>QEPC01013498.1:442268-502249 GCA_003113815.1 Sphenodon punctatus | reverse complement strand
CACTTGCCTGCGTCCTTACTGCCCCAAGGCAGACAAACAACTGGGGAGCAGAGGCTAGATCCCTCCTAGTGGGCTCCTCAAATGTTGATGTCTGCCTCCTACTGGTTCCCGGCGGGATCTACCCTACAGTCCAGACTGGACGGCCAGGAGGATCCCCCGGGAGAAAAACATCCTCAGCTTCAGGCCCCTGCAGGTGCTTCACTGCTCCTACTCTTCCCAGGTCTTGAACCATCTGGAACTGGACCTCCAAGATGAGGAAGGACCCTCCTAACCTGCTGGTTGCATGAAAGCCTTGTTGAATGGGGAGAGCGTCCGCATTCCCCAGCACCGATAGTAAGCAGCCTCCACTTAACAGCAGCTTAGCCAGGTCACAAAAATCAAAATCGAAAGCTAGAAAGTTCTCAGCTGGAGGACTGGAAGTCTGCGTCCTACCAGAGTGGAGGCAGACTAAAAACTGGACCTGCAGGGGCTTGATCCTGTCTGAACATGCTCCAAACAAGGTGTAGGTCTGTCTCCTACTGGTAGTGGCAGGGATCCACCCCGCTGTATTGAGCTGGCCATCCAGGAGGATCACCTGAGAGAAAGAGGAAGTGTCAAACAGAAGCAGCCCTTCACTTGACAGTTACAGTATCAACTCTGGGCACTCTTACTTCCCTTCCATCTGACCTCGGCTTAATCAACAGGAGCTGCATGACAGCAGCAGCAAACAAGCAAGAAAGCAATTCTATGCAATTAATTGTACAGGCATTGATAGATCTACACACTGAAATTTCCACTATCCCTGCAACACATAAGTACTAGTTTTAGGGTGCTTTTCCACGATACTTTCCGCGCATGATTTGCCTCCGGGAAAGAATCCGGAAGGTAAAGCATGTGCAGGGTTTGTAATGAGGGAGCGCCTCCCCCCCACCCTTACACATTTTTGCCGGTGATACCACAGAGGATTGCAGAGCTGGATTTTCCTACTCTGCAATCCCCCGCAGGATTGCTGGCAGAAAGGAAAATTGGGCACTTACCTCTGAATTTTCCTTCTCCAGGGGATCCTCCTGGACGGCCAGTCAGGACAGTAGGGTAGATCCCGCTGATCACCAGTAGGAGGCAGACAATCAACTTTGAGGAGCCTACCAGGAGGGATCTATCCTCAGCTCCCCAGAATGTAAAGCTCTACTCCTTAATTGAACTAGTAATACTAACTAAAACTGAGAACTAAACAGTAAGGCTAACTTAACTCCACCCTTACCAAATAGACTCCCAACCCTGTTCACTGAATAACAGTGTTAGAACCGGGACTCTGAGTTCCCTTTTCTGAAACACCGCAGAGTTGACCTCACTCCAGGTGGGGACAGGCTGTCCAGGAGGATCCCCCGGAGAAGGAAAATTCAGAGTTAAGTGCCCAATTTTCCTTTCTCCCGGGGGATCCTCCTGTCCATCCAATCAGGACAGTAGGGACGGACCAGAGCAGTACACCAGGCTTAAGGGAGGGGGGCGGGATTTTCAAGGAGGAAGGACTCGATAGGTGTGTGCGGACATAAGGTCTATCAGGGTACTCCTCATAGGACCGCCTGCAGTACCCATCTCCCAAAGACTGCCTCGGCGGAGTCCTGTAGTGGGATTCTATAGTGTTTGGTGAACGAATGGACTGAGGACCAAGCCGCAGCACAGCAGATTTCTCCGTAGGAAGCAGTATTCCGAAAGGCCTGAGATGTTGCTGCCGCCCTAAGGGAGTGAGCAAACACCTCCGCCGGGGGAAGCGTCCCTTCTGCCTTGTAGGCTTCAGTAGTACATAAGGTCACCCATCTGGCTATCAAGGCTTTGGAAGCCTTCAAACCCCTCCTCTGAGGGTTATAGGACACAAACAGGGCCGATGTTTGTCTAAAGACTCTTGTTCTGTGGAAGTAAACTTTCAAAGCTCTCCTCACATCTAGTGTATGCCACACCCACTCTAGGGGGTGTGAGGGATTAGGGCAAAAGGATGGTAGAATGATCTCCAGCTCCCTATGAAATCGGGTATCCACCTTGGTGCTGAAGGCTGGATCCAGCCTCAGGGTCTCTGAGGACATCTTAAAGGAACAAAGTGTGGAGTCTATAGAAAGAGCCCCGAGCTCCGAGACATTCCGCGCCGAAGTGATGCCCACTAGGAAAGCTAACTTCAGGGACAGATAGTATAGGGAAACCTCGGGAAGAGGTTCAAACAGAACCTTAGTGAGGGTCCTAAGAAGAAGGTTCAGATTCCAGAAATGGAACCTGTGGACCACTGGGGGAGATAAGATCCTAGCTGTCCTGAGGAAACGTCTAATGTGAGGCTGACTTGAGATCTTACGGCCCTTCACTGTCCCCAATACACTATTTAGGGCTGCTAGCTGTCTCTGCAAGGTGTTAGGTTTCAACCCTTTATCTAACCCCTCCTGAAGGAAGTCCAGGACTACTCTGACGGACGCCCTCTCTGACCTAAGAAGTCTAGTCTTGCACCACCTTGCGAAGGTGGACCAGGTGCTGTGATAGATACATCTCGTTGCTGGTCTTCTGGACTGGAGCATTGTATTTAAGACCCTTCTGGAGTAGCCTAGTCTACTTAACGCTCTCCGTTCAATTTCCAAGCTTGAGGGACCCTGGATTGTTGTGCAGGATCGGACCCTGAGAAAAAAGGTCTGGCCTCAATGTCAGTCTGAACGGAGGATTGTGGGCTGAGGTTTTGTAAGTCTGCGAACCACGGTCTCCGTGGCCAGGAAGGGGCCACCAGGATGACGGTCGCTCGTTCTTTCCCGATTTTTGCTATTGTCCACTGTATGAGTGGGAATGGTGGGGACGCATAGAGGAGACCCTGAGGCCAACTGCGTCGAAGGTGATTGCTTTGTGATTCAGGTGTCGTGAGATGAAGCTCTCCATCTTTGCGTTGTCCGGTGAGGCGAACAGGTCGACCGAGGGAGGACCGAAGTGGTTGACTATGGCCGTGAAGGATATGGTGTGAAGGGACCATTCTCCCTGGTCTAGTTGCACCCTGCTGAGCCAGTCGGCCTGTGTGCTGGCTTGGCCCTTGATGTGGATTGCCCTGAGAGACTAAGTTGTTCTCTGCCCACCTGATGATAATGGATGCCATCTGGTGATAATGGATGCCATCTGGTGTAGGGTCTTGGATCTGGAGCCTCCCTGATGGTTCACGTAGGCTTTCGCTACTGTGTTGTCAGTATACACTAGTATATCTTTGTTCCTCAAAACTGGCGCCAGTCTCTGCAGAGCTAGATAAATTGCCCTCAGCTCTAGACAATTTATATGGTGGGTCTTCTCCCAAGGAAGCCACTTGTCTTGTGCTGTTGTGTCCCTGTGTACGCTCCCCAACCTTGGAGACTGGCATCTGTTAAGAGTCGTTCTCCTCAGGTCGGAGAGGGGCAGTCCGGGAGCGAATCTGTCTGGACGAGATCACCACACCAGGGACCTCTTTAGTGATGGGGACACCACAATACAGGGATTCCTTCCCTGAGTCAGGGCCTCTTGCCACGGATGCAGAAATCGTTGTAGGGGGTCTGGAGTGGAACCTGGCCCACTGAACAATCCCTAGGCATGAAGTCATGGCTCCCAGGAGGCTCACAAGGGTCTTTAGTTTGGATTTGTGAGTCCTCGTGACTTGCCAGATGAGAAGTAGGAGCTTTAACTGCCTCTGTTTGGAAAGGAATAGTTTGTACTGTTTGGTGTCCAAGACCACCCCTAAGTGTTCTAGGATTTGAGTGGGAGCAAGATGGCTCTTGCGGTTGATGATGAAACCATGGTCTTGCAGGTCCTCTATTACCCGGTTCACGTCGCTTCGTGCCTGAACGCAAGACGGAGATCTGATGAGAATGTCGTCCAGGTACGGGTGTAATTTGATTCCTTTCGTTCGCAGTTTCGCGACCAGGGTGATCAGCACTTTGGTGAAGATTCTCGGGGAGGTTGCCAGACCGAACGGCGGAGCCGTGTACTGCCAGTGCTGCTGCGCATAGCTGAATCGAAGCCATTGTCTGTGAGACAGTCGGATAGGCACATGCAGGTAAGCTTCCTTCAAGTCGAGGGCCGTCAGCCATTCCCCTTGCCCTAACGCTGTTCGTATCGACTGTAGGGTCTCCATTCTGAATTTCTATATTTTGAGAGCTTGGTTTAGTCTTTTTAGATCCAGGATCCACTGGGGTGCGCAATAGAATTCCATCACTCCCCCTCCCAATACTTCTGCGCATCTCCGGTATCCAACAACAGAGACAAACATAGCTTATGCAATCAGAAATCAACAGACTCCTCTCCATCGGAGCAATAGAGGAGGTTCCACCACTTGAACGCAACCAAGAATAGGATGGGGTATAGGCCTTGGTTGCGTTCAAGTGGTGGAACCTCCTCTATTGCTCCGATGGAGAGGAGTCTGTTGATTTCTGATTGCATAAGCTATGTTTGTCTCTGTTGTTGGATACCGGAGATGCGCAGAAGTATTGGGAGGGGGAGTGATGGAATTCTATTGCGCACCCCAGTTTGACCGTCTGGAGGACCCAGGCATCTGTGGTGGTAATAGCCCATCGTGCCACGAACTGCTGTAGTCATCCCCCCAGTATTTGCTGTTCACGGAGGTAGGGCGTTGTAGAGTCAGGCATCCGGCTTGGGGCATCCTGCTCCTTGTTGCTGTCTGTTTCTGTTGTCATTTCCCTTCTGTTTCTTCCACCGCAGTTTGTATCTCTGCTGGCTTCCCCTGTGTGGAAAGAAGGGTCATCTGGCACCCCCTGCCAGGGTATAGAGTGTGTTGAAGGGGCGAAAAGTCTTCTTTTGGACCCCCACGCTCTGCAGGGTCTGTTTCTTGGTCTTGTCCGCTGCATCCGTCAATACCTTATCCAGGCACATGCCAAAAAACTTGCGCCCCTGGAAAGGTCCACCAACCAGTGCATTTTTGGCTGTGTTATCACCCTTCCATGATCTCAACCACAGGCGGCGACGAGCTGCGACGTTGGAAGTGGCCACTTTAGATGCCCAGCGAAGGATGTTGGTAGATGAATCTGCCACAAAGGAGTAGGCTAGCTGTATCCTTGTGGACAGTACCCTGGTCATCTTCTCTGAGACTCCAGGGTCGGAGGCTCTCTTAATCCAGACCATTAAGGCTCTGGACAAGTATGAAGAGACTGTAGCCATTTTGATAACTGATGTGACCATCAAAGTTTCTTCTCAGATTGCAGTCAATGCCCTTATCCATCGGGTCCCTTGGGAAATACTCTCCCTCCATGGAGAGGGGTGAGTTTCTGGCCAGGGAAGCTGCTGCCGCCGCATCTACCTTTGGAAGAGACAGAATGGAGTTCTTTTTTTTGTTAAAGGAATACAGGGATAGCTGGGATCTGGTCATCTTGGAGGCCCTGTTGGGGTTCTGCCATTCTTTCCTGATTATTTTTTCATAAGCTTTATCTAAGATCATTCCTCTGTCCCTGTCCCTTGCCCTGGGAAGATACTCGCTCGCTTCCTCTTCCTCAGAAGTGGACGAGGAATCTTTTTCCTTCTTCTGCTTTAGGTGGAGCACTTTTACCACCAGATCATATATTTGATCGCTGTACTTGCCTGGAAATTGCCTGTCAGGATCGAGGGAGGGGTCCAGCTCAGCCGTCTCTATTTCTCCCCCTACTGAGAGGTCCTCCTCACTCTCCCTTTCCCCCTCAGAAATCTCCCCTTCTTCTTCCGTGGCCTCTGCGGGGGGGTGACTTGTTTCCCTGCTTGGCCCTTTTCCTGAGTCTGGGGACCCGTTTCCTCCTCTGAGGATTGCCTAGACATGATCTCCTCTCGCTCCTCTTCTGAGGAAGCCGGTGAGTCAAGAGGCCGGGAGGGCCTGCGGGGTTTCTTGGGAAGGGGTTGCTTGCCCTTTCTTGCCCCCTTGGACTTGCCCTTAAGGTGTCCTGTACCCCTTGGCCTGGGGGGAGACCTCTTCCGTTTGAGCTCCGAGAGGATCTCCCTAAGGACCGCCATGTGGGGGATTTGAACGGGGAGGGGCGGGGGGGACTCACTGTTGTCGTTTGCTCGGGTGAGGCCTCCGTGGCAGCAGCTGCGGCCTTCCTTCGGGTGGCCATGTTCCCCCTTTTCCGCTGGCGCAAAGCTGAGTTGTGGGGGAGGGGCGCCTGCTGCGCTAGCCTCGTGCTCTGGCTGCGCGCTGTAGCCCAGTAGTGGGGGAGGGGCACCCTCGCTGAGGCCTGATCAACGCCTCCAACCGGGGGGGGGGAAGAGACCTGGGAGAAGCTCAGGATCCCCTCAAGGGGTGAGGGGAGGCAAACAGGGAGGAGAATTCCTCTCCCCCTGGCACCAGGAACTCTAACTTTCCTCAGTTCCTCTGAAGAATTCCTGCAGCTTGCCTGCTTCCTATCTGTTCAGAGGCAGACAAACAACTGGGGAGCGGAGGATAGATCCCTCCTGGTACGCGCCTCAAAGTTGATTGTCTGCCTCCTACTGGTGGTTGGCGGGATCTACCCTACTGTCCTGACTGGACAGACAGGAGGATCCCCCGGGAGAAATGCACAGGAGGGCGCTCCCATTTTACAAACCCTGCACATGCTTTGCCTTCCAGATTCTTTCCCGGAGGCAAATCGCGCGTGGACAATATCGTGGGAAAACACCCGTATGTATGTTAGATACTCCATATTTTAAAATCTGTCCCAAGGTGGGATCAAGCTTTTCAGCAGTATACGCGCTGTACTCCAATGCTAACTCCTTGAACAGATGCCACAATGCAGACCCGCCCGTTAACCTCCTGGCAGAGGAGAAACACTATGGGTACTGGCGGTACAGCTAGTAATCCAGGTCCATATTCACATCAACCAAATCTGCTCAATAAGGCACATGCAGGATTGCTGCAGGTCTAATCCCAGGCTATGAATTTACTTAATTGCAACACTGTAATTGCTCCTTTACAAATATATATTACACACACACACACACACTTATTCTTTTCACCTACATATTCAAAATTAATTATCCATTTTTGAGTGTTGCAGAAATAGCTAGACCACTACTTCAAGAAACAGATAAAGAAGTAGGTGATAAAAAAAGTAGTCCTCAAGAACAAGCTGGGAATTAGATTCCTGTTCCCTAGAAATAGTTAGTCTTATCTTATTAGTATTTTTCCTCCTGTTCATGCAAATTTGTAATGATGAGACATTAGAAACAGGGACATTGGCATGCCTCTCTCACATGGAGAAAAGTAGGCTGCAAATATCTGCTTTATTTACAGAGAGAAAAAAAATCATGGTTTTGCTATTTAGCCTAATTAAAACCTACTCAAAGTATTGAGAATTCTTAATGTGTGCTCCGAATACAAAAAATTATTCTCTACTGATTTTCCAGCTCACTGTTGCATCTGCCATCTTGCTAAACCATCACTAGGGAACACAGAGCTGTGTGAAGCTATCAACTTTTCATGCAAAAGCACATGCAATTCTTGCATGAGTAAAACCGAAACACAAATACTATGAAGTATTGCAAACTGACTAGAATAAATCCCATCCTTTTAGAGGGATTGTAACCATAATCCCTCATCTGCCCTCAAAGGTTTTCTACTCTGAGGAGCAATTGGGAAGCAAGAAGAGAGGCGTTGGAGCCATCTAGCTTTTCTAGCAGACCACCAGCAAACAGTATATATGGACTACTTTCTCTGGGTTGGGGAATCTTTTCCCTCCCGTCAGTTACTTTGAAAATCAGTACAAGTTCCACGGGTCAGACACGAGTTGCAAGGAGGGCACTTAATTTATTAATTTGATTTATATCCCATCCCCAGAGACTCAGGGCAGCTTACAACACATAAAATACAAAATAATTAAAACCCCACAAAACAAACCATCCCCACCCCTCCCCGCAATCTATCCCTGCCCATTGAACGCCCAGCCAAATAAAAATGTCTTATGCTGCCTCCGGAAGACATTCAAACTAGGGCTCAGGTGGGCCTCCAAGGGAAGGGGGGTTCTAAAGGTGTGGGGCAGCCACCAAGAATGCCTCTCTGTGGGCCTGAGTCATATGAAACTGGACCAGTGATGGGACACGCAAGAGGACACCCTCGGCAGATCTTAAGGGCCGTGAAGGGACATAAGGAGGAAGATGGTCCTTCAGATATGTAGGACCCAAGCCGTTTAGGGCTTTAAAAGGTCAAAACCAACACCATGAATTGTGCCCGGAACGCTACGGGCAGCCAGTGCAGACTAAGCACTGGTGTAATGTGCTCTTGGCAACCCATCCCCATCAAGAGGCGGGCTGCCACATTCTGCACCAGATACAGCCCCTGAACAATCTTCAACGGCAGCCCCACGTAGAGCGCCCTGCAGTAACTCAGCCTTGAGGTAAGGAAGGCATGGATAACGGTGGCCAAATCTTCATTAGAAAGAAAGAGATGCAGACTTCTCACCAGATGGAGTTGGTTAAAGGCACTCCTGGCCACAGCCGCAACCTGACCTTCCAGGCGCAGCTGAGAATCCAGGGGTAGCCCAAGGGTACGCAGCTGAGTAGCGAGGGAAAGCAGGACACCAACAATGATGGGAGTCCCAATACACTCCAGACCGCAAGGTCGGACAATCACCATCACCTTAGTCGTGTCTGAATTCAGCTTTAGGTGGCTCACCCTCATCCAGTGCCAATAGCAGTCAGGCACTGGGTAAGCACAAAGACTGCAGGGCCTGGGTCGGATGAAAACAATAAGTAGATTTGGGTGTCATCCACATATTGAAGACAACACAGCCCAATCTATGCATGATCTCACCTAAGGGGCTTAGATACACGTTGAACAGGAGAGACAGGGAAACTTAAGGGGTGTGCTCAGGTGAAGAAGAAAATGGAGAGTCTAGATCCCAGGTCTGTCCTATGAAGCCATCCCCTATCCTCAAATGCATGTCATCATCTCTTCTCACTTCCCTCTGAACATGCTCCTTTAGTACCTGAGAGTAGGACCTGGATTCATGGGCCACATAAAAACCAGTCACAGGCCCGTTTTGACTCACGGCCTAGTCTTCCTCATCTTTGACTTATAACATCAGTCCTAACTTCCAGCAGCCTTTTTAGCTTCAAACTATTTAAGCCGGTGGGGGAACTGTATCAGTACTAACACCCAAGAAAAACATATGTTTGAAAAACTCTTCAGAAACTTTTCCCTTCCACATCCTCAAATTAGCCCATCAGCAGCCATGTTAACTTGCCATTCTCAATTATTCTGGTTTGAACTCATGGAGGGAACTCAGAATAGGACTAAACCTGGATGAACAGAATCAGAGAGGGATCCACTTGCCTTTGCATCCACTTCAGGATCATCAAAAAATCCCTCTGGTAAAGCCTCAGCAGTATTTTCTTTCCTGAAAGGTTAGAACATCAACTCATTGCTCCAATTTTTCACTCCTTTAATATAGCATGAATAATTTCACAATGAAGGTCACGATTCAATGACGTTGGAGGATGTTCTAGGGCAAATTGACAAACTGAATACTAACAAGTCACCAGGGCCAGATGGCATTCACCCCAGAGTTCTGAAGGAACTCAAATATGAAATCGCAGACCTACTGTTAGTAATTTGTAACCTGTCACTAAAATCTGCCACTGTACCCGAGGACTGGAGGGTGGCAAATGTAACCCCGATATTTAAAAAGGGATCCAGAGGCGATCCTGGAAACTACAGACCAGTAAGCTTGACGTCTGTGCCGGGCAAAATGGTGGAAACCATCATTAAGGACAGAATTACAGGGCATGTTGACAAACATGGCTTAATGGGGAAGAGTCAACACGGATTTAGTAAAGGTAAGTCATGCCTCACTAACCTGTTGGAATTCTTTGAGGGTGTAAATAAGCATGTGGACAAGGGAGACCCAGTAGATATAGTGTACCTGGATTTCCAGAAAGCATTTGATAAGGTCCCTCATGAGAGACTCTTGAGAAAATTAAAAAGTCATGGGATAGGAGGTAGTGTCTTACTATGGATCAGAAACTGGTTAAAAGATAGAAAGCAAAGGGTAGGACTAAATGGTCAGTTTTCACAATGGAGAGATGTAAAAAGTGGTGTGCCTCAGGGATCTGTATTGGGACCGGTGCTGTTTAATGTATTCATTAATGATTTGGAAAAGGGTGTTAAGAGTGAGGTGATCAAATTTGCAGACGACACCAAGTTATTCAAGGTAGTTAAAACACGAGCAGACTGTGAGGAACTGCAACAGGATCTTACGACACTGGGTGCCTGGGCATCTAAATGGCAAATGAGATTTAATGTGGACAAGTGCAAAGTGATGCACGTAGGGAAAAATAATCCAAACTATGCGTACACAATGCTGGGTACTAAGCTAGGAGTTACCACTCAGGAAAAGGATCTGGGGGTGGTTGTGGACAATACAATGAAATCCACAGCGCAGTGCGCAGCAGCAGTCAAAAAAGCAAACAGAATGTTAGGAATTATTCGGAAGGGGATAGAGAATAAAACTGAGGATGTCATAATGCCTCTATACAAATCAATGGTGCGACCGCACCTCGAATATTGTGTGCAGTTCTGGTCGCCCCATCTCAAAAAAGACATAGCTGAACTAGAAAAGGTACAGAGAAGGGCAACAAAAATGATCAAGGGCATGGAAGGGCTCCCGTATGAGGAGAGGCTTGGTAGGTTGGGGCTCTTCAGTTTGGAGAAGAGACGACTGAGAGGAGATATGATAGAGGTCTATAAAATCATGAGTGGTGTGGAACTAATAAACAAGGAGCAGTTATTTACCCTCTCAGCTAGTACTAGAACTAGGAGACACGCCATGAAACTCATAGGTGGCAAGTTTAAAATAAATAAGAGTATTTTTTCACTCAGCATATAATTGGGTTGTGGAATCTACTGCCAGAGGTTGTTTAAGGGCCAGCAGTATAGCGGAGTTTAAAAGAGGTTTGGACAAGTTTCTGGAAGATAGGTCCATTAGCAGCTATTAGCCAGACAGGATCAGGGAACATGATGGGAGCTGGGGGGAAACAACAGGGAATGGATCCCCCATTGTGACCTGTTGGGTGCTTCTCCCAAGCCACCATGATTGGCCACAGTCACAGACAGGATGCTGGGCTAGATGGACCATTGGTCTGACCCAGTATGTCACTTATGTTCTTATGATCCACAAATCACTTACTCTGAAGTAACCCTGTTGACATCTTCAGAGAAAGTGGTTTGTGGATCGTGGCCAAAGGGTTATCTAGTACATTTTAGAGGTCAACTGCTAGATTCCTGGATGTGAAGAAGCTTTAACATCTCCAAGTTTTGCTCTGAACAAGTGAAGAAGCTTTATCTCACCAAGCTTTGCTCTGAACAAGTAAGACTCTAGGAAACAGACAAGATTAGACCAGGAGTTTAAAAAACAAGAGCTTAAGATTAGTCTCCTAGAGTCACGGTTCCCACACTTTTCTGACCAGATTCCTCTCAACCCTTGATAGCACAACAGCAGCACAGTCCTTCCCCAGATATAGGCATAGTGACAGTGGATGTCAAAGCAAAGATTACTTGCCATGGCCTGATGATCCACAGATCATGGTTTGGGACCCACTGTTCTAGATCTAGGTTTTACAAAGAAATGAATATACAGCAACAGTTCCCATAACATTAGCTTGTGCTTTTGACGCCCTAGCTGTAGCGTTTAAAAATAGGATAGCTTATTCTAAACAAGATGACCCATTATACAAGGACCTATATCATCTGATTTCCTTTTAACAGGCTAACTTATTACAGATTAACATTACACTAAAGAACCGACAGTCTCTGGGAGAATGCATCATATTTATATTTGACATTTATGTGAATTTACCTTTCCACTATTTTCTCTTGTACTTCTGCTTTCTGTATGGAGCCAGAGTGGGAGACTATAGGAGCATTTGCTGCTTTGTTGTCAAAGAAGTCTACAAGAAAAGACACGTGCTTAGAGAATGAAAAGCTCAGTTGCTCAGGCCTTTAAATTAGCAATCGGTTGTATCAGGAAATAAAACTGACCAAACTATACCACAGTCTGAGGAGCCCAAATAACTAACTATGGTGGTGTGCAAGCTATTACATATTGTAAGCCTACAAATATCACTTCAATAAAAGATAATTGCACTATTAAATGACTGGCATGCTAGTATTGTATAATAACAAAGTAGAAAACCATTCTTCAAGGGTATTACAATATAGTTTGATTTGGCCACAACTGTTACAGTAAATCTAGTAGGTAAGAAAGGCATTTAAACATGCTAATTAAATTTCTCAGGGCATGAGGTTAAAGCAGAGCTACCCAATCAGTTGCAACACAAACCAATAGCTTCTCTTTACTGAATTTTACAATGTGTAACACCACATGACATAGCAGCATTACCTGATGGCAAAGCATCAGCTACTGCTTCTGAAGCTAGCGGTGAAACCTCTGTTTTCTGCACACCAGTCGACAAAGGAGTCTTGCTGGAGTTGTCAATTTCTGCTTCCTCATTCTCTTCCTCATCATAATCTCCTGGCAGTAAACTGGGACCTAGGCACTTCGAAGGGAGTGCTTTTGTACCCGTTTGCTCAGCTGTATCAGAGTAGTCTGTGGGTAGCCTAGAAAACGAATACAAAGTAGAAGAGTTGTCCCTTTAAAAATATCAGTTACAGCAGTGCTAGGAATCCAACTACTTTCTGCACCTCAATGCTCATGTCGGCACAATACAGAATAAATTACTATCCAAAGAGTTTCCAATAGATCATTGCTGATCTCTTTTTATGCCCTCCAGATACTCCAGTCAGTACTACCTTTTCTATACTCATTTATTAGGATCTCTACCATAAATACATTAGCACACCCAAGTGTGATATTAAGAAGTCTGCTTTCTTCATTACAAAACAATTTAAATGATGTAAAGCTATTTATATACATTTTCACTCACACAAGACACTGACTAGGAAAGGAACTCATGAAAACTATATTAAAGTCAGCTCATTCTGAACAGATTGACCCTATAAAACAATGTTTTTCATATCTATTATATCGCTTTAAGAGATGCTCTTTCCTCCCCGCCAAATAGTTGCAGTCGTCTCCAAGTATCCCTATGTTATAGAAATGTAATTTAAGGGCTATAAGGAAGCACTCAGTACTACTAATTTTCTAAGTGCCTTTGAGTCACTAGCATAATTTTTCATGACAAATATGCTGCTTAACTATGATGTGTCCATAGGATATATTCTATAGGGAGGGAATATTGTGTGTCTATTGCTACCTTTGCGGATAGACAAAATGGGAAAGATTACAACAGAAAGAGGGTTACAAAAAAAGTCTACTTACCCAGATGTGCAAGTCTGCAAATGATCACTTGAACCTGCAAAACAATCAAAAATTGCTTTGTACTCTCTTTTTGCTGTTAAATATTTCTTACTTTGCTTTCAAATTTACTAAAGTGATGCATTTATAGCACTGGAAAACAAAATAAAAATATTTAGCAATCTACTATAGTGATGAGTTGAGAGGCCTTGGGATACGGAAAGAAATTTTCTTTAAATGAGTTTATAAAATTGTTGCTCATTGTCAAAGCTTTTTAGATTGTTGAATGAAAGCAACTTCTTCTACAGCAGAACGTGTTAGACAGGGGACCAGCGTTCACTACATTTTCCCTACTGGGTCTTTCCCAGTGGGGAAAATGCAGTGAACACAGGCCCTTGGTTATACTGGGTCACACCAATCATCCATCGAGCTCAGCACCCTGACCAGCTTCAGTTGCTTTAGACAAGTTCATAAGAGTGTTCCATTTCCTGCTATTCACTCCCAGCCTGAGACAGCGAGAGGTGTCGTCCCCCGACCAAACAGCCATTCATAAACATAACTGGGCACAATAGCTCAAAAATGAAACCCTACAAGATCTATGCTGCTTTTATTAGTGTCAGCCCCCAAGCTTAGATTTTCTTTTCTTTTTCTTTTAAAAGGAGGGGAGGATTGGGGGGGGGGAGGGGTTCTATTCAAATCAAGTTTTAATAATTACAGGGGGGAAATCAAGGACAGCTGTTCAGTATAATTTCAAAGGTTTCTCACTCTAGGCACGGCTTATTTAGTAGACTATAAAAAAGCAAGTTTCCAAATAATCACTTTAGAAGATTTAATTTCAATAGGCAGTATGCTTCAAACAAAACAGGTTATCAATATGTTCAGATTCACACACACACTTTGGACTGCGATACCATACTGAAAACTGCAGAAACAGTATTAATGCTGATTTTAAGGACTAGAATCTGTAATCCAGGGATGGGAATGTGGGCCAAATCCAGGTCAAGACTAATTTTTATTTGGCCTCTTTCCAATTCCTGGATCTGGTCTCTGGGTCCAGCCCCTGCCCTCAAGCAATGAAAGAGTGAGCTCAGGGGAAGGGAGTGGAGAGGAGGGTATGCATCCAAGGACAGGGGAGAGGATCCATGACCTGAACCATCCCCGTACTTTACCTTAAGCACATTCCTTAGGTACCCGCCTTACCCCAACTGTATCTGGCCCAAAAAGCTTGTTCTAATTTTTAAAGTGACCCATAATAGGGAAAACATTCCTCACCTCTGCTGTAAATAGTACTTCACAGAGCACCCTGACAGTGGGTCCACACAAAGCTGTTTGCAGCATCTAGCCCAAAGATGGGGAATCTTTTCCCTCCCATGGTCCACTTTGAAAATAAGTACAAGGTAACGGGGTGCTCAGGGTGGGGGAAGAAAGGTGAGTGTCCAGATAATGGATACGTGCCATGGATTCATCCCCTACCCTTGAGTGTATGCCCTCATCTCTGCTTTCTTCCTCTAAACTTAGTCTTTCAGTGCTTGAGGATAGGGGCTATATCCACAACCAGATCCAGGAACTGAAAAGAGGCTAAATAAAAACCAGCCACAGGCCAGATTTGGCTCCTGGGCCTCAGGTTCTCCACCCCAGATCTCACGTCATTCCTTTTTCACAGCAATGCTACTAGCTAGCACATGGTAAAAAAAGTGAAGATTGCTACCAACAATAAAAAAAATTATCTGGATATAATTTCTACATATTTCAACAAGCTATCTGTTTCCATCAATACAAAGCATCTACCTTCATTTCATGTATCTATAAAGGGAAACTGACACCAAGGGAAGTTTATTCCTTTACCTTTCACTTTCTTTACTTCTTGATTTTCTGTGTCTGGCGTTTTCCTTTTCAAAGGCTGAGATGACAAGGTATTAACAGCCGGACCTGGTACTGATTCTTTAGCACCTTTTAGCCCTGCAACTTTCTGTTAAAAAAAAAAAGTCTAAGTCAGCAAAAAATAAATAAATAAGGAATTCTTCCAACAATTCAAATGTTACTGCAGTTAGGAATTTTTATCCTTGAGAACATTTAGATCTATTTTAATAAATTGCAGAGCATATTTTTACAACAGAAAAGATACTTAATCCCTAGAATTGGCATTAATGAACATACAATTAAAAAGGGTATGGTACTGTCATATGAGGTGGTCTTTGGTGAAATGAGAACTATGGATTCGAGGATCAGATGTACATGAAATGGCTGGGTGGGTTCAGTCTTGTTCCTAAAAGAAAAGTATCCACATAATAACTAATCACCACCACTTCTCCTGGAGTATAATTCAACACATTTACTTCTATTTACTAAAATATTTCTGAATAATGTGTTTAGTTGAATTACAATTTCCATCCTAGTGCACTTTGACAAAGTTTAAGTCCCAAAATGAGGTCATGCAGGCAAATATTTAAGGAACTGATGTCCTACCATCTATAGGACCACCAACCTCAGTGCAGCATTGCCAGTGCTGGATAAGGCTCGGGAGACCAACTATTACCTCTTCAATACTGCCTGTGCAAACGCAGCAAGAGAAATACAGAAACCAATTGTGCAAGAGATAGCTTATTTTTTTTTAAAGGAAAATAAATAAATAAATTGAAATCCATGTCTCACCAACAAGCTATTAGCCCTCATTATTTATTGCTCGTCTCCATGAAATCCAGCTCTTAATCTGGCAGTTCATTCAACTGCATTAAACCAGCCTTATAGCCATCCATGACCTCCATGCATAAGTCACCAAACGGCAACAATTCATATTTCTTAAAACACGTGGATTACGTAACTCCATTACTTTCACAGGCCCTTACAATTCTTCTACTAATCAATTTGGCACAGTGGTGGGAAACCTTCCCCCTCTCATGGGCCACTCTGAAAATGAGTACAAGCTCTGTGGGCAGCATAAGAGTTGAGAGGGAGTGGAGGGTGCTTGTAAGGTCTGCTTAGGATGCAGGGTGAAGGGGAGGGTCCAGATCATGGTTTCATGCTATGGAGCCATCACCACTATTACTGAATACATGCCATGATCTCCACTCCCTTCCTCTGAGCTCACTCTTTCAGTGCTTGTAGAGAGGTACGATACATGGGTCAGATCCCCGAACTGGAAAGAGGCAAGCTAAAAAGCAGATGTGGCAAAAGGAAGGTTAAAAAGCAGCCAAAATTTGGCCCACAGACCTGAGTTTATTGACAGCAGCTTTTTAAAATAGGATACAAAGCTGGCTTGAAAAAACACACAAGATGTTCTCTAAAAATTAAATCAAATCATCCGTTATTGGTGTTTCACATTGATGAGAACTAGGCCTTTGCTTCATGGACTGACACTTAATAAAAAAGTATCCACCATCTGAAAGTTCAAGCTAATGCATACATGGTTAATATAGGAATTGGACACATTTCAAGTTTACAGAAAGTGCTTCTAATAGCAGATGATCACAATGCAGAAAATAGTTGCCAATAATGGATTCCATACAATGCATGCAATCTACTCTCGAGTAGCACATGTCAGAGAACTGAGGCCACAAGTTAGCACATAATTCACAACATATTTTTAAAGTCTTACCTCCTTGTGTTGCTTCCCAAGTATATGCGTCTGCCACAAAAGTTCATTCTTAATCTGTATGTTGCACAGTGTACAGTTTAAGTGTCCTAAACGGTTATATGTAGAATTCAGTGTTATGGAAATACTGTAAACTCATCATTCACAAATGATAAAATAGTAATATTGAAATTCTGAATTAACACTCCTACTTCACCATCGTGAAAAAGACGTGAAAAAGAAAAAAGTCACAGCAGTTTTCCTGAACACTACTAGGTTTAAGTGCTTTATGGCTTTTATTTTAAGGTTTTATTTATCTTACGTGTTTTAACATTGTAAGCCGCAGGGAGCTGCCTGGAGGAGGAGGAGCAGGGTATTAAATGATTTTATAAATAAATAAATAAATTGCAAGTGATAATGATTGGGGGGGTATGGCTTCATTTAGGGGAGTCCCAGATCTTTTTTTATAGTTATATAACTGCCCATCCCAGCACAGCTACCCATATGGGTAGGGCCAGTAGCAGCATCACAACTCGCCGTGTGTTGGCTCAGACACCCCTTTCTGAAAGCAGGCTTGCCTGACAGCCTCTAGGCTCTACTGGTTTTAAGGAAGCAGGTTTTACAGCTCCTCTGAGCAGACAGGTCTAGAGACATCGTGGAGCGCTGGAATAAGCAACACCCCAGCGATGGGGAATATTTTCCCTTCCACGGGCCACTTTTTGGAAATAAGATCCACGGACCAGGAAGGAGCGGGATGGAGGAAAAGGTCCGTGGGCCATGGATCCGTGGTCACCCTCTTCCTCGGAGCTCACTCTTTCAGGGCTTGAGGGTAGGGGCCGGGTTCGCAGCCCAAACCGAGATATTCGAAACTGTCCAAATAAGAAAAAACTGTGGGTTCTGGACTTGGCCCAAGGCCACAGGTTCCCCTCCGGAAGAGCAACAGATCCTGAGGGGCGAGGGGGGCTCAAGGAGGGAGACAGGCAGCTTCCACTAACAAGCAGAGACAGACGGACTGACTGAGCCTCCACCCAGCCTGCAGGGGGAGAAAGATCCCCCACCCCCGAAGTAGACGGAAAGGGGAGGGGGTTGATAGGCGGCGCCGAGGGCGGTCCCCGCTAGTACAGGATATTTAGCAAACGGCGCCTCGATACGCTTCTTCCCCGCGCTCGCTCGCTGCTTCTCCCGCATGAGCCGCCTCAACTCCTCCTGCTGGACGGGCTTCCGACCCGCCATCTTGCCTGCACGGCCCCGCAGCTCCGCCACTTCCGGCTTGGGAGCCACTAAGCTCCGAAGAACGGGGCAAAAGGTCGGGGCTAAGGCCGCAGCGCCCCGGTTAGCCGGCCAGAGTATTAGGCTAGGGGCGGGACTTAGGTAGACCCCGCCCCATTTCATTCCACCTCGCTCAGAATGGTTTCTGCGGCGGGGGGATTCGGATTAAACCTGCAACTATAACTGTTTGTAAGGGGCAGTTACGGACTAAGCCGTATCAAACCACAATGCCTGCATTGTGGTGGTGGTGGTTACATTTTTTAAAATAAAAGTGCATGCAAAAAAGAGCATGCACCGCCTTTTCCAAAAGGGGCATCAGCATCGCTGCCCGTTCGGAAAAGTGCAGCTGGTCTGCACATGCGCAGTGGTCATTTCGTGTAGGGGCAGGCTAGCTGTCCTTTTTCAAAACAGCAGCACAGGACTCACGTATGCACAATGTCAAGGGGCCACTGTGCACATTTGCAATTGTTTTTTAAAGCAAATTTTAAACTATTTTTTATTATTGATTTAAATACAGATCTGTAATACAGACCCATCATTAAATCCAGAATTAAAGATCTAAACCCAATACAGATCTGTAATTCCTCCTGGATATCTATCCCTACTGGGCTATAGGGAAAGGTTTGACATGAAAACAGACACGAGTAGCCCAGATTAACCCCCTCTGTGTGGGTGGCCACCAGACCTGCACCCACCTGTCCTCACTCTCAGCGTCATTCCAGCAAAAGTGAGCCCACCATAAGGACAACTTTCAGCTGGTGTGGGTGAATGTGTGCCCATGTGGCCACCTTCTGCCTGTTAGGGTGCACATGGAAGCACAAGGTTGTCCTGCATGAATAGCACCCCAGGTGAAGCATCTAGAGCGGTCCAGGAAACAACTGCATCGCTGCAGGGAGGGCAGAGCTGAGTGGGGAGGAGCACCTGTTATGTTTTGGCAATTGGAACGTGCAAGTGGCAACTATGTGGAGTCTCCACAGAGACCCTGGACTTCAGCAAGCTAATCTCTTGTCAAGAGGCAGAGGCTCTTGCCCCTCACCCCCGAGAACTCCCTTCTGCAGTGCTCCTGGGCTGGTCCACTGCACCTGCACTTGGATAAGCTACCCAAGTGCAATTAAGGACAGCTCTGTCCCGAGTTCCACAAGTAGGCTAGGTTCTGAGGGCTTGGCCAAAGGCAGGGTGCAGAGAGCAAGCATTCCCAAAAAGGGCCAAGGAATGATAGCCAGCCAGAGTCCCACAGTTAGGCACGACAAGACAAAGACATTTGGCTCCCTTAATAGGAGAAGTGGAGCATAACAGATGCCCACCTCCAGGCCCTAGCAAGCGTGACAGGGCCAGTTGCAAGGGAGAAACAGAAGAACCCTGAGGATTGCGCTAGACTAGGTATCCTCAAGACACGAGGGGCCTTAGAGGCAAAGGCTCTAAAGAGAGGCACCTAATAGGTAGGAGCATCAAGTAGACATGTCAACCCTCATCAGCTTTTGGTTGTGGATTGATTATGGTACTTTATTTTATTTTATTTACTTAATTATATGGACCCATAATTAACTAACTTCAAACACACCATGCAAGCCTTTTAAAACAAAAAACAAAAAAAAACCCCAACCTTTGGGCTTGTCTTTTCCCCCACCCCCAGGTACAGCACTTAGCAGCCTCGGAGGGCTTGATTGGAGATCCGGCAGGCTTCACTGAAGGTCCAGAGGGCTCCTACTGTGTGAAGGAGGCCCCCGGGCAGGCTCCCACACCATGGTGTTCTATGGAAGTCCCTGATCCACAGTGCGAATGTGCAAAATGGTCACTGGGGCCATTCTGCACACACGTGGCCCTTTTCCAAAATGGTGCTGGAAGTGTCAGTGCCATTTTGTAAGAGGACAGCCATGCTGCTCATTCACAGATGTTTCAATCAAGCCTTCTGAGGCTAGTAAGAAACATACCAGGGTCCCCAGAGGATGGGGGAAACCCAGGTCCATAACAGCATATCTACAATTTGCAGACTGTTACAGACTGGTATGAATTACTCCTTAACAGCCCGTTACGAGCAGTTGCAGATTAATCCATACTCATTGTTGACTTCCCTAGTGTCAAAGTGCAAGACAAAGACTGGAGACATCTTGAGCTGGAGACTTCCCAGCAGTCCAGGACTCTGAATTTTGTGTCCCACATACAGCCTGAGACACTCCCTGTCCCACCACCCCAAGAAGGGGCCGAGGAGCAGAGGACAACATGGGTGGAGGCCCATGGTGAGACTAAACACCAGTGTCTAATTCTCCAGTGTTAATGATGTGACCTCCTGTGTTGGTGACAGGCATCCTACACAGGGAGCGGGGAACAAGTGAGTGCCAAAAAGAGAACCTTCCCCCACCCTAAAGGAGACCATCTGTGAGTCTGTAAAAACATGCGAGTGGTGCTAGTTCTACAAGGACATCTGTCAGGCTGAACCATGGTACATGATAGATGCATCCCCTGAAAATGTTTCCCCCCACAATTCTAGGGGGGTGGGCTTATGTGGGTCACTGTCCCCACCCAAAACAATTTAGCTCAAAGTTATGCCCATGGCAAACATTCATTCACACATTGTTCATCACCATCCCTGCTTATTTCAACAAGACTATTGCATGCACCTGGATGTTTGTAGGATCAAGACAGCAGAGAGCTCTTCTCCCATTCAGGAGCTGAGATGAAGTAGAACACCTTGGTTCTGCTAGAAGAGTACCACCTCAAAGCACCTGAATCAAAGCTAGTGTTCCCTGGGCAAGTGGGTGTATTTCTTATGTGAAAATCTCAACCTCCTTATCAATACACCTTAGCAGAACATAAGTGCCATATTGGGTCAGATCAGTATACTCATGCCTGTCTCAATGGCAGCGACCTTTGGTTGTTCTAGGGAAATGAAGAGTAGCTCATAACATGGCTTTTAAACCTGGGTAGAGAAGAGAGGCAGTTCTTCTATCACAGTGTTTGAGAATTAGGGATGAAGAGGGAGATGAGCTAATATATGCTTGGGATAAAGAGGAATCCAGATTAGAGGTTTTCAGGTAAGTAGGTTCACACAGTACTTGCTTTGGTCAGGGGTATTTGGAGTTGCTGGAGTTGTATAAGGAAGGAAAGCAGTAAATTAAATCTCTACGGTAGAGCAGCTGAGCAGCTATCCCACTGGGTCTCGCTAACCTAAATTCTTATTATGCTCAATGCAAGGATAACTACTAAGAAAGCATTACCAGCACTTACACAACAGATGACGCTGCTGCATTTGCTTGTACTGCTCAGAATTGTGTGTCTGTCTAACTCTGCTGGCTCTCCATTAGAGCACTTTTTTCCAAACACACACACCCAGGTCAGTTTGCACCAAGAACAGGGCAATTACACTTGTAACTGAAGTATCCCACACACTTGGGTATACTGTACGACCAGCAAAGCAGCACAAAAATTGTGTTTTCCATATTTTATTTTCATTTTTTTAATCTTCACTCACTGTTGCACAATAAAATAAGTTAACTGAAAATATCCAGCCAAATTCTCTCACGCAGACCACTGCAAACCGAGATTTACCATAGTCAAAGGCATTTACTTCAGGTAACTAGCAGAAGAACTTGGGTCACACAGACCACCACTAGAAGTTCAGTACTGTAAATCACTCTTAAAACTTAAGGAGCAAGAAGTGTCAAAATCGTGAAAGCTCTGAGTATCTGTTTTGGTTTACACCATATTGCAGCCAAGAGGCAATTTATCCAAGTTGCAATAAAGTTGTCTCTTATGCAAGAACCTACAGGATCATCAACTTGAAATGTGCAAATAGCTTCAAAGTAAAAGAACAATAAAACCTAAAACAACCTATTTCATCTTCTACTGAAATGATGGTGGGAGAGGGGAAAGACATGCTGTGTGTTTTTTTGTTTAAGTTGACTGCATGGATTCTGTAACTGACAAGTATGCCTGGCAAGTATTCTAAGACACTATTGCTTAAGTTTTAGATTGGTCAATTCCTATCCATTAAGAATTTCTCATTTTTTCTGCTTGTCCATCCTTCCTCAGTGGGAGCCCATTATACTTAAATGTATGGGGCAAGCCAAAAAAGTGCATGGCAACAGGTGCATATGCATCCCCTGCCTGTATGAACTGGGGCAGCCACCCATGCAAGCAGACCCATCTGCTGCTCATAGGCACTGTGGGTGGGTGACATGGTCTTTGCAAGTCACAGGAACTGGCTGTGAGCACCAGGGAGTCTGAGTTCCCCAGCACTCACACAGGGACGTGTCAATTTTGAAAGGCCAGTCGGGCGTGCTTCCCTCTCTCCCATGGGGGGGGGGGGGGGGGGGGGAGATAAGGCAGCTGCCGCAGTAGTCACCCATTAGAATCCTTCCTCACGCATTCCACCCGTGGCTGCTCTGCATGCAGACAGCCAGTAGGGGGAAGATTCCAGGAACTGGTTTCAAACACAGCCAAGGACTACCCTTCTGGACCCTGAAAATGAGCAGCACAATCTTAAATTCAATCTGCTGCTCTACAGGCAGCCAATGCAAAGAACACAGGGCAGGTGTAATGGGATTATGGCTGTCCAAACTAGCAAGCAGCTGTGCGGCTGCATTCTGAACAAGCTACAAGTGGTGAGAAGCACCACTGGAAGACCATAGAAGAGGGAGTTACAGAAATCAAGCTAAGGGCATGGACTGCTATCGCAAGGTCTATTTAATTTATACCCCACCCCCTCCTGCATCTGGTAGCTTGGGATACTTATGTCTCCATGGAATAATTATGAGCGTGGCTTATGCAAATTGCACAGCTAAAAAATAAAGAAATCTTCAAACCACATCCAAAATCTGAGCTTTCATGAAACGAATGTGTCCAAAAATGATGGCTCACTACCTCCACCCATATCCATGTAACATGCACAGGCCTGAGAGGCATCCTCATCTCTGCTGCCCCTCCCAACCGCATCACCTCAGTCTTTCCTGGATTGAGCACAAGGTAGTTCTGACTCATCCAGCTGGCTATACCGTTCAGGCATTCCTCCAGGGTAAAGGCCAAGCTGACAGGGCTCATGGGGCAAGATATATAGTTGTGTATCATCAGTATGCTGATGATACTCAACCCTATACTTGGTCATGACATCCTCAAGGGTTTGCTTGTATAAGTTGAATGACATGGACAATAAGATAGAACCTTGGGGAATGCCACATTTAAAGTCTTCTGGGGATGATACATAACGATCCATAACACTAACGGACTGGTAGCTCCCATCACACCAGTGACTTTCCTCAACCAAAGCAGCAGTCCATGGTCAACTATATCAAATGCTGCTGTAAGGCCCAGCATTACTAAAATGGCCAGCTGTCCTCAGCACTAGATCATTCACCACCCTGACAAGTGAAGTCTCTACCCCATATTTTTTTTGCCAAAAAAGGACTGAGTTATTGAAGTCGGATCTAGTTATACACGAACTATGTAATACAATTCTCCATCTGCTTTGCACCTGTGCTAGGTATTAGCACCAATGTGAGTCCTATTCACTTTTAATGGATCTAGCGCAAATGCAGAATAAAAGATTATCCTGTAGGTCTTCAGAGATTCTTCACAGACACTAACACTGATAAAATGGGTATTACATTTTATTATACATGTTGCAGGGCACCCATAGCGCACACCTGCAACATGTATAATAAAACATAACACCCATTTTATCAGTGTTAGAGTGTCTATGTGAAAAGGGCCAATGTCCAAAAAAAGTCATCTTATATTGTCATAAAAAACATGCTGTGTGTGTAACACAGCCACCAAGACATGATGCTCTGAATTACACAAGCAGAATTTACAATCTTAAAATGTATCTGGTTTTAATTTTTGTTGCAGTGTCTTTTGCCAACAAAGCAAAATGATTATGACAGCAATTAGCGACTACACTCCGATCCCTCTATCCTTATCTAGTATAGAGAACTGCTGAGCAGAAGCTGCATGAATAGTCTGCAGAAGCCCTGCTCCTGGGAGCACTCCCAGTTCTCTTCCAGGAGAGGACACTTTCACTACCCACACAATTTACTTAAATATGGGAGGGGGTGGGGTTTAAGAGCACATGGAGAATAAATTCCCTACCAGCTAACAGGGACCAATCATACTGCTTCTACTGAATTCAGTGGGAGTTGTGTGCCACTTTTATTGGAAGCAGGATATGCCCAGAAGTAGCAATTATTTGCTGGCTTCGTGGTCTCTTAGGAATGAATATAACTCTCACTCCCAGCAGTATTTCAGCCTCCACAAACCTGGAATGACATTGGCCACAACCCACAAGCTTGTAGTCCTTACTGGAGCTACATGCTTGGAAAGGACTGCAGCTTATTTTTGAGCACTGAAAGCTCACCCCTCAGTTCTACTGAGTATACAATAACCACCTAGTTTAAAGTAGTTTTCAGAATTTTTTTTGAAGTGGATCAGAATGTTTTGCCCAAGCCAAGAGTTTGCTTACCTGCCAGGTTTAAGCCCAAAGTAAGCTCTTTCAGCTCAGCGGCAAGCCACAAAACTGGATTGAGCATGAACATATATGTAAAACTCCAAATGAAAACTTCAATTTGTTTGAAACATATGGTCACTTAACCTCATTGTAAAAATGACCATGTCACAAATTAAGACCTATGAAATATTACATGAAGCTACATTGTAGCTGCCTATGACCAAGAACTGATCACTTGCCTGCTGAAGGACTTTCAAGGTACATCACTTTTTTAGATAGATATATATATATTTTAATGAAATGCTAGCATTTTCCATTTGTGTCAGGAAAAGATGTACCCTAACCAAGTGAGAAAAGATGGAGACTCCTGCATTCTTGGGTAAACACAACCCTGGCTCAACTCAGCAAGGCCCTCCCAATAAGAACTTCCCTCATCACCAACTACTACATGTCAGATTGGGCTTCTTGCGAAATAAAGCAATAGAACAGCAGCTCTCATTATGGAGATGTTGGAACAGCAACAGGTATTTTAAAAATCAGCCTGTAATGCACATTACATATGAATAGTCATCCAGTAATTCACTTACTGAATTAGAACCAACCATTGCAATTTCCATAAAATACAGTCTTACGAACCCTGTAAAATATAATACAAAAGTAAAGCAAAAATATTCTAGCATGGCAGTTCCATTTTCATTGGTTTGAACCAGTTACTTCTTGCATAAGCAGAATGGATTGACTGCTTTTGTTTCCTGCCATTATTCAGAGAGCATACTAGAGAGAACAATTATAACAGCATATCAAAGATATGTGTAAAGGAAAATAGTTCCAACGAGTTCACTGAAATTTGGACAACAGCCAAAGTTAAGTACCGTACATGTTATACAGTATGTTCCATTTAACAGTAAAACAATTTAAGGCTACAATAGTTACAACCTCTGCTGTAATCAAGCCTTCCTGTATTTAAAGAATACATAAAAGTATAATAGACACACAGAAATACAGTATTTATTGCTCTAAACGCTAGAGTTCCCAATTATTGTTTTAACCTGCCTTTTTCAAGTTAGTCACTTGTATGGAGAAAATTAAACAAGGAAAATAGTAACCCATAGTTGCCCGCCTTGGGGAATTTTAGAGTATACCACTATACTTCCATCTGAAACCTGTATGACCACTTAATACAGAGACATCTTGTATTTCTTCAAAAAAGGGTCAGTTTCTTTTGGAGAGAATAGATTTAACATTGAGTGGCAAACATGACAACCAGCAAATTATGACTGACTGCTACCAGTCTTAGCGGATTCTGCTTAAAAAAAACAAAAACACAAAACCATGCTGAATAGGTGCTCCAAAACAAAGAGCAAACTTTCTTCTTGCTCACAGAGCAATTACTCTTCCTAACTATTTAGTGTGATGCTTCATTCTGCAAGTGCCATGTTCTTTGATTGTATCTTATCCATTTCTTGGCCAATACTTCCTTCCACCGTATCGCACTGGGCAAGCAAAGCCTAAAAAACCAGAAACAATACATGTTAACAGTGCGTGAATTGCTGCCATCTGGAATAAAAAGCAGTACAGTAAGATTCAAGTCAGTCAAATTTGCATGCCTTTGGCAGGAAGGATGGGGTAATAAGTTTAAAGTCTGGTTAAGTCAAGAGCTCTTTTCCCAGACACAAGGTTAACCAATGTATTGTTGTCCTCCCACCCCTGCACTATTTCTGGATAAGCCTTTCTGTGAAGCCTGCAGTGCCAGACCAGTAGGAGCAAGAGCTCTGCACACAACTGTATTGCAAGCCTCATACCAAATAAAATGAGTTAATCTTAAATTGCTTTAGAGGCCCACCTCACTACAAAATAACCAGACTCCACTGTACTTCTACCATGACATCAGAAGCAAAAAAGTAGTTTATCCAGGATTAAACAAGGGCCACAACTTTTATTGGGTAAACAGTAAGTTCCCATCACCAACTTAGAAACTTGTCCAGTATGTCAGCCTAAACACCAGCTGAAATACCAACATACCTTCAAGCCAATGGGATTCAACACCACCAATCCACAAGTCCCCCAGCTAGCAAGGAGAAGGCTAGGACAAGTAATTATCTCAGTCATGTTTGATTGTAAAGCCCCTTCTGTATTCTCTTGCAGTGTAACATGGCTCTGTACTTGTGTTTGGAATAGGCACAATCACTGCAAGAGTCTTGGTCCACTCAAAGCAGTATATAAAGTAAATTAAACAATGTGCATCAAACCTATAAACCAGTGGTCCCCAAAACTATGGTTTGCAAATCACATGTTGCTTGCAATACCCTTTCATGTTGCTCCTGACAATTCAGTAAGCAAATGCAAAATATTGAGAAGGAGGAGTGAAAGAGTGCATGTGTGTGCACACATCAGGACTGGCAAAAAAAAAAAAAAGTTAAGATGAACCAGACATTCCCACAGGTGCACTGCTACTCCATTTGCTGGTCCTGCTGCTCTGCTCAGAGTGGCTCATGATAAATTTTGAACTTTGACAGTGGCTCACAACTATATATATTTTTAAAAGGGTTAGGGACCACTGGTATAAACTTTACACTTCTCAAATGGTCTGACACAAAGTGAGCCCTCTCCTCGCCAACAAGGAAGTGAAAAATCTCTCTCCAACCCACAAATGGCTTGTGGTCACACTAAAGCAGTCAAATAAAAACGTTCCAGCCATGGCTTGGGACTCGCCCACAACACAAAGTGTTTAAAACAGACAGCAACTGCAAGTCTTTACACAGTTTCCAACATCTAGTGACAGTATACTAGGAAGCAATTTAAGCCATCAACATTTAAGAAAACAGCATGTAAGCAATATACAATGGCAACAAAAATGAATGGCCTTGCATTGCTTTCCTCTTCAACACTGTTTATTCTTGAGGCAAATGTACACACATTATAATTAACTGAAATTAATTTCAGTAATTAATTTGCTTTGCTATCCCTCTAGGACAGCCTAGAACAGATCATCCCCAAACATGGACTTTCACATTATAAACCCCAAGTCTCTTATTTTATCAGAGTACACAAATTGTTGCTGTACAAGTACATTTATTTAAACATCCAACTCTGATTCAATAAAGAGCTTTGGACGGGTGCCCCTAGGAATCAACCATATTTAACTTAACTGGTACGAAGGGCAGACTTTCAAAGATATATAAAGAATTGAAGGGGTTTATGTATCCCAAGGGAAATAATTATATTTAAAAATGGGAACCAGAATTTAGCCTGCAAATTCATAGAAAAAGAGAAAAAAAAATATGGAATCATATGCAAAACTGTGCATCGGAATGGGAGTGAAGGAAACACAACTAAAAATTTCTACTAGGTATTATTTGACTCCCGTACAATTGAAATATATTGGGGTGGATCCAAAGGGGTTATGTTGGAAAGGTTGTGGGCAAGTGGGTTCCCTGATGCACTGTGTATTTGGTCAACAGTTTTGGAGACAAATATGGGGTTTCATGAATAAAGTAACGAATGCATTAGTTCCTTTCAAGTCTGAAACGGTGCTGGCGAGGGTAGTGAATGCGTCCTTTCGGCAGGGGAGGTTGCCGCCCTGCCTTAAAGAGGCTGTGGTGCGCCCCCTGCTGAAGAAACCATCGTTGGACGTAGATGCGCTCGCCAGCTACCGACCTGTCTCTAACCTTCCCTTTTTAGGGAAGGTTATTGAGCGGGCAGTGGCGCTCCAGCTCCAGGTTCATCTGGATAACATCGGGCTCCTTGACCCTTTTCAATCTGGGTTCCGCCCCGGCTATGGCACCGAGACGGCGTTGGTGGCCTTGGTAGACGACCTCCGCCGGGAGATGGATGCAGGATGTTCGACATTTCTCATCCTGCTAGATCTCTCGGCCGCTTTTGACACCGTGGACCATGGGCTGCTGTTGAGACGGCTGCGTGACCTGGGGGGTCTGGGCGGGACTGTTCTTGAATGGTTCCGCTCATTCCTCTCGGGGAGGAGCCAACGGGTGGTGCTGGGGGAGGAAACATCGTGCCCCCGCGCTTTACCGTGTGGCGTTCCGCAGGGATCGATCTTGTCTCCGTTGTTGTTTAATATCTATATGCAGCCCTTGGGGGAGGTCGTGAGAGGGTTCGGGGTGCGATGTCACCAGTATGCTGATGATACTCAGCTGTACCTCTCCTTTTCTACTGACCCAGACCCTGCTATCTCGTTGCTATCCCAATGTTTGGAGGCCGTGGCGGATTGGATGCGGCTGAGCAGACTGAAGCTCAACCCAGATAAGACGGAGGTGATGGTGGTGGGGAGGGCGAAGGGGGTGGTGGCCCCCCTAGTTGGGGGGGTTTGCCCTCCTGTAGCTCAGCAGGTCCGGAGTCTGGGGGTCATATTGGACGCAGACCTGCGTCTGGAGCGGCAGGTGGAGGCAGTCGCTAAGGCTGCCTTCCGCCAGCTTTATCTTGTACGTAGGCTGCGTCCGTATGTCTCTGGCCCGGACCTGGCCTCCCTCATCCATGCCTTTGTCACCTCGAGGCTCGACTACTGCAACGCGCTCTACGTGGGGCTTCCCTTGTTCTTGGCTCGGAGGCTGCAGCTGGTGCAGAATGCGGCGGCTCGTCTTCTTACGGGGACGGGTCGCCGGGAGCACATTACACCGGTGCTCCGAGCTCTGCACTGGCTGCCGATAGTGTGCCGGGCCAAGTTCAAGGTCCTAGTGATGATCTATAAAGCCCTATACGGTCTTGGCCCCTCATACCTTAGGGACCGCCTCGCCCTTCGCGCCCCGGAGCGGCTCCTGCGGTCTGCCGGGGGTGCCCTCCTGGAGGTCCCCCGTGTTAAGCGGGGGGCCACGATGGAGCGAGCATTCTCGGTGGTAGGGCCGCGGCTGTGGAACTCCCTTCCGGAGGAAGCTCGCCTGGCCCCAAGCCTTTTAACATTTCGGCGGAACTGTAAGACCTGGCTGTTTGCCCAGGCCTTTGGGAGGGAGGGCGGGGAGGGAGGATTTTAGTCCCCATCCCATTTATTTTACCTGTCTAGCCCTGTTTTATATTTAATATTTGATTGTTTGATATTTGATTATATTTAATATTTGATTGTTTTTAAATGAATTTTAGTGTATTTTATTGTTGGAAGCCGCCCCGAGCTGCGTTGCAGGAGGGGCGGGGTATAAATTTGGAAAATAAAATAAAATAAATAAAATAAATTATTGTGAATATACCCGGATGAGGGAGCCTTGAAATGCCATCAGCACTCATGCAAAGTCTTATGTTTAGCAGCAGCTAACGTGATAACTAGACATTGGAAATCTCAGGGATCTATACCGCTTCAGGAATGGGTCAGTCGTATATGGTTTCTCTTTACAATAGAGAAACTGATGGCGAATCTCAAAACAAGCACGAGGACTTCGAGGCAACTTGGTTTTCGTTATAGCTGCCATAGAAGGGGAAGAATTTGCAAAAAAACGACAAGACAATATTATCTGATCATTACTTTTGAAAGAAATACTTTTTCTGAGTTAAACAGGCCTGTGATACACAAATTTGATATTGACTGCAATGCAACTGGCTACCAAACATGGATATTATACAAACAAATAGTGGAAAAACTGTTCCTAAAGGGTTAGAATGCAAACTTGTGGAGTTTGTACAGGGCAGGAAATGTATTATGATAATATGCAATGATACTAAATATGTGCATTTGTACATTCTGCTTTAAATTATTAATAGAGAAAATTTATATTAAAAAAACCCCAAAACATCCAACTCACCTGAACCTTTTTCACCAACCCCCTTTTTTTTAGCTTGCAGTCACTGAAATTCTCTGGTATAGTCTGCAATCAAAAAATGAGCAGATAGTGATTAGTACCGAAATCCATGAAGTGTAAGCTGTATGTGAACATATGAATTAACACTCAAATATATAGCTGAATCCACTTAGCAGGCATCCTGTTAATGGCATATCTATTTAACTGGTGATTAGCCAGAAAAATTCCCTGGAAATGGATTCAGTATGGAACACATTCCTAATTCTAAATAATGGTTTCAATGGCACAGTTAATCCATTAAGCTGTATACTTGGCATTCTCTGTAAGCCAGTTTACAATAATTAAATAGGAATTGGTGTTTCCTGTCACTGGATATCTGTCATGCAGCCCTTTGCTCGTTTTCAGGATTTTAGCTTTCCTAGTTCTTACACCTGCTATATCAAGTAGATTTGGAGATGGAGGGCTGTTGATTGTTTGGTTTTGCAGCTGGGTTCTAACAAAAAGGATACAAAGCATTTAAACACAGATTTTTGCTAGGGTTAACATGGTACCATTTTATATAAACAAAGAACAGCCAAAAAATAAAATTAAAAAATGCCTCAAGTTACAAGAACAAAGAGCACAATTATGAGAGATAATAAAGGGGTGGAACACCCGAAGAAATTTCAGATTCAGATTTTTTGGCTTCAGTTCTTTTGAATCTTGATTCAGATTTTTTGCATGCATTTCCCCCCATTGAACTCAATAGGAACAAACCTCAAAGATCCAAATCAAAAATAAATGTAAAATATCCAAATCGCCCCAAACCAAAAAAGATCCATATTTTCTGTTAGAACCAAATCAGCCATTTCGGGTTGCTTTGGTTTTATCCAAATCCAAAATTCCTATCCCTAAGAGATACTATTGCCAGATGCAGCTTAACCTCTCAGATCAGGCAAGAATCGGGATGCAACAACCCTTCCGTTTATCCCTCATTTGACAAACAAAGTCTTAACTGGCTACTTCCATCTAACACAGAAGTTGAAAAGTTAACCAGATACCTACTGGGCAGAGGCCCTTATAGAAAGTGGACACCAATGCCTCGATGGTCAGCGACTACTATTAATTTCTTGGCACACTGTGGGTGCTAGTAGAAACAATGGAAAAAGTCCAGGCTGACTACATAAACCTCAGCTTGGAGACAAGACAGTTCTGCCTATGAGCCTCTTAACCGGTTCCTTCAACTGTTTTCTTGTGAGTTGTCTGAAAGTTGGATTTTCCCCCATACTCCCACTCCCTCTACCCCATAAAAGGAAAAAGGACTAGATTAAGAGGAGTCTGCCTGTTAGGGGATTAGCAGTTCCCTCTGCAAGCACCTACACCTCTGTTGTTGCTACAAACCTCTGCAAGCACCAAAGCAGAGTCTACATGATAATTATTTATATAAGTTCAAGCAATGTGCCTGGTGCTGAACAGTTGTGGTTAGAGACAGGTCCCTGCCCCAAAAGGGCTTGGGCTTTGAAAAGCAGCAACAAGATCCAATATATTATCAATTTTATCCTGCTGGAGTAAAATATGAGTGGCAACACAGGCCAGCTGCTCTGGCCTCTGGAGCTCTAACTCAGAGTACCAGACCTGCTGGAGCAGAGGCCTTTTTGCAGATTCAGGAGGACAGCACTGCAGCACACATTTCATGGGGTTTTTTATATATATTTTTTATTTTCTACAGTATCAGCAACAACTTGCAATACATTCCCTTTACATCATGTTTTTTTGCCATCCTTTCTCAACTACACACCCAGACGGCTGTGATATGTTTGAAATTATATCTTGCAACCATAAGCAATATCAGCATTTCTTTAACATGAACGCTTTTTTCCCTCTGAAAATTGATATCCCTCCAACCCCCAACACCAGTGAATTTCTCCAACTTGTCCCTGAAGAATGTCTTTTTCAAGGCTCGTCACAATACCTTCCATAAACCCTCCCTCGCCTTCCACCTCATACTATGGGATGATACAACCTTTGTTATATTTGCCACAAATGTTGCCAATTCTTCCTATGAATCTTCTGGATTCCAGCATCCAATCTTTCACAAAATTCTGCATAACTCTCCCCACCCCACCGCCCTCCCTTTATTTAAGACTAACACAGTTATAGAGTAGGAATGACTGGAATGACTATCTGTTCTCAGGACAATTTGAAAGTCATGAAATAACGATCACATTCCCTGTGGTTCTTTCCTACATTTTACTTTTTTAAATGCCCTTAATTTTAGGCACAATACTGCCCCTTGCCACTATGCGCTTCATTTTACAAGAGTTATTTCTCAAACAAATAATGTGATAACACTTAGTATCATATAAAAGTTCTTAATCTGCTTGAGATGATACCATGAAACAGCATTCAAAGATACAATTTATTCTCTAAAGGAAATAAAAACAGATAGTAAAATCTTCATTTGGGAAACTCAACACAGTTTATACTTTCTATGAAAGGGAGACCTGCATTTTGCATGAGCCTTTCTTCTAGGCATGATGAGGCAGTAACTCTCACTATTAGATAGTCTATTGATGGTCAAAGGGATTTTGTTTAAAAGTGAATCCTATTTGTTTTAGTTCAAAAATGTATAAGTAGACGTTTTACTAAATCACAGGAATTTTAAAAACTGGTGGGAGACTTTAAATCAGTTACTGACAGAAGCCACTCAAAATTATTCATTTGAATTCATTGGCCCCAACACAGCAATTGCAATTATATAGGCAGCTCCTCCACTTGCATCTTTTAAGACCACATTCAATGTGATCCTTGCAGACAGAGGATCAGAGTTTAGTGCGCTTTATTTCATTGACTCACTTAATGAGTCATTTGAGACAAGCAGAACAATGAAAATTAAGACTCAAATTCAAATTAAACCGCACAATCTCTCTGTTTTACCTTAGTCAGTTTACTTCTCCTCTCCAGGAATACGTTGTCCAACTATTCAAAGTTTAAGAGGTGAAGCTGGTAATACACCTTAAGTTACAATAACATTTCAGTATTTAATCAATATAAAGTTCAATAACAAATTAGCCTAACCTTAGGGAGTGCTTATGCAAGACTCTCACCAAATGAACTTGAAGGTTTGATGGTGGCACCGTCTTGCAGAACAATGCTGAGGTGAAGGATTCTATTGCTTATTGATTTCTCCTGATGCTCTGCAGTGAACCAGCTCTATTGCTTATAGCAACATCTCCTCCCACTTTCCTTTCTTCTCCTGAACGGCATTAGTTTCCAAGACTAACAATTGCCACTTTCTATTTCAAAGGGTTCTTGATTCCAGGGCTTATCCCCTCTCTATGGGTACATCTCCCAAGCAGGCTGCTCTCAGTCACTTTCTGTTCATGCATATGTAGCTAGTTAATATCTATGTAATAAATTGTAGTCAAATTTATATCTTTATGACCCTGTGCCACAGCATGCTAGATCAGATCTGTAATTTTTTTAATGTATGTAATTTTCTGAAATATCATTTCTGCCTTATAGTGTTAGTTAGTTATTGAAAGTACTTGAAAAAGCTCCAAAACCAAAAAATATGAAATATGTATCTTTCTGTTGTTAGCAAATCTTCATGAATCTTCTTGTGTCTTTCTAACTTTGGTGAATAAGTTGCATAAGCACACCACTTAAATGCCATTTTTTTATTTTTGAAAAGATACACATTTGAGCAGCTTCTAAAGTATGGGTCCAAGCCCATAGTAAATGCATACTGTTCAGATTAAGATAGCAAAGAATCATCATAAAATGCTTAGAAATGAGTATTAGTAATTTAAAAATAAGCAGTTTACAAAGCTTCAGAAGTAAGCCTGTATAATTCCAGCACTGAGGGGGCAAAATGAAGAGTTTCACCTTCATGTGAAAAGCAGAAGCTAACAGTAAATTCTAATTGCACTTTAGAAATGTTTTATAATTAATACGTCTGCTGAAATTTCTCTTAACTGCATGTTGGTGAATATAGCAAGTATCCAATATGTATTTTTACCAACTGAAAACTTCATCACATTTTTTAACTCAATGACCACAGTCCACAAACCACTTCAACGGAACTACTCTGCAGTAAGTGGCTAGTTGATCACAGACATGGAGATGGACTGTAAATGCCCATGATTTATTACCTGAGAATACAAATGTTGCTAAAAATTAATTCATTCTTTTCATCCTAATTTGATATTTTCTTAGCTCTCTTTAAAAATCTGCATTACTCTTTAAAATCTGAATTATGCCCTAACGGGTTAGAAATCCTAGCAAATAAAAACGTACGCACCAGATGCTTTGGAAACTGCTGAAACACTGGAGGATTTAGGGCTGGGCATTAGACAGATTGCTTTTTAAGTGCCCACTTCGTCACACAAATTTTTTTAAAGGTATATTTTTTAAAGGGATAACTGAAAAGCAAATATTAAGAGAGACCAATGTCTCAAAATTCAATCCACACAGGTAAATCCTCAAGCCTAATTGGATTCCTTTCTACCCCACCTCAATTCCAACCCCACCCCAATAGCCAATGGGACTCAATACATGCAGAAATATCTATCCAGGCCAATACACCTAGCACCAATACACCTAACACCTGTGCATATCTGGTCACCCTAAATACAACACAGGATTAGGTGTTGTTATATTAGGTTATATTATCACTACTGAAGCACAGTTTTCCCCTTAAAAGCAGAAATTTAAGATTTGTACTATCTCCTCAGGAAATCTAATTCAATTCACAACTTAACCAGTCTTCCTGTGCAACTTTGAGCAAGGCTCTTAAGCTCCCCATCTCTCAATATCCCATTTATTATATATAAAAAGGAATAGTTCTAGCTCACAAGGGGTTTTGCCAAGTCAAAATCTATTAATAAAGGCTATATAAGCACCTGGACTGCATTTCCTTGAAACCTATCCACAGTGTTTTAAGTGCCTTTTGAATGAAATACTACAGATCCATGTTTAACTAACAGCTCAGGGGGAGATCATAATTTGTGCCTTTCCTCCTCCTAAAACATACTTCAATTGAATAGGTGTTGCCTGAACAAGATGCATTGGCAAAACTGGAGTAAAGGATACCCATTCATGCTGTCTTAGCAGGCTGCCAATATGGCACTCTTCTGTAGCATGGGGATGTATACGTGAGTATTAGCATCACCATAAGAAATAGGAGCTGCTATGGACACCAAAATGGAAAAGGTCAATTGAACACAGGGACAAAAAGTTGAATATTCAAAGGAAAGAAAAAAGTGAGCCAATACTTTGTATTGTGAAAAAGAGGTTAGCTTTGTTTGTAGCACTTAAGTCACATTATTCAGAGGATATGCAGCTGATGTGTCATTATTTACTCACAATGGCATCTATCTGCTCCAGAATCTTCATGAACTGCTCTGCAGTTCCTTTTATCCTCTTGTCCAACTGGTTCAAAGCTTCACTTTGGAGATCCTTTGCTAGGAAACCCTGTGTGGAAAAGAGACTTAATTTTCCCATATTTTAAAACAGGAAAGTTTACCCTTACTTCAACAGAAAATTCCCTCTCTATGAATAGAATAGTGAAGTCCACAGATCTGGACACTATAGCAGTTCTTCGCCAATCTGAAGTTGGAGGCAGAATCACACTTGTCAGTCACTGGCAGGAACAAGCATGCCCTATTAGAGGCCTGCAGCCTGGCCTGGATCAGACAGGACCCAACCAGACCTGTTTGTCCCAGGTCAGTTTGGAGAAGTTTTCTGGCCAAGTCCCTGGGATTTGTACCAGGGCACGTTCTACCAACACTGTAAGGGGGACAGGGCCATATGAGAGAAAAAAAGTAGAAGAGTCCCTTTGCTCTACCCCTTGCCGAAATGACATTCCAAAAGAAGAAGGGTCATATCAAAAAGGCAGGAGAGCTTCTTTGTCCTGCTCCTTTCCAAGGAGGTCCCACCTCTTGTGCTGCATTGTGACATCAAATAGCCAGCCCCTTCTCAAATTCAAGCACGCTGGGTCAAAGCCAGAAAAACTTGGCTGAACCAGGTTTGGGCTTGATGCAGTTGGACTCAGGCTGGTATTTCCTCCCAACCATGTAAATAACGAAGGTCCCCTTTGGGGTGAAAATACTCAGTACCTCCATTCTGCAGAATCTGGGATCAGAGAGATACAAAGCAGCCCGAACTTTCCCAAGGGCCAGGGTCAGCTCCCAGCTGAATAAGCCAGTCAGGTATCCTGAGGCACTCTACTGTAGGAGAACCAGAGAAGGAGGGAGACTTGGGATGTAAGAACTGGAAAGTCTACAGGTGTGAGACTATCCAAGAGGGTTAGAGCCATGTGGCCCATTACCTCACTGTCCTAGCCCTTGGAATGCCTCATTAAAGGCCACTTTTCCCTCACATTCACTTGTGAAGCATCTGGGGAGGCAGGAAAAACTCTCCAATCACTGAAGGGGAAGACTGCAAGCACATGCCCCGACAGCCTACAGATAGGTTTGTTAGCCCCATCCCAGTCTCTTTCAGAGACCGGAGCAGCAAAATCAGACCCAAGCAGTGCCTCCTTATTTGCATCTGCTTTGCCTCGTGACAGGCGGCTGTAAGGTAAAAGCTCTATGGAGAGATTTCCTGCTGAAAATTTCCAGGCAAAAATCTCCTGCCATGCATACTAAAGACAGCTGAGGAGTTAGAAAGCATTTTGTCCCAGTTTATCTGCCATGCTGCTGTCCATTAGGACACACAGGGCCTCTGGATTCTACTATTTACCCCTCCTCCCCCACCCCACACAAGAAGGTGAGCAGGATAGGCATTCCTTTGCTGATTTTGGATTTTCTGCTCTGCAGTAGGGAGAAATTGGAAGTCTCTGCCTGAAACTGTGGAGGCAGACAAACTATTGCATCCTCACCACAATCACTGGTTAAACTCCTACAGAGAGGTATAAACAGATTAGAAGATAACATGTAAGACTTATCTCCATCTCCCCAAAAGCAAAAAGGCTGAAGAGCAGCTGTAGCAGGTCTGTGAATCAAAGGACAGAAATGTACATATTGCCATAATTTAAACAAAACCCTGAACTTGTCTTGGATTATTTTAAGATTCTTTCCATTAAGAAGGCTGACCATTTCAAAGATAAAACTGAAAGGCCCAAAATGCCATCTCCTTTTTATATTTTCTCAATGGAATGTAAAACAACGAACGCTGTATTTAAAGACCTGATAATGTAGGGGATGGCGGGTGGGGTGGGGGAAGAAATGTTATTACTACTAGTATTTCTTAAGACATAAGAGGTAACTTAATAGTAACAGTTCCACTTTCAAAACAGTAGTTCTATACTTTTTCCTCTTTTTGGAATCTTAATTAAGATTTGGCAAAAAGCTTTTGCAGACTGCCTCTGAAGCTAAAAGATGCATCCTACACAGACAACAAAAATGCATACATTATAAAAATAAGATGATCTTTTAGGGAAACTCAAGAAGCGGGTTGAGGAAAACAATTTTTTTTTTCAGAAGAACAGGCTGGCTTTCAATCAGGCTGTTCCACAGTGGACCACTGTTTTGTGCTGGCCCATTTAGTTAATAAATATGTTAATGTATGCAACGGCAACGCATCTGCTTTTGATGCTTAGAGGTCTGTTGTGGGTAAAACGTGCAGCAACTAATATTGATAACTGGCTCTTTTTACTTGTTCAAATGCTTTATCGTAACACTTCATTAAAAGTCAGGCTAACTCAAGCTGGCCACTTGTGCAAGTCTATCCCCTCCACAAATGGAGTAAGACAGGGGTGTGTGCTTGCCCCATTTTTTGTTTAACTTTTTTTTTTTTATCAATGACAGTTTCTGAGCTGCAGGGGAGACTCTTTTTACCCACTGCATATTCAGGGGAAACAACTATCCATACTCCTCTGTGCCGATGATATGGTGTTATCGAATTCTGAAATTGGCATGAGGAGATTGTTGTTGGCAATGAGCGTAGACTGTAGCCATCTAAGCGTGAATTATGAGAAAACTAAGGTCATGTCATCCGCAAAAAGACAAGTTGTCTGCAAATGGACTCTTGATTCTGTTTGCTTAGAACAAGTTAAAAATCATAAATATTTGGGACTTATTTTCTCCTCCTCGGGTTCCTGGCAGGAGCACTGGAACATGATAAAACTAAAAGATGGCTCATTCTGTAAACTGGATAGTAAAATATTGGAGGACTGCCAGGGGAGAAGCTGATACTGCCAGCTCTAAACCTCTTGGAACAAAAACTGTGTCCACAAGCGCTTTATGGTGCTGAGATATGGAGCTATCCTGCAATAGCAGAATTAGAGACCTTTCAGAATATGTTCCTGGGATCCATCTTGGGAGTGCCTAAAAGTACTCCATCATGTATGGTTAGGGTAGAGACAGGTGTGCTCCCCATGGAAATGAAGGCCCTACTAAGCTTTTTTTCTTATTGGTTATGCCTATTAAATAGGTCTGATTATCATTTGCCCAGACTCTCCTGGTCCGAGCAACAAAAGCCTGACTAATTCAGCATGGAAGAACAGCTTAGACAAAATATCCAGGTCTGCTGGCTTTTCTATTGATTTTTTGTATGGTTTTTCCCAGGACAAGGTTAAAGTCATGATTAAATCTCGCTTGAGATATTTTTACGTAAAGCAATTTAGCTGCACTCCCTCTAGCTGAAAGTAGCGCCTTGGTTTTGCAAGTATAAAACTCAGCACCAACTTGAAAATTATTTAATTATTGTAAAAAGCTTTACTACCCACAGAGCATTGACATTATTAAGATTTCATTTGATGCCCCCGGCGATAGCAGAGGGTAGATACAACCAAATCCCATACGAACAGTGACCTCTAACAGCTGGTATACATCACAGCTTGATGTCCCCTCTCTTAGTAGGAAAATCGTATTGGGATACACACTTAAAATTATCTTACTTGTTGGCTAATCACCATGACCATATTGTTTTGAAGATCGCTAATCTAGCTCACACTGGCTGTACAGAGACACACTAATACTACTAATGCAATCAGAGGACCTTTTTACATGGATGGGGGGAATGGGTGTGATGCTGCAGTGGGTATGTGTCCTTTCCAATGGACGCACACCCACCTCCACTCACGGAGCCTCCTCCATTTTATCAGATGGCTCCGTGGGTGGAGATGGGTGGGTGATGGGTGTAGGTGGTGTTACGCGGGAGCACACATGCACCTCCACCCGCCACCTGTCATGTTCGCACGGGCGAACACCGATTGAACACCCCTCTCCCACCACCACCACCACGCCATTTCCATGGACGCCCCCATGGGTCTAACACCCTCCCGTAAATCCAGCGGGGAGGGGCTGTCCATGTAAAAACAGCCAAAAACCTATGATTACTATAAAAATTTCCAGCTCTGCTGTAAAACATTTTAAGGATTCTTTGTATAGGTATCTTTACAAACTGCCAGCGCCTCATTGTTAGTGTTTTGTAATAACTTCCTAGGTGCAATGTATTTATTTGTTGTTTTGTCTTGTGTCTCCTGTTTATATATTTTTGTAATATGTTTTGTTACAACCGACAAATAAACTATTTTTGAGATTGAAAATAGGAAGAGTAGGTAAATCAGCTTGTTCAAACCAATAAACAAATGCAACAAATGCAGAGACTTACTTTCTGGATACCTCCAAGTTCTTTATTTACTTCCTCTAATTTTTTGGCTATTTGTTCCACAGACTTTTCTAAATCTTTTAATTTCTTTAATTCAGCCTCTTCCTCAGGACTGTTCTATATATTTAAATATAGCAAAAACAAGAGTGTTAACATTTGAAATAAAATAAATAATAATAATAATAATTTTTATATAGCACCCCCCTGCTAAAGTACTTGGTACTTTATATAACACACAACTTTTTAATCTTCATAACCCTATGAGGTAGGTTAGGCTGAGAGTATTGTGACTGGCCCAAGGTCACCCAGTGAGTTTCTGGCTAAGGTGAGACTTGAACCAGGGTACCCCCTACCTCCGGGTCTAAGTACTGCATACTTAGCCATTGGAGAAATAAACATTTAACATAAAAACCCTATTCCAAATATTGGATTGTGTGTACTGTATTGTCATAGCCTGACATCTTTAGTGGTCCTACAAGTAACCTCGCTGTTGTTCAGCATACTATGTGAATCGATACACATAGGTGCCTTTAGACACAACACCCCCATTACTATTTTCCATGGCCAGAGACTAATCGGGGTCCTGCCTCCCGTTTGCAGCAATCCTGACAGAAGCACTCCCATGGAATTCTGGGAATTGTAGTCCATGCAAGAGGGTGGTTGGGTCTGCCTGATCCTCTGCTCTGTGCTGCAGCTAAACAGCAGATTCTTCACTGCTCACCACCCCACCCCGGGAGCTCTAGGAGAGTGCATGGACGGTGCGCAACAAGGAATAAGATGTTTGGCAGCGATGCAGAGTGGAGAATTGGGGGCAAACAAACCAGAAATGGCTGTGAACCAGAGATGTAGCTATCATAGGAACAGGAAGGACATTTGTCCAGGGCCCAAGCTGGGGGAGGGGCACAAAGGGCCTAGGCTGGTGGAGGAGGAGATGGGAAGGTACAAATCTTGCCTTGTTGTGGTGTGGCTGGGTGGAAGTGGAAGTGCCTGCAGCACATGGCATGCGTGGGGCCCAGCCGGACGACGGCACAGGATAGAGCAAGCACCAGCACGAGGCAGACAGCGCAGCCGCAGTCTCCAGGATTCAGGCACTGTAAGCAGGGGAAGGGAGAACCACTGGGGGAGGGCGGAGGGGATGGGGTAGAACAGGGGAGAGGTTGACGACGGGGGTGGGGGTCAAGTCCATTTATTTCACCTGGGCCCACTGCAACCTATCTACACCCCTTCTGTGAACACATCATGTGAAACACTCAGTTGTTGCACTAGATACATCAGTGCAACCAACAAGGAGTTAACAGAAATCTAACCGGGGGGGGGGGGAGCAGCAGCCAAAAATCGTAACGGTGCTTAGACAAAATGCAGTCAGGTGTCAAGCGTCTTCAGTACCCGATCACCATTGTGTCTAAGGACACGGTGTTTATTACTATTGCCTCATGAGAAGCTTTAGCTTCCTTATTTTCATTAATCACAGTCTGTCCCTGGTGGGGACACTGGCACAGTTAATTAAAGACTGCAAATGTTTGGCAGCAAAATCAATATTTACAGTTCTCTGCTTTACATCTTTGAACAATAGAAAGTGGAAGAGGGAACAATAATGGGGTGAAAACCTGCAAGGGCCCAGCTATAATAGGGGCAGGCATTCAGCTGCTTCAGGGTCCACACTCCCTGGTGCAGCTGTATCTGCTGCTGCTGCAGGGAAATGGGTGGAGGGACTCATTCCACCTGCACCAGGGCTCATTCCAACCTAGTTACACCCCTGAAGGCCTCAACATGTTTGCAGATGTCAAGCTGGTCAAGAGTCACGGGAGCAACTTCAGAAAATGCACATGCAGAGTTATTAACAGCATGACAAGACGAAGAAAAGCTGTGCAGCGCTCCACATGCCCATAATCACACACACATACAGTAAGCATACTGGCTTTACCTTTATGAGGCCTACATTTATTTAGCATAGAATATCCAATCACTGGTTAAACTCCTAGAGAGAGGTATAAACAGATTAGAAGAGGACACGCAAGACTCTTCTTAATGTGGTATTTACCCTCTTGCCAATCAGCATGACTTTACAACCGTTTTTAACTCCAAGTGCTGACAATGGTTGTTCCATTTCTTTCAGAGATTTTCCTAGCAAAAAAGGAAATTATTCTTTGGTAACTACAACCAATCATAAAAAATAGTCAAACTGTATTCATTTGATTTTAGACAGGGAAGTGACGTTATTTCAGACTCCATGTGGAGGATGTGAGGGGTTGTGGTTTTTTTTGTTAATTAAAGGGACACTGTTCAAAAGGCGAGCACTTCCAGATATAATAGGTCAAATGTACACTGCAAATCAAGCATACAGAGAAAATGCTTGGCTTCACTTTCTACTCTACACATTTCCATTTACACCCTTAAATACAAAAAATAAGCAAATATGGGGGTTTGGTTTTTTTGCCAATGTTGTATTTACTAATAATTTGGAACAGATTAGGATGTGTAACAGATTAGGATATCCTCAAACCTAGAGACTGAAATCAGAAGAACAATTTTAATAGTTAATTTTAAACTTACAAAAACTAAAAAGTTTGAAACCAATTTTAGTGTTAATCTCCTAGTTAAAGACTACGGGGGGGGGGGGGGGAGAGTAACAATTATGCATGCATCCTAGATATATACCTCAATCTAATTCATATTTTGGAATATTAGATTTAAAGTTATTCATGATCACTTCTAGGACTGGAAGAAGGATTAAAACTTATGTGATTATCATATTTGCCTCAGTGCTGAGGCCAAGATAAATCTATTCTCATCTGACTTAATTAGGATTTAATATTAACCTTGAAAAATATTTTAAATCTCAATTACCTTTATATATCAATTTCTGAAAAGTAACTGGAACTCCAGTGACTTGTTCAATTTGGAGAGCCATGTCTTGAAGTGTTGGTTCACTGTCTTCTTGTTGAGAAGCAATCTGAATACTATGTTTTTCATTACCTGGAAAAACAGAGACTGGATCAGCCTAATGCTATGTTTTACCCTAATTATGATATTGCTCTTGTGGTGCTAACAACAAAGTAGGTTCTTAGCGTAATTTGCAAGTACTCTCTAGTGATCTCTGGATAGTGCTATTTCTTCCAATGTTATGAAACATAATAGTCACCCAAGCCACCGATACATGCCTACACCCTTACCCGCAAAGATTTTTCTGGAGGAATGTCTTTTAATAGAGTAGTTTTAAGATGACCCCAGACACTGCTGAAGAGGAACAAGCTGTTGTTTCTGTTCTCTCACCCTATCCACTGTTCTGTGGGGAGTTACCTGAAGATTCAGGTCTTTTTTAAGATTCACAGAAATGGAGTCCCCTGCTCCCCCAAACTTATAAAGCCCCTTCTCTTACATCTTAGAAAGTGCAAATGACTGCAACTCCCTTCTATAGGCCATGTAACATCTGGAGGATTGTGGATCCCTTCCTAAGATCCATGGAGAGAGAGAGAGAGAGAGAAACAGTGGTGGCAGGAAACTTGGGTTATAACTTCTTTTGAAAAGGTGCAGTTTTTTCCTCTTTTAAAAAAAGACTAGTCACACAAACTTGCAGTAAAATAACTAAACGTGTGTCTGGATTAGTCAGTTTGGTTCTGTTTTCCAAGTACAGTGAAATCCACTTAAGCAGAAAGTTGAATTCCACAAGTTTGGCTTAAGTCAAAGAAATAGGTCTTCCCCCCAGCCCAGTTCTAATAAACATATTGCTTCTTGCACTGGATATTTTGAATCTGTATTCATAATTTTTTGGAAGCATGTGGTTGGAATACTGTAATTTGCAGTGCAATGCAGAACTACCTCTATCTGTTCCTGCATTGCATGCCTTCTAGCTCAGGTGAAGGGTAGGGAGGAGGAGTGCACTACATTGCAAGTATGGAGGCTGGCATGCAGTGCAGGTTCCATCATTGGCCCAGTTTTATATGACTCAGGCCTGCAGAGAAAGAGGTTTTCTTGGTAGCTGCCCCACAACTTTGGAACTCCCTTCCCTTGGAGGTTTACGTAAGTCCTAGTTTGAATGTCTTGCACTATAAGACCTGCTGGGCATGCAGTGGGCAGGGATAGGTTTTGGGGGGTGGGGGTGTTAATTATGTATTTTATATTTTTACATTATGTATTTACTGTGAGCTACCCTGAGCCTTAGGGGATAGGGCAGGATATACAGCTAAATAAATAAATAAATAAAGTGGCAGAAAACAGTATGGCTGCATTGCAAAGCAAGTTTGGACGCTCCCTCCCTCCCAACTTTCAAATCCCTCCTGAAAACCCACCTCTTCAGTCAGGCCTTCCCTAACTGGTCATGAGTGATATTACATCCTTTCCCCCTCACTCAGAACCTAATTCCCTGTAACCAAGTGAAGCACGTGAGTCTGCAACTTCTCAACCTCATGAATGCACTCTTGTTTTTCCTGGTGTTTATCTCTACCGCGTATTCCCCCTCCCTTGTTTCTCAGATTGTAAGCCCCTTAGGGGTAGGGACCTGTCTTTTACTGTGGATTGTACAGTGCCAGGTACATTAATCACGCTATATAAATCATAAAAATAAAATAATACTGCAGTATTTTAGCCACACTCTCCCAAGAAATCATTAATTTACTCAAAGGTAATGAGATTTTTAGCTGGGAGGGTAGTACTTGAGTAAAACTTACAATGACCCATTTATGTAACTCTGCCTTAGTTCAATTTTTGATGAGACAAACTTTGGGATGGTCCCATAAAATTCAAATTAACAGCACTCCGCTGTAGACAAGCCCTAGAACTTGTGGTGTGCAAGACATTTCTGGGGAAAAAAACATTTAGGTTCTCTGCTGGGCTCTAGCAAAAAGCTTAAGACTTATGAAGAATGCCCATGGCCATTTCAAGACCATCTTAGGCCTGAAATAAATGCTATCCATAAAAGCTACACTCTTCATTTTAACAAAAGACGAAAGGAAAAAGCACAAGCTAATGAAGCCAGGTTTCCCACGGGGCAGGGACCATGCTCAATGGGTGTTGTAAGTCCCCTACAAGCACAAGTATACTTATGAAACTGTGTGCTTAGTTAACTTCGGGCCTTCTACTCCACTACAAAATTTGGTTGAAAATGGCCTATGCAATATAAAGTTATTGAGGGAAAGAGTGTGTATAAACAGTCAGTCGCACACACAGAGAATGACTAAGTGTGTTTTTTAAAGAAGAAGGGGGGGGGGGGGGACGACAGTAGCCCGCTGAAGTCAGATTGGTCTCTGCAGCCCCCAATCACGTTTACCTTGTAAAGCTTAAAGAATGGGCAGACCCCCACATGTAGTTTTGTGTGTTCAGGCAGTCACCAATCACAGGTTTAGCCTGTCAAACCGAATAGATTCTTCCACACCGTGCTCAACCCACCACCACATCCTTTCCCAACCCGTCATGACTCACAGCCACAACAAACCATGAAAAGAAGCCACACTAGAAGTTTCTTTCTTCCAGGCTACTAGGACTCTAGGTCCAGGAGGTGGTCCAATGCCTGCTATCCCCACCCACCCTAGGTTTATACCTGCCAGCACTTGGCAGCTGGAAAAAACCTTTTGCTATGCGCAAAACACTGATTTGATTGAGTAAACCACATACTTTATTGAGTGCCTACAGTGAAAATTTAAAGCAAAAGTAAAAATTGAAATCAAAAGCATGTTTTTATAATTTAATATATAAAAATTATATAAATATTGTATATATATTTATAATATATATTCTAAAATATATAATATATATTTATAACAAATTCTAAAATATTATCCAGGCACGCTAGCACCTGGATAGTTAAGGCAAGTAGCACTCTCCATTATAACGCACGAACATTCTATTAATTAAAAAATTTAAATGATTTATGGTATTATTGTGAATGTTTGCATAGAGGGCCTCTGGGTTGAGAGGCTAATGCTCTGAGAATTACAGCCAAATCCAATGAGAAATGAGTGATACAGATTGGGGAGCAGAGTTTTTTTCTTAATTTTTCTGACTGTCTCACCTTTGATGTTTTAAAAGCCTGTCTATGAAATGGACAAACTTTTAGAAAATTAAAAGCTGCTGCCCAGGTCAGCTTTTGCTTATTTTTTGTTTTTAAAACTCCACGTTAGGGTATGAGAGGGCTACAGGACAGAAAGTGAAGTTTATTTAATACATGCGCAGATACCCAGCAGAGAGCCGAGGTTGTTTCTCCTCCCTCTCTGCCTGTTTCTTCGGCAGGGCTCGGGGGCAGTTGTCCCCTGGGGTTTTGAGGCATCGGGGGGGGGCATTCCCCCCCCAGTTGCTCCTGGCCCCCTGCCACTGCTGAGTAGCATGTCCTGCTGTGCTCCGCTCTGTCCCACTCGGGACACATCCAAACCCCATGGCAGCATGTGGAAGGGGAGAGATGGGGTGGAGGAACTACACACTCCCCCGTCCTTCTCTCCCCTCACTGGCCAGATGCTGCAGGTGGGGCTTACTTCTTTGTGCAGGCTTTCAGCTAAGCTAGTGCCAGTTCCTGCTCTGTTCAAAGGGCCTGCAACACCCCGCATGTGTGCAGTGAGGCCGGCGCCATATTCCTTCTCTGCCTTTCTGAGGCTACGTATCCCAGCATGCCAGATTGAAAACATGGCTGCCACGCGCAAAGGAACCAACGCCATGTTTTGTATCCGGCATTGCTGGGACATGTAGTCTCACCAAGCCATAGAGGGAACGATCTCACTGCACACACACGCAGTGCTGCGGATCCTTTGAACAGCGCAGCGGCCATGCAGGAGCTGGCACCAGTCTACCGGAAAGCCACATGAGGTGCTCGGGGCTGGCTTGGCCTGGTACAGTACTCAGCAGCGCCCTTCCTCACAGCAAACCCCTTCCCCCCGAAGCCCCTACCCTACTCCCCCCCCACAGCAAACCCCTTTCCCCAGCACCTCCTAGTCCCCAATCTGCCCCACAGCAACCCCCTTCCCTTAGTCCCCAATCCGCCCCACAGCAAACCCCTTCCCTTAGTCCCCAATCCGCCCCACAGCAAACCCCCTCCCCCCAAGCACCTCCGCTAGTCCTCAGCCCCACACAGCAAATCTCTTCCTCCCAACACCCAAGTTCCTAGCCCCCCATGGTAAACCCCTTCCCCAAACCACTACCCTGCCTCCCACAGCAAACTCCTTCCCCCCAACCCCTCCCATCGGAGTCCCCAATCATCCCAAAAACCTTTGCTCCCCCCTCAGCAAACCCCTCACCCAACCATGCCCCCCTTCAACTGGGGGGGGAGGGGGAAGTGTTTGTGTGATGAGTGTGGGGGAGGGGAAGGAGTGAGTGCGAATGAGTCAGTGTGTGGGGAAGGTGTGAGTGTGTGGTGTGTGAGTGCGTGTGGGGGAAGGGGCGAGTGTGTGAGAGAGTGGGTGGAAGGGAGTGTGTGAGAGAGGGAAGGAGTTAGTGAGCGGGGAAGGGTGAGTGAGCGTTTGTTTATGTGACTGTGTGGGGGAGAAGGTAGGAGTGAGGGGGTGGGGTGAGAGAGAGTGAGTGTGGGGCGGAAGGGAGTGAGTACTGTTTGTGTGGTGAGAGATATTGAGAGAGAGAATACAAATAGTCTGTCTGGTGTAAGTGAGAGAATGAATGAGACACTAGTCAGAGAGTACGGGCTGCTCCCTCTTCCTCCATGTCCCCTCACTGCCCCTTCCCCTGGATGTGAGATTGTGTGGTGTGTATGAGGGGGGGAGAGGGGGAAGGGAGTGTGTTTGTGTGGTGTGTGCATCTGTGAGGTAGAGAGGAAGAGTGAGGGGGGAAGGGAGCGAGTGCCATATGTGTGAACGTGAGAGAGAAGGCGAGTAGTGTGTCTGGTGTAAGAGAGAGAGAACGAATGCGAGAATGGTCGGAGAGTAAGGGTTGCTCCCTCTCCCGCCATGTCCCCCTTCCCCTGGCTGTACCACCTCTCCCCATGGCTTTCCTCTGCCTTCCATGGCTCCTGGAAGTGACACACCTGCTATTCCCTCCTGCTTAGCAGCGTAACCCTACCACTGACCTCCTCCAGCCCTCCCAGAAGCCCCAAGTCCAACAGCATCTGAGGTACGGGCCTTCTCGTCAAGAAAATAACTTTCTCATTTTTGTGCTGCACCCCTGGGGGGTGGGCTTTGGGAGTGGACTGGGGCCATCTGGGCAACCACTAAGCCCCTTGTCGTCCCCGCCCCCCAACTCTTCTCCTCATCCATGCCACAGTTCCCCCACTGTAATGGCACCTTGCTCTTACACACACACAACACAAGGTATGTTAATCCGTGTGTGTGTGTGTGTGTGTGTGTGAGTGAGTGAGTGAGTGAGTGAGTGAGTGAGTGAGAGAGAGAGATGCTCCCTTTTCCCTCCCTTGTCCCCCTCCTGTGCCTGTCCCCTCTCTCACCCTATGCCTCTACCTCTGGACGTGGCTGCCCCATCATCTGGGCCCTGCTTATCTGTGGGACCGCCTCACTCCCCATGTACCCGTGCGACCCTTGAGATCGTCCGTGGGAGCCTTTTTGGAGGTTCCTTGGGTGAGGCGGGTGGCCACCGATGTTAGATCTTTTTCGGTGGCCGCCCTTGTGCTGTGGAATTCGCTACTGGAGGAGGCTCGGCTGGCTCCCACTCTCCTGCTGTTTTGGTGTATATGTAAGACCTGGCTGTTGCGTCAGGCTTTTGGTGAGGGGTAGGGGTGGGGTGGGGGTTTTCCCCACATATTGTATTTTTAAATTGTTTTAAAATTTTATACTGTTTTAATTAATGTTGTTTGCCACCCCAGGCTGCCCTGTGGGCAGGAGGGGCGGGATATAAATTTTAAATAAATAAATAAATAAAAATCCCCTATGCCCCCATGGCTGTCCCCTCTTCCCCTGTGCCCCCATGGCTTTTTGAAGAGAGGAGACCCCACATGAAAATGTTCCTGCTGTCCCCTCTTGCCTAGCAGCCTAAGCCTGCCCCTTACTGACCTCCAGCCCTCCCAGAAGAGCCAGGCCACCATGGCCCTGATCTCCCATGGAATTTTAAAAAAATATTCCAAGGGAGTCTTTGAGCCTTTGGGCCCAATTCAGAGTCCCCTCCTCATGCTGGCCAGCTGACAAACGTGGCTCTCCTCTTTACTCTTCTTCCCTCCGGGACTGGATTGGTTGGGTGGGGGTACTCAGGGTTGCCTCCCCTCCCACCCCACTGATATAAAAATAATCAGAACAACATTTATAAATTAGAAGTTATGAATGCCAGAGATCGTGTGGTCGCTGTGTTGGTCCTAAGTAACAGAGAGAGAAAGTGGTTCAAATAATATCTTTTATTGAACCAACTATTGTTGATGAAAACAAGCAAGCTTCCAGGCCACACAGAGGCCTTCCTCAGGCATGTAGCATAGCAAGTTAGGAATATATAAACTGAGCAAATTTGTTCAGTTTATATATTTCTACTGGCTATGCTACATGCCTGAGGAAGGGCTCTGTGTGGCCCGAAAACTTGCTTATTTCACCAACAGTTGGTCCAATAATAGATATCATTCGAATCAAGTTATGAAATGTGAACCTTTGAAAATGACACATTTCACTGTTATGCTGCTCAACATTGTTAATACGCCAGCAGGAATTTTCTGTATTGCAAATCTTTTTTACAAACAAGAAAATTCAATAATCAAAAAACCTCTGGTTTATAATGATAGTTAAGGCTTTTGTAAATTCATTCATGCATAAAAAGTCATGGAAATTGCAAGTTAAGGCTTGTGCCTTAACTTGCGAGTCATGTAAGCAGTAAAGACATTGTACAGTCTCACACATTGTGCTTGATTCCAACTTAGCCTCCATGCCCCCACTTTGCATTGGTCTTTCAGTCCCAATCCTCCTCCTCTGCAGGCTGGGGGCAACACTGAAACTGGGGAATGGAGGGGGTGAGGGGCCAGTGGCAGAGCTGTGGGGATCCCAGGGTTGGGAGAGCAGGTGCTGCGGGTGGGGACTGAGAGGCAGCTAAGCTGTTGCATGAGCACCCTGCAACACCCTAGGTCCGTAGCCACCATGTTTATGGTGCTGTAGCCGTCCCCGGCTAGCTGCCCCCTCAGAACTCCTGCTGCCCCGCAGTCCCCACTCACAGCTCCTTTAGTTCTGGCGCTGCCTCTAAATCCCCATCCGCATCACCTACTACCCCAGCCCTGTCCCCCATGTCTGCTGCTATTCCTCTGTCCCCACCCACAAACTCAGTTCCCCCACCCCTGACCTTTACTAGGTCTGCCTGTGTCCCTCAATCACCACCCACAGCCCTTGGTCCCCTACCCATGACCTCCTCCAGCTCTGTCACTGCCCCTCAATCACAACCAGTAGCCCTTGCGCTCCCAAGTGTGGACTCACCCCAGCTCTGCTGATGCCCATCAATTCCCACCTGTACCCCCTGCTCCCCAGGTGTGAGGTCCTCCCCAGCTCTGTCACTGCCCCTCAATCGATACACGTAGCCCCTGCAGCTCCTGCCCTGAACTCCCCCCAGCTCTGCTGATGCCTCTGAATATACACCCACAGCCCCTGCTTCCCCAACCCTGCCCCCCAGCAATCCCTCTGCCCTTCAGTCCCTACCCACAGCCCCTGGTTCTCCAGCTGTTTCCCAGCTCTACCACTGCCCCTCAGTCCCATCCCGCAGCCTCTGCTTCCCCAGCCCTGAGTTCCCCACAGTTCTCCTGCTGCTCCCCCTGCTCTCCCAGCCGTAAGCTCCCTCCCCAGCTCTGCATCTGTTCCTCAATCCACACCTGAAGCCTCTTCTCTTCCAGCCCTGGACTCCCCCCAGTACTCCCACTGCCCCTAAATCCCCACCTGCAGCCCCTGGTCTCCCAGCCCCGGGCTCCCCACAGCTCTGCTGCTGCCCCCTCACCCTCTCCATTCCCCAGCTTCAGTGTTGCCCCAAAGGATTGGGACTGAAAGACCAATGCAAACTGTGGGGGCATGGAGGCTAAATTGGAATCAAGGACAATATGCAAGCCTGTACAACGTCTTTCTGCTTACATGGCTCGCACATTAAGGCAGGAGTCTTAACTTACAATTTCCATGACATTTTAGTGCATCAGTGAATTTGCAAGAGCCTTAAGTATCATTATAAATTGGAGGTTTTTTGATTATTGAAGATACGTTTTTATAGAAAAACTCTTTGCATGTTGTCACCACCCAGTTCCTCGCATCCATGGCTCACAGCAATGTACAGGCAGGTAGTAAAACACAATTTTGTTGGGGTCTCACCCGACATGGAGTTAGAAATCCCTCTTTGGTTTGCATAAATCCCCCAGTCAAACATGCACCTTTCATACTCCCTCTCTAGCATCTTCTGCATCACCATACAGCTGGGGAGGACGCTCTCCAGGACACTCTGCACCTCTTGGGAGTGTCCAAACCTCAAATAGGGCAAGAAGCTATACCAGTGAAGTGTACAGCACTGGGTCTATACTATGGCCCCCCTGACCAGGATGGCGAGGCTGATTATGAAATGCTAGCGGAGATTAGACAGTCTACTAAAATCGCTAACACAATAATAATGGGTAATTTCAATTATCCTGATATTGACTGGGTGAAGGTCTCCTCCAGGCGTGATATTGAAGTAAAGTTTCTAGATGCCATAAATGACTGGTTCTTGGAGCAGCTGGTCCTGGAACCAATGAGGAGGAAGAACTACTTTAGATCTAGTCCTAAGTGGAGCACAAGATCTGGCTCAAGGAGTAACAGTGGTGGAGCTGCTTGACAATAGTGATTATAGTTAATAAGGCAGGTCAAAAGAGAATTTGAAGAGAGAGACTTGCTAAAGCAGCAAAAACTAATAATAAAAATGTTTTTAAAATACATCAGAAGCAAGACGCCATTAGATGACCAGGGGGCAAAAGGGGCACTCAGGGAGGATAAGGCCATTGCAATCCTGTGGCCTGTCTATGTCGACCCTGACGTGCGGTGCACAGCCAGAACGTGCATGCTCAGACACGCATGCGGTGCCCCATGCACAGCACAGCTATGCAGGGCAGGTCACGTAGGCCAGGGTTGCACTTTTGCCCCGTGCAGCTGTGCTGCATGCGCAGCACCGCATGCACATCTGAGCACGAGTGTTCTAGCTGTGAGCCGGGGTCGGTGTAAGCAGGCCACTGGATTGTCCCCACGACAGGTAATTTGTAACCTAGCGCTAAATTCTGCCATTGTACCGGAGGACTGGAGGGTAGCAAATGTATTGCCAATATTTAAAAAGGGCTCCAAAGGCGATCCTAGAAGCTACAGACCAGTGAGCCCATCATCTATGCCAGAAAAAATGATGAAAATTTTCTCACCACCGCTGCCACAGGTGAGAACATAGCCTAAGAAATGTGGCAAGAAAGGCCATTTCAAGGTAAACAGCTGTGTTGGGTTCACAGGATGATTTTTGCAAGTACTGAAGGGGGGAGGGGGGCTATGGAACAAAGTTAGTGCAGAAGTAGGGGAATCTGACTATAAACAGCAGTATTACTGTATTCCAATGCATGACATACTAGGACTAATTTCACCTGCTCTTAATCACCGATGCAGCAAGCAGACGAGCTTCAGCTGCTGCCTGAGAAAGGAACTATAAATGAAGGAGAAATTGTGGCCATAGCAAAGACAGAAATCAAGTGCATAATGCTGGGGAAGGGAAGAGCTTGCTGTCCCGAGCTTCAGTGTTGCCCCCAACCTGCAGAGGAAGAGGATTGGGGCTGAAAGACCAAGGCAAAGCATGGGTGCATGGAGCCTAAGTTGTAAGTGAGCACAATATGAGAGACTGTATGTCTTTACTGCTTACATGGCAAACATGGCAGAAGCCTTAACTTACAATTGCCATGTTTTTTGGAGGATGAGTAAATTTAAGAGTCTTACCTTTTTGGTTAAACCAAAAGGATTTTTTATCTAAGAACAGATCTGAAAGGCCCAGCAACTGCTCACTTCAATGGGACTACTCCAGAGTCACTTGTGGTTTACAAGCCAGCAAATTAGGTCTAGGAAATGCCTTCCAGATTTTAATGCAACTAAATGTAAAATAATGCAGTTAAGAAAGTTTCATCTTAAAGCTTTTATCAAAAATTTAAAAGGTAGTTTACCCAATAAGATGCATGGTTCTATTCTAAGTTACGTCTTCAGTTCCTTGCTGTCACTTATGATTTGCCCCATGTTTGTTATGTTATTGTCTTTAGACATGCAGCCCTTCTCGGGACTAATCAGAGTCTTCTCTTCTAATATGCACACGCAGCCTCCAATAGTCTCCCGGATACAATTCTAGCCTGATGCTGAGAACTGCAGAGTCTCCGCTGTCCTGCCAGCAGGTTCCTGGCTGCACCCATCAGCTGGGCAGTGGGAGCCCAAGAGGAGAGCTGCGGTCAGCTGTTTGGCAGGGAGCCCACCACTTGAAGGCGGGCGCTTGGGAAGTTAAGCTGGACCAGGTTGGACCTCCTGGCTGGCCAAAGCCAGCTGATGCGGCCCCTGGGGAACCTCTTAGTCCATCAAATGAAAAATAAACGGGGTGTCAAGCATTCAAGGTAATCAAGAACCTCAAGAGACAGGAAGTGGATGAAAACACACCACCCACTGTGTTTAGATGCAACATCAGACCTGTGTTCCAAGTGGAACACGGAAATTGATCTTTCAATCTAATGGTGTTCACTTTGTGTGTTCAAAACAGGTGTCAAAGTGTGTGTTCGGGAGTGTTATGGTGTGTACACTCAAAAGCCAAACATGCATTTGAGCCTCTAAACACCCAATTTTTGTTGTGTGTAAGAGTGCCCAGTTCTGTCTTTCATACCATTGTGAAAACTGACCATTCAGTCCTACTCTCTGCTTCCTATCCTTTAACCAGTTACTAATCCATAGTAAGACATAACCTCCTATCCCATGACTTTTTATTTCTCAAGAGTCTTTTATGTGGGACCTTATAAAATGCTTTCTGGAAATCCAGGTACGCTATATCTACTGGGTCTCTCTTGTCCACATGCTTATTTACACCCTCAAACAATTCCAACAGATTAGTGAGGCATGACTTACCTTTGCTAAATCCATGTTGACTCTTCCCCATTAAGTCATGTTTATCAGCCGGGAGCACACTTGAGGTACCCCAGGGGACCACTATGGAGCTGGCGTTCTTGGTGGCCGCACCTCGGCTGTGGAATTCCCTCCTGGCAGGGGCCCAGATCTCCCTTCCTTCTGGCATATGACTAAGACCTGGCTGTACTGCCAGGCGTTTGGCAGGGGAGATGGGGTTTAGGTGAGGAGTTGTGGGATAGGGAGCGGGGTGGAAGATCTATTTTTTTGCTTTCTTTTTTATTGTGCTATTTTACGTGTAAGCTGCCTGGAGCAGGAGGGGCAGGGTAATAAAATGTGTTAAATAAAATAAAGAGCAAAGTCCATCTTTGAGCTTCCTATATTCAAGCCTGTGTACGTTCTAGCAGGACACAAATACTAGTGACTTACTTCACTTGGGCTGTAGCTACACTGTAACATTGCTCCGTTTCTACTGACTTAGGAGTGACATGAATTATCATCAGAACTCCAATAAAAGATCACCTAACTACTTTGTCTCTCTCTCTTACATTTGGGACCAACACAACAACCACACTCCCTCTATTAAATATTTTGAATGCCACTACAATATAAGATTAGAGACCTCATGGACGCTATGGCATACAAGAAAAAGCATTAGAGAGAGACAACAGTCCTTACCGCAAACAGGCTACAATTTAGCCAAGAAAAATAAACAAGGGGTGGGGAAATGGATACAAAATCTGTACTCGTCTAGAGAGAGGGCAAGCAATTGCCATGTTAGACCCAAATATAAGAGCTTGGGAACAAAGTAGTTCACATGGTAAATTTTATTGGACCAATTTCTGTTTATGAGATTTATTTATTTATTTATTTATTTATTTAAATCAATTTATATCCCACCCCTCCTGTAAAAACAGCTTGGGGCAGCTAAGTTTTAAGAGTAAAAAATACAATAATATAAAACAATCATCATGATATAAAACAACATGAGGGAGGTCACAAAAAGAATGTACAAAAACCCTACCACCCAACCCCCATCCTTCATTCATCTCCCTCCCCAAAAGCCTGGCGGAACAAGCCAGATCTTCCATTGCTGATGAAAGGAGCAGGTACGTGGGGCCACTCAAGCCTCTACTGGGAGGGAGTTCCACAGTCTAGGTGCCCTCTCCATCACTGCCCCCAAGATTTCCAGGTGACTTTGAGACAGGCACTCACAGCCAACCGCAGGGGGTCGAACCAGAAACGGGGGGCCGGGGGCGCACAGTCCCGAAAGTAGGTAGGGCCTAGGCCATAAAGGGTTTTATAGATAAGCACCAACACCTTGATCGGGCCCAGTAGACTATAGGCAGACAGTGCAGAGAACGGAGCACCAGTGTAATGTGCTCACAGCAGCGGCCTGTCCCTGTAAGGAGGCAGACCACCACATTCTGCACCAGTTGCAGTCTCTGAACCATCCCCATGGGTAGCTCCACGTAGAGTGCGTTACAACAGTATAGTCTAGAGGTGATGAAAGCATGGATAATGGTGGCCAGGTCAGAGTCCGAGACATACGGCCGAAGCTGCCGCACCAGATGTAACCGGTAGAAAGTGCTCCTCGCCACAGCATCCACCTGGACATGCAGGCGAAGCTGGGAATCAAGGCGCACTCCCGGACTCCGAACCTGAGGGATCAATAAGGGGCAAACCCCATCAAAGATGAGGGACGCCACTCCCACTACCCTACCCACTAACATCACCTCTGTCTTGTGTTGGGATGTCAGTCGCTCACAGCCACCAGACACCGAGTAAGCACTGAGACTGCTGAACACGCCTGCTTTTGAGCCACACAAGGACCCTTTTTCAGGCATATAAGTCAGAGCTACAGAATGAGCAAATACAAGGCAGATACAAGTATAGATATGAATAATATCATTTTGCGACAAGAAGGGTGCTAGGGGGGGAAATCATTAGCTTATCAAATATTTAAGTACACAATGAGGGAAGGGTGCTGGGGGGAAAATCATTAGCTTATTAAATATTTAAGTACACAATGAGGGGAACCAAGAATCAAGTGACAAACACGGGCAAAGTAATATGCACAATGCAAAATCGACACTATTACCACGTATTGGGGTTGTAGCATGATAGCCCTCTTATGTGAAGATGGAGACAAAATAGTTCAGACCTCTTATTGGACCAGTTTCTGTCAGCGAGAGTACGCAAGCTTTCAGGACACACAGGATGCTTCCTCAAGCATTTTGGGTTCTGACTTCTTACATGCCTGAGGAAGGGCCCGTGTGACACACACACCCCAAAGCCTGTATACTGTCACCAACAGTGGTTAGTAGCACAAGAGAGATCACCTGAACTACTTTGTCTCCATGGTTTATACTTGGGACAACACAGCAACCACACATGCTGACTTTTCTGCAACAGTGACAGGTCAAAAGCAGGAATGGAGAACCTCAGACCTGGGTATTAAACGCAGCCCACAGCTAGTTTTTCTTTGGCTTTCTCCCAGTTCCTATATTCAAGTGCTGAGAGAAAAGGCTCAGGGGAAGGAAACAGATGAGGGCATGGACACAAAGATAGAGGACGATCAAAAATCTGGTTCCTCTTCTTCCTCCACCCATCCTGAGAATCCCCTTTAAGCACACCTGCCCCCAACTTCTATGCCACCCGCGGTGCTTGTACCAATTTTCAAAGTATCCCTTGGCAGGAAAAGGATTCCCCACCACTGGGTCAAAGTAACAAGAGTGAAACTGCAACAGGAGTCCATAACTGACAGATTGAGCGAATCTAAATTTGATTGCGCACGTTTTTAGATAAACTCCTCAAAGAGAGGACCAGAATCCCAATTCCGACACCCCTTGCCCCCAGCGGAGCTCAGGAGCCAGCCAGCCGTTTGGGTGCGGCGATGGCCCAAGTCGCCCTATAGAACTGGACCATCCCAGGGGCCTGAGGGGCTGGAAAAACGCTAACGCAATGTGGGGTGGGGGCATTGCGCTGCCTCCCTATCAGACCCTCGACGCCGGGGAGGCGGGAACCAGGGCCTGTGGGGATCGCTAACCCCCTGCCCGGAGAGGGCCGGGCACGCTTTGGGGGAGAAGGGTCTGAAGGAGCCGGGCACAGGGCACATCCCCGGCAGCTTACTGTAGGTGACGGTAACAGTCACCGGGGTCCCCGGCGCAGCCATCTTCCTCCGCCCCAGCCGTGCAGTTGCAGCTTCTGAAGGAACGAAGCGCTTCCTGGCGAGGCCGGAAAGAACCGCCCTCCTTCCCTCCCGACAAGCCTAAGGGGGAGGTGGGAAGCCAGAGTCCCGCCTCGCTGAAAAGGCCCCTGCGAAGCTATCCCCAACAGCTACCCCTCCCCGAGAATCGCCCCGCGGGGCTGGCTGGCAGGGCGCACCCGCTCTATCTGGCGTAGGAAAAGGAGCCGGCCAGGGCTACGTTACATAAATATGTATTGATTTATGCAAATATATGCATCTTTAAACCACCTGATTTAAAAAGCCCCATAGCAACCGCAACCGGCAGGATTCTCTCCGGGCCGGATCCAGAGCAGTGGGGCGGGCGGGCAGGCTGCGTGCACTAGTGTACAGCCCCCCACCCCAAGCAGCAGGAGCACGAGAATCTATGCAAATTACGGGCTCATAGGGCTTCAAACGTGGGGAGCCCTGGTCTATAGAGCGGGACGGGCCTTAGGTAGGCGCAGCCAGACCCCGATCCTGACAACGCTACTGCTGCCCCTGTTGGGTCCCGCCGTCGCTCCTGAAGTTTGTTGTGGCAGTGGCGGATCTCCTGGGAGCCCCCTGGAGAGCAATGCCAAGGCTTCCCAGGGGGCAGGTACCAGCCCTGCGTGCGACCCGAGCAGGACTCGAACAATTTAAAGCCCTTCGCATTAGCGTCTTTCTCGCCCCTCCTCAGTCCCCCAGTGCTGGATTATAGGGGACAGGGCCATGGGGCCTACACATTCTAAAACGGGCCTTGCTGTGGAGAGGCCACTGGGATTCAGGAGGGGGTTCCTGGGGCTCATTAATAAACTAGAAATAACAGCAGCATATGAATGACCTTTGAAATCAGTTTGAGAAGATGACACAGCATGGTGGTGCAGTAGGGCAAATCTTTGTGAGAGAAGCCGTTCTGAATATAAATCATGGTGCAGATTGAAAACTCCTTCTCTGATACTCTCCTTCTCCCCCCCCCCCCCCCCTTTACTCTCCTCCTATTCATTACACAAGCAATTACAGCAGGAGGGGAGAAAAGATTCCCTCTGCCTACCCACCAGTTCCCTTTTGCTGTAAGAGTAGTAACAGCCACTGCTACTCAGTTCCAAAAGCTTTGCCTGTGTGGCCCCATTTTTTTTAGACTTAACATTCTGTGGCTAGTAGCAGCAACTATGACATGTAAGGTATACCAAATGACAGTGGGATCTCAACCCCATCTGAGTTCCTGACCCACAGTTTGAAAACCTGTTTTAAAAACAACTGCATAGTACTGAAACTAAAATTGAGAGTTATATAAAACAGGATGGGCTTTGTCTTCACCTTCACCAGAGAAGCCCTTCAGAGAAAAAGGGGTCCTATCACTTCAGTCATGTTTGGGCCATCAGATAGAGGAGTCAAACCTAAAACTTCAGGAAGTAATTTCCATCATCAACAAGCAGTCATCTTTCTCATTCCTCTATCTGAAATTTAGCAAGGTAGCATTATTTGTCAACCACAAGTCTGTCAGACTTGAAAGTTTTTAACTCCCCTAATTTTCAACTCAGCACTTACAGCTTACTTGCTTTTTTAAGTGACACAAACCTTAATTGTGGAAAACAAGGCTTTAGTTAAACAAGATGTTAGCCTACACCAGGTGGGTGTCCACCTGCCCATATATTGTTCACCCCCACTGGACACGCAGCCCCCCCTCAGCATGGGGTCAAGGAACACGCAGTCTCTGCCATGCAGACAAATGCAAGCTAACTCATGTCCACATCTTGTCAATTAGGTTGCATGCAGCCTCACACATGCAGAGATTCGCCAGCACCATAGTCATTGACGAAGAGGCTAGAGCGTTCTAAGAAGTGACTCCTTCCTACCCTGCTCTCACTGGTGCCTTAAAAGCCCAACACAGACCAAAATTCAGATGTGTGTTAGGATATAGGGGTGGGACTATTGGTATCAGATTAATCCAATAATTGGTTATATTGGATTAATCCAATAATACCAGTATCAGCATATCTGTTTTTTAGTATTGCAGATTTTTTGGTTCTTTAACATTGCAGCCATTTTTAAAATGGCCACACTGTTAAAGATCCAAAAAATTGGCAATGTTAGAAAACAGATATGGCAATAAATCTGATATTGGATTACACCAATAAAACCAGTAACTGGTAATTGGCTGATAGTCCCATCCCTAATATATATGGAGTTGCCTGAGCCAGACTGATGGTCCATCTTAGCCCAGTATTGTCACAAGCTGACATGGCAGCAGGGTTTCAAATCTGGCTTTGTAGCAGAGACCTCACCCAGACATGCTACCTGAGACCCACCTTCAGGATCCCTGGCAGAGACCTCACGCAGGTGTGCTACCTGAGATCATGAATGGGAGATGCCAGGAATTGAACTTGGGACCTTAGACGTGCAACGCATGCGCTCTACCACCTGAGCCACAGCCCACCCATCATCTCCTGGTTTGCAGCACATGTCCAACACTCACTCTTCAGAACCTATTGCCTTCTCCCAGGCAACTTCAACAGTGAATAAGTTAATACACCTGGAGAGGGCCTGTTTATACAGCTATATGTTGAAGGCTTTCCTTTATTAATTATTATTATAAACATTTGTATAGCACCAGTCATGAGCTTGGTGCTGTACAGAAACATACAACAGATGCGGTCCCTGCCTGTGGCTTACAATCTAAAAGACAAGGAGGGGGAGACAGGACAGTGGGAGAGGGGAGAAGACAAACAAACATTCAAGCGGATGCAAAATCTCAGGTGTGTGTGCTTGGCTTGGTTACAATCAGGTTGGTTGCAGCAGTCTGCAGCGGAGGGCAGACTAAGTATATGGAGAAAGACTAGCAGGCATTGGGAAAGGTGGCGAGGAAAAGGTGGGTCTTGAGGAGGGATGCGGAGGGAGGAGGCAAGGCAGATGTGGGTAGGGAGTGAGTTCCAGGCATGGGGGGGGGGGGG
>QEPC01013498.1:371868-441127 GCA_003113815.1 Sphenodon punctatus | reverse complement strand
CCCCCCCCCCCCCCCCAAATAAAAAATCTGGAAAGATGGAGAGGCAGGCTCAGCATCATTCCAAGTGGGTTTGTATTTATTTTTTAAATGCACCAGTAAGATATTGGGGTCTAATAGAATGGCTAACACTTTGAGAAACCATAGAAATCATTCTTAACAGATAAGTATCAGTCAAAGGACAAAGCATGGTTCATGATCATAGCGCAGAGCCTTTGTATGTACTGATGATGCGTACTCCAATAGTACAACTGTATGAATCTCATAATGTAACTTTGCTTATACCATTTTTAGTTTTGCTGTTATATATTTTTGTTTTCTTTTTAACAGTTTAGAATGTACAATTTATTTTTGTTAGACATATTATAGTTTTTATTATTTGGGTCTGTTAGAGCCCAATCTCTTTAGTATGCAATGTGTTTTGCATGAGGCGTCAGCTAGATCCCAAATACCTTCCCTGCATAGTAGAACCATTATACTGTAAGCAGGGAACCCGTGTTCGCTGCGATTTCCCCATTGACACCAATGGAGAAAAACAGTGAAGTTAATGGTCTCTAAGTTATAAGTACTTAGAGATCACTTATCACTAAGTTATAGTACTTAATCAAATTGTATTATGTTTTAAATACTAAAGAGGAATACTTCCAAATATTTCATTTGGTTTTTTTTCCCCCCAACTGTGATAAACTTGGGGTCCCTCAGACCCCCAGTACTAGATTACTGCAGTGATTTTTTTCAACCCTAGGAGGGTTAAGAAAATCAGTTCTATAAAGACAACATTTGATTTGCATGCCTTTAGCTTAATGCTTAAAGATCATTACCAATAACCAGTTTGTCTAGTTTCAAGCAAGTTTCAAAAATCAACTACTAGTACATTTTGCTTTAAAAAACATAACGCTGTAGTTATCACTTAAGTGCTATATTCAAAGCAGAGTGGATAAGCATGTCCAGATATTATTAAAAAGCAAATGGATCTGCTTCGCTTTGCCATCAGCTTGTTTTTAAGAGAAGAGGAGTCAGAAGAAGAATATGCCAGTGAACATTTTTCTAATATAGAAACTTGCTAGACAAGAACTCTTCCTGCCCAGCTTGCAGCTAAACGATGACCACGTCTAGTCTCTTCAGATGAAGGAAAGTCTGCCAGCAAGAACATTATAGAACATATTTGCATTTTGGGTGGCAGATTAAGTTTTTTTCCTGATTACAATTATTGAGGGAATTATTCTTAAAATGTACTTTGGAAAAATATCTTTATTAAGAAATCTCTCTGTATAAACATTTGTACACTATTATGAAAAGCTATTCCAGTACAGCATTTGGGACACAAGGGCAATCTGACCCAAAGCCGGTGTGTTGTACAATCTTCAGCACAGGTGGTTTGAGTTTGGAAGTCATCTCAATCTCCTGGACAGTGGGTTCTTAGGAAGCGAGACAGCAATCTGTATCCACTTATTATACATTCTACAGAACAGTACTGGTGATGCAAGAGTCAGGAGTTGGGTGTTATCGTAAAGAGGATAAATACACCAGGTCTAGCAGAAATGAATTTAAAGAGTGAAATATATGAGACTGGAGAAATTTAAAGATCATGACCAACTCCTCAAGTTCAGGGTGAAGCATGTTAATGAGAAAGTCCATGCTCAACTCTCTAGTACAATAATTGAGATAAGGGACAGGTGAAGACTATCAAAAACACCACACAACAGGAGTAGCTACTCTATGGCATAACTTTTTATGACAAAATGGATTATATAAGGTTAGCAATCTTTATGTATTTGTTACAGTGTAGTTATTACAAATGCAAGAACATTGCAAGTCAAAACTGAAGTCATCTTAAAAATGCATGTTTGTTATCAAATAAGCACAGTATGGAAGCTATCTTACAGATGGTAAGCAGCCACATAATAGCTTTACTTTGTTTTCAGAAATAGAAATACAATACAAATCAATAAAAGAAAGCAACTATAAATAGCCACCACTATTATTCATACATTACTTCTATAAGACCAAGGGAATCAAGATTTAGTACATGGAACAGATCCACTGGAGGAAATTGTGCCAATTTTCTCCATTAATAGAAAAGTCATTAGTACAACTTTTGTCAAAGAATGAAAATACCACCATTCATTTAACATTCCACGATGTAGTGATATTAGGATAGAATGGAAAGGCAAGTATTTCTGGGTCTCACAAATGTTTTGTTAATTCAAGTTTGTAAGTTGTGATTTGCCATTCCCAATGCATTCTAGATGTGCAAGCTTCCTTATGTGGCAGGGATTTGTGGCAATCCAAATTCATCCACCAGTACGCCATCCTGAAAGGGGGGGGGGGAGGGAAATACATAGTTTAGTGTCAATGATCTTCCAACAGTGAACATTTTTTTTTAAATGTGGATTGATCAAGTTTTCACCAAGTTACATTCAACCAAATAGGAGATTTGTATTTACAGTCATTGCACAATTATTGAAGGTTGTTATAGCTTTAAAACATGAAAAAATGACAGTACTGATTACATGCAAACATTAAATGGCTAAGGAAAAGTTACTGAAAAACCCTTTACATAGGCTGCAAGTATAATTTTAAAAATTTAGATATCAAGCATGATCAAGGGGAAATGCTAGTCAGATATACTCTTTAAAAGGGTGCAAATCTATAGAATTAAGTTTTGAATTCAACAGAAGAAACACTAATTCAGAAAGTATTTCAGAATGTAAATCATTTAACTAGGAGCCCTGTTTGACAAACTATAGCCTCTATTGTTGAAATATTTAGTTTAAAATATTAATTTGCACAGCATACAATGAAATCTGTCCAACTGATACAAAAGACCAATTGTGTAACATTTCCATTAAGCAAAAGATTTCAGTCTCAGTAACTGATTAGGAAACGTTTTACTGCACTCACTTTGTTTTTTGCTTCAGTAGGTGCACCTTCTGGAATTGCTGGAGCAGATGCAGCTTCGTCTAAATAGGAACTGTCCTCATCAGCTAGAAGTTCATCACCCAGTGCCTCCAGTTCTGAAATCAAGTTTGTATGTTATCCAACAGATAGTGTGAAGAACTTGGAAATGGAAGCCCCAAGTTCAAATCCTGGCAGACGACGGTCTCTGTCTTGGTTCCCCATCTATAAAATGTGGCATCAACAACAGGCCTGGCACACCACTTGATGTATTGTGAGACCTATGTAGGGATTCCAAGCACCTCTGCCCAAATGCAGAGGATAACACATGGCACATGAGCAGCCATGAATGGTACTTGTCAAGATAACATTTTGTGATATAAGGAGGACTGGGTGAAAATTGATTTAAGATGCTGAAGTATTTTATCAAGTTACCATACAGTTAGATCTATTATTTAAAAGATTAATTTCTACTTTGCTAATTATTTGAAATGATGCAAGACTGACTTTTAAGGAATGTGCTTCATCTGATAATCACTCAGAATATTAGCATGTCATGCACTTGTTAGAACTAGAATAGTATCTCTCTGGTCACTAACCTGCCTCCAAGTCCTCTTCATCAATCTCTGGAGTTCCATAACTACGACTAAGCGCTTCCTGGATTTCACCAGCATCTTCCATCATATCCTCCAGCTGGTCTTGTATGTCCTGTAACAGGAGGGACAGAATTGTTACATACCAGGTCAGCTAAAGCAGCCTCTCCCTGTCACTTCAGAATTTATGTATGATTTTACTGAATGATCTATTCTGGAACACGATATTAGTCTAATTCATCTAAAGTTATTTGTTATAAGGATACAACTTTGTATTACACATGCAGTAAGCTCCCTCAACTATTACAAAAAAGTTAAATGTTACCCTGCAGTAGACTGAAAGGAACTGTTGCTTTGTAGGAACTAGCACCAAAATCTTTGTATAACCTACGGGTGGGCAAAGTTCTCAAAAGCCACATTAAACTTTTTATATCATCAAGATCCACAAGCCACATTACATTGACCACAGCTTCCTCCAATCCTTGGGATACAGCAGCATGGCTTTTTCCAACCCCTCCCCCACAGCAAAGCTTCAACTCCCAGGCGGTCTGGCAGATTCAGCCAACGATAGTGGCACAAGGCATGCTCTCCCTACTCGCAGGAGGCTCTGGCAAAATCAATGGTGGGAAAGTGACTTCAGTTTCTCTTGCTCCTGAGGAAGCAAGACACTTCTGGCAAGATCTGCGATACAGGTGCCCGAAAGCCACATGCAGCTCCCAAGCCACCATTTGCCACCTCTGGTATAACCTGAAGATGCATGTCCCAGAGTATGTAAAGCATAAGAAACCCACTAACTCTTGCAAAAGAAATACTGAAGAACTAAGCTATGCGGGCAAAGGTGGCTAAAGTAGAGGAATCCCCGACTATATAGTCACATACACAGAACTACTGCTACAGTACAGAAACCACTCCTTCCTTGCCTACAATCATGCCCATGAGGAAATCTCCTTGAATGCTTAATGGAATCTTCACGTATTGAGAGACTAAGTTTCCAAGATTGTAACTGAAAACAATCAAAATGAACAAAGGTAATTTAGCTTCAGAAAAGAGGGCAGGGCTTTGCAAACTCTTGTCAGAGAAATTATGTATCTAGATGATTGGAATTTGCAGTTTTTAGGGGGGGAAAAGAGTCACTGTTCTGAATTTAAACATCCTTTTTCCATCAATTCAGTAGTAACGCAGCACTTCACCTCAATCTGATCAATCTTGACTTGTTTATAAGCCTTCTTCATTTCTTTCACTCCCAGTTTCATAGCATCAACCTAGAAAAGATCCAAACAAAATACTTTTGTATATTTCAGCAGACACAGAAAAGAGAATTGGTCAACTACCTCGGTGAATTATTTTCTTCCTCCACTAAGCAGACAGTCCTCCGGCTGGGTAGTACTACCTTGACCAGCAGGTGGCAGAAGAACTTCAAACATTCTGCACATGCGTGTCCTGTGCTACCCGTCCTATCTCTCTCCAGTGAGTTCCAAAGCTTAGGACCGGCAGCCTAAGACTCCTTTCAGGAACAAAAACAACAAACTGCGCAGAGAAATTTAAATTTACCACTAATAGCCCTTGGGCCAAAAACGATATAAACGCCTTATAACTGTAAGTGACCTTATAAATGTACTTGATAGCCAGTGGAACCATTGACTAAACCTGCACTATACCCCACTGCCCTCCCCCAGGCATATGCTATTCATAGGGTGGGTCCAGAGGACTGTCTGCTTAGCGGAGGAAGAAAAGAATTCACCAAGGTAGGTGACCACTTCTCTTTTCTCCCCCCACTGCAGACAGTTCTCCGGCTGGGATATACCCAAGCCCCCAGAGAATCTAAGGGAGGGAAGGAACAGTCCCAGAAGGTTCTAAGACCGCCTGCGGAACTCTCATCCCAAAAGCTGCTTCAGCTGATTGATACGTGTCAATCTTGTAGTGGCATACAAAGGTATGAATTGATGCCCATGTTGCAGCTTTACATATTTCAGCGTATGACGCTCTGGCCTTGAAGGCGTATGATGTAGCAGCGCCTCTTACCGAATGGGGCCAAATTTGTAGGGGTGGAATTATTCACCTTATATGCCTCGATTATGGTTTGTTTGACCCATTTTGATATTAGCATCTTGGAAGCCCTAATTCCAATAACGCTGGGTCGAATGTTGATGAACAAGGCCGACGTTTTTCTCAAGGTCTTGGTCCTATGCAAGTAAATTTTAATGGCGCGCCTTACATCAAGCGAGTGCCATTTTTTCTCCCTCGGGTGCACCGGCTTAGGGAAAACGAGGGGAGGACTATCTCCTGTGCCCTATGAAACCATGTATTGCATTTTGGTATGAATGCCTGGTCCAGCCTTAACGTGACTGCTTGCTTCTGAAAGGTACAGAAATTCTCCTCCATTGAGAGGGCCCCCAATTCGGACATCCTCCGAGCTGATGTTACAGCTACTAGGAACACTACTTCTAAGGATAGCCAATATAGGGACACATGTGTCAGCGGTTCAAAAGGTGGACCTGTCAGGGCGTCAATCACGAGATGAGGATCCCATGACGGACATCGGTGTATTACTGGCAAAGACAGGTGTTTTGTAGCCTTAAAAAACTGTCTCACATGTCTATGCACCGCTACGTTAATGTTGGAGATCACTCCCAGGACTGAGTTGAGGGTGGACGTCTGCCTCGCTAAAGTGTTGTGTCTCAGACCTTTGTCCAGACCCTCCCTGCAGAAACTCCAGTACCTGGGGAATGGTGACTGTACAGGGGTCAATGTTCCTCTCCAATGCCCACAGGGAAAAGACCTTCCATGTTGTGGCATAAGAGCATCTAGTTGCTGGTCTCCTAGCTTGCAAAAGGGTATTCAAGACAGAGTTAGCGTAACCCATGTTTTGTAAAACTAGGCGCTCAACTTCCAAGCTGTCAGATTTAACGCGCTGGGATTCTCGTGAAACACCGGGCCCTGATGAAGGAGGTCCGGTGTCAATGGCAGACGGAACAGCTCCTGGACTGCCAGCTCCATCAGAGCTGAGAACCAGGGACGTCTCAGCCACCACGGAGCCACCAAAATTACCTGTGCTCTCTCGCGTCTGATTTTTGTCACTGTGCATGTCAACGGTGGGAAGGGGGGGAAATACATAAAGCAGCCACACTGGTCATTCCTGATTTAGGGCATCTGGTGCGGAGTCACTTACTGCTCTCCCTCCCACCAGGAAGTGCTCTACCTGGACGTTTTTACGTGTTGCAAAAAGATCCAGGACCGGGGTCCCGAATCTTCTGACAATCATTTGGAAAACTTCCTTGCTGAGAGATCACTCGTGGGGGTCGATTTCCCTGCAACTGAGCCAGTCCGTGTGGGAATTCTCCACTCCCCTGATGCGGACTGCCTTCAGAGACTCCAGGTGAGCCTGAGCCCATGCAAACAGGAGTGATGCCTCCCTCTGCAGAGGCTTGGATCTGGAGCCCCCCTGGTGGTTGATATGCCTTTGCTGTAGTATTGTCTGTATAAATTAAAACATGGGACTTGGTGAGGTGAGGGCTGAATTTCTGCAGGGCGAGGCGAATCGTCTTGAGCTCCAGGAAGTTTATGGATTGCCCCTGATCTTGCTGGGACCATAGCCCCTGGACTGAGGCCGTGTCCATGTGAGCCCCCCAGTCCCCAAGGCTCGCATCGGTGGTGATCACCTTCTGAAGTGGTTCCATCAGTGGCACGCCCTCGAAGAATCTTCTCGGATCTAACCACCAGGACATTAATGGTTTTATACATGCCGGGAGGGAGACCCAGGGATTTGCCCCTAGTGTAAGCTCTCTTTGGAAAGGAGCGAGCAAGGGCCAGAGGTTGTACCTGGCCCACGTGATCTGGCGTGAGCACGAGACCAGGAGGCCCAGCAACCTGGCCAGTGTCTTTAATCTTAGACGGTGACTAAGATTAAACTTGTTCTGCTTGTAGTAGCAGAACGAGGCAAATTTTTTTCCTCCTTCCCTCTGGAACGAAGATGGTATCTAGGAATGTGTCTATTACGACCCCTAGGTGTTCCAATCTGTGGGAAGGGGATAAGTGATTTTTCTGAAAGTTCACCACAAAGCCATGAATCGAGAGGTAAGATATGACCCTGTCCACACTCTTTAATGTTAACTCCTGAGAGTGGGCTTTGACCAATAAATCGTTCAGGTAAGGAAACACGTGTACTCCTTCCCTGCGAAGATTTGCTATCAGCGTCACCAACGTCTTGGTGAATGTCCGTGGCGCTGATGAGAGGCCGAATGGGAGCGCTCTGTATTGCCAATGCGTGTTGTTGTAGGCAAAGCGCAGCCATTTCCTGTGTGCTGGAAGGATCGGAATACGGAGGTAGGCTTCCCTCAGGTCTAACCATGCCATCCAGTCCCCTTTGGATAGATTTTGGCAAATTGATGAGACTGTCTCCATTTTGAACCTCTTGGGGGAGATCCATAGGTTTAGTCTCTTCAAGGACAGCCCTCCATTCTTCCGTCTTCTTTGGCACCAGAAAAAGTATGGAGTAGAGACCGCAACCCTCCTGTACTAGTGGCACTCTCTCTATTGCCCCCATGCTTACTAGCCTGTCGATCTCTGCAAGCATGGCTGAAACCTTTTGAGGATTTTTTGACAGGGGGGGAAGGGAGAAACACGCCCCTTGGCCTTCGTAGAAGCTCTAATCTGTAACCCTGGGTTATAAATTGGAGGACCCACAAATCTGAGATGGATTCTACCCAAGTGTCTGAGAACTCTGAGAAGCAACCTCCTATTTCTCCCTCCCCCTGCCAGTCATGCCTGCTTGGCTGCGGCAGAGGCGGGTTTCTCTCTTGGTCTGCCTCGTTCCCGCCCTCGTTGACGCTGGCTGTGGAAACACAATGGCTGCCTATTATAGTCCCTCTCCTGAAATTGACCCAGTCTCTGTCCTGAGGAGTACTGGAACTGCCAAATCTAAAATGAGGGTCACGAAAAGGGGATTTTTTTGCTCCCAATTGCTGCAGTCTTTTGCTTAGATTTGTCATTTGCCTCTTCTAGAACCTTGTCAAGGCTGGTTCCGAATAGCTTGTGGCCTCTATATGGACACGCTACCAGCAAATGTTTTGCTGTGTTGTCTCCCTGCCAGGGGCGGAGCCACACTATGCTTGGCCATAATTTCCAGGCCTGCTGCCCTAGCCGACCAAGTCAGGGCATCTGTAGTTGCATTCGTCAATAGGGCATTGGCTAGCACAACTCTGGCGGATAGTGTTTTGGCCCTTTTTTCTGTAACTGTTGGGAACTGCATTTCCTGGAGCCATGCCATGGAGGCTCTGGCTACATACGAGGCAAGAATGTTAATTCTAAGAGAAGTTGTATTTGCCTCGAAGGCCTTTCTGAGTATGCCTTCTAATGCCCTGTCCGCTGAATCCTTTGGGTAGCAGTCCCCCTCCGTTGGAAACACTGTCTGCCTGACAAGGGAGGCAGCAGCCGCATCCACTTTCGGAGTTTTAAAAAGGGGCTCCTTCATCCAGGAGAACCTATATAAGGCTTCCTGGGATTTGTTAAGCCTGGCCGTTTTGGCTGGGGCCTTCCATTCAGTGACTACTCATTTTTCAAAGGCCTTATCCAAGGGGACCCCCAGATCCCTGCCCAAGGCTGATGGAAGCAGCTGCCTGTCATCCTCTTCCTCAGAGTCAGATGACTTGACCTTGGATGGCTTCTCCTCTAACTGCAAGGTCTTTACGACTTGACCCATCCGCTCCTCTCTGAATGTAATAGGAAAGTGTCTGTCCTGATCTTTCTCTGGTTGACCGGAGTCCTGCCACTCTCCTTCCTCTGCCTCAGATTGGGCCTGTGAGGAATCAGAATCTAAGTCTGTGAGGCTGAAGCCCTCAGACTTCCACCCCTGTCCTCAGAGCTGCTGCGTGAGGACTGTGGAGTGTGCAAATTGAGGGAAACTGCACCCTCTGGTGGTTGAGTGGCGCTCTCCTATATCCCTCCTTTTTGTCTCTCCTTTTCTTGGTCAGAGGGGCCTTGGCCTTAGATGGTCTGGCACCCCTCTTCCTCCCCTGCCTCTCGCACAGCCTCGCGAGGGACTCTGCCATTTTGGCCACATTTAAATTTAGCTGTGCTAGCCCAACCACCTGAGATTCCTGAGGCTGCGGGGGGGCAGGGGCCGTTTGAGTGGGGCCTCTTGGAGAATTGTTTTGCTCTGACGAGCCCTGTCAACATGAGAGAGGGGGATTCAATCCCTACTGCAGTCTTCTCCAGCCCCCCGGGGGGCAGGGGGGATGAATGGGGGAGGCTGGGAGCATGTCACAGTGGCGAGCTGTCCCTGAAGCCTTATCTGTCCTTACCTCCATGCTGAGGTAAGGACACAATCACCCCCAATCAAGCCCGCTCTCCCGTCACCGCTGTGAGGGAGAGAACGGGGTCTCGGCTCATCCTCTTTTCGATCCGGAGAGGAGGCAGCCGGAACCTTTCAAATAAATCTTCCCACTGCAGCAGCAGAGGATGGTTTCACCACGGAGGAGAGAGCCCACTCATCTCTGTTGTCGGACCCCAGGCCTAAGCCCGGGGTCTCCTGGGCTCCTCCTACCTCCTGGGCAGCGGTGCAGGAGGTGGTATGGGGATGAATTACCATCCCAGCCAGGAGCAGTAAAGATCCTTTTCTATCCCCCTTGCCCCATGCAGATCCGATTTCCCGCTTTCCGGACTCTCCGGAGCCTGTGCTGCAAGCGCCCTGCCGGTACGCAGGCAGAAGAACAAACGAGAGAGATAGGATGGGTAGCACAGGACACATGTGCAGAATGTTTGAAGTTCTGCCACCTGCTGGTTAAGATAGTACTACCCAGCCAGAGGACTGTCTGCAGCAGGGGAAGAAATAGCTCAAACAAAGTGAATGTAATATCTTACTGTTGTCTTTGTGTCTTTCAGTGACTGGATAGTGTAATTGGCTTGTTCCATATTAAAAGACTGTTGGCCTAGGTTATCCCGCTGCTGTTCATACCTGTCAAAGAGAAGTGCAAGTATATTAAAACATTAATTTGTAATTAGTATGCCATAATATGCAAACAAAAAGTATAAGAGGAACATTACTTTTTCAAACTAAAACAAAGAAAGTATTAATTTGTAAAGCAAATATTCATTAAGATGTTTTTATACAGACCATAAAAACATGCTTATGCATTTATGACTATTACTTGAGGAAGCTAGTTCTGAATATGGAATTAAACCTTTTCTAAAAGAGATAGAAAAACCTGTCCTATGTTTCTATAGGGTGTGATACACAGGTTTACTAGCATAAATCTGGGCTGACTGCATTACTTACTAATGAAAACAACTTAGGTCATCTCAAGGAAGTGCGCTAAGCAAATGTAACAGCATAGCGTAAAGCCCATCAGCAGCAGGCAATAGGCACAGTAAAAATTGTTATTGCACAGAAATGGAGTAAGTTAGTTTACCCACATGCAGAAATACCAGTGAGAATATATAAAAAGTAGCATGGATACTGAATTGTTACTTCTCTTATTTACAAGAACTTCATTTGGTTTTAATTTGACGTTTCACCGCATGTGGTGAAAAAATGTTAGCATTGTCTATTTTTCATCTGTGTGTTTTTGTACCATATGTTTACTGTACACCATGGCTCGCATAAAAGCATTACGATCACAAAATTCCATCACCTCCCAACTAGAAAAACAAGCTTTTGACTCCTGCCTGTCTTACTTTAAGTTCTAATCTGTGCTCAAGTGGCTTCAGAGAGCAGGTAAACTGAGGCATGATGCTATGGTGGCTTAATGAAGAGGGGTTCTTCTCAGTCAAAGAGAGTGCAGAAGCAAACCCTGGGTTGCCTCTAATCCACTTCCTTAGCAGAAGTCTCCCCTTGGGCCCCAAATGACTCATCTCAGTATGACAGGCCAGCAGGTGAATTACTACACCCTAATGTTGCAGTGTATTGTGATGCATCTATAAAACCTTTATATACATAACAGCATTTCCCCAATACTAACATTTAATTTAAAAAGACCATTCCAGAGGAGGAATTGGATGCTTCTAGACCAGTGACCACAATCTGTGCCATGGTTTATTATTAAATGCTCATAAGAAAGTGTCCAGGAAACAGAATATAGTATAAGGATATGGGAAGTTGCTACAAACTTATTTTAATAGATAACGGTTAGATTTAAACTTACATTCGCTTCTGCTTCAACACTCTCAGAGCTTTCTGCTTTACCATATTCTGTAAGAGAAGCAACAACTGAACGTTAACTTAATTGCTATGAAAACCATTACCATATTTAGTGTATAAACTGTTCTTCTATGAAGTTAGAGGTGACCACACTGAGTTTTCTGCCCTGAATATTACAATAGGTATGTGCATATCAAGGGGAGGCAAACTGAGGCTCGGGAGCCACATGCAGCTCTTGGCCAGTTTAACTGCGGCTCTCAGGCCCCACCTTGACTTAATGGACCCATGCCTTGCTTCGTTGCACCCTAGTCACAGCACCTTACAGCTACACCTCAGAATCTCAGGCAGGACCACCGAGTACTGGGCTCCACCAGCCAATCACAAAGTAGGAGAAGTCTGCATGCACACACTGTGCACATACGTGCGTGCAGATGTGTCATGTGGTTATCAAATACAGAACAATGAAGGTGGAAATGCCTTAAATCAACACAACATTTGTAAAACCACAACCATTTTAACGTATTAAAACATAACAAAATACTTAAGATCAAAACCAGGTGCACATACAATTTGTTGCCACAGAGATTTTGAAACTCGATGATGTACATTCAATCACTCTAAATTTATTAAACTTGTTGCCTCCTACACTTCTCAAGATGGTCGTCTCAGACCCTCACACACTCTGCGATGTACACCACATTGTTGGATGAATCCACATACAGAAGAAAAGAAGCCAGCATATTCTTTTCCTCTGTATATGGATTCTTCCAACAATGTGGTGTATATCGCACAGTATATGAGGGTCTGAGACGACCATCTTGGTCTATACATATTGACTTAAGAAGTGTAGGAGGCAACAAGTTTAAAGTAAATTTAGAGTGATTGAATGTACATCATTGAGTTTCAAAATCTCTGTGGCAACGAATTGTATGTGCACCTGGTTTTGATCTTAAGTATTTTGTTATGTTTTAATACATAAAAATGGTTGTGGTTTTACAAATGTTGTGTTGATTTAAGGCATTTCCACCTTCATTGTTCTGTATTTCATAGCTGTGGGTGGTTTTTCAGATTCCCTTATGGGATATAGCCTCTGCTGTTTCCATATGGTTATCCGCCATATGAAGATTTTGGTATGCTGCTCTTGGGTTTGACAACTTTGCCCACCCCTGGAAATAAAGTAATAAGGTGGCAAATAAAGAAAACCCATACAATTCTGTTTGTTCTAAAGGAGGTGTGTGTCTTTAGATCGTAAGCTCTCAGGCAGGGACCGTGTCTATCTTATTTTTTGTAAAGCGCCAGGTACATTGCTTGCACTATATAAATGCTTATAATAATCCCATCAAAGCATCTGGATAAGCAGGTCTCTGCTATACTTCTTGCTGCAGCTAACATGAGTTGTGGTGCCCTCCCCCCAGCTAAGGCAACCACACTCTCAGAAGCCAAGAATCCTCCTGGATCCTGGCATTTTCCTTCTGAGTGTGCACAGTGATGGGAACCTAGAGAAAGCAGAGCAGGGTTCTGATCCTCGGTTGCTAGATCATAGCGGGCAGCTCCTCCCCCAGCAGTGCCACTTCCATCAAGGAGGAAGGAAGTGCAGGTACCAGACACAAACAAAACATAGAAGAGCAGGGGAGAACCCCCACAAAAAAGACACGACACCAGCTGCTGTGTCACACCGATAGCATTGCTAGACCCACTCCCTGGACTCGCAGGACAACTGCTTGGATAAAAGTAGTGAGTGTGCTGCAGCCTCAGCGTGCTAGCTGCTGCAATCTCCATTGTCACTTACAACCAGAGGAGAAGGGCAAGTACACCTTGCTACCATCTTGATCTCAGGGTGTGAAATTTGCAGGTGCCTGGGAGCCATTGACGCCCAGAAAATTGAGGCTGGCAACTGGTTCAGGGGTGTAGTGGGGCAAGAACAGTTTCATATCAGAATAAGAGTCTGTCCACTAAAAAATTTTTAGTTTTTTTTTTTTTAAACTCCTGGAGTTCAATTTGAAATTTCACGCTCTGTTGATCTGATCTTAATAGTGCAACTGAGGAAAAGAGCTGACCTGACTTGGGCCTGATGTTGCTAGTCAGGTCTCAGTGAACTGAGATTGGGTACCACTACTTTATCATAAAAAAACTAACCAATGATGTGGTGCAAGCCTGGGATGCTTGAGATAAAGTCACTTGACTGATACGTCCAAGGACTTGGGAGAACTGGCTTTGTCATTGCTTCATTACATTGACTCAAATTATGAGTCATTTCACCTTCTCTTGCTTCAATCATACATCTTACCTTCGCAGGCCCCTCCCGCATCTTCTTCATCTGATCCTTGTATTTCACCAGTTCTGCATCAAGCCTAGAAATTTTCTTGTCAATCGACTCAGCTCTACTATCCACCTTTAGTAAAAGCAGGGGAAAAAATAAAACCATTGATTACTAACTGACAAGGCATTTCCAATCTTTGAAACTAAATGCATTCACAAGGAGGCGCTGTTACTGCAACATTTGAAATTGTTCTTTTAGAGAGGACATTTTTAGAAGGGTACACTTACATGACCAAAGGTACTTGAGACTTTTAATGGAGAGAAGCTAAGAAACAGGCACTCCCAGCTAAAGCCTGCATGTTCAGAAAAATATTGAACTCGCTCTGAAATGTGAGTTTTCCATTATATGACCATTACTAGACGGGAGGATCCAATCATAATTAGCCCATTTATTTTGTATCTTCAGCACAGGCTTTGAATACAAGTAGCGAGTTATTTTAATTCTGGGGGGATTAGCTGACTGTTTGATCCCTTTCCTTCTAAGTAGGACACGAGTAGTGCAAGACTCATTTTGTTGTTTTTGCACTGATTTACAAGATCTTGTTCTCCATTAGAGCTCTACTAACGAGTGTGAATTGTACAGTTTATAAGTATCTATAGTAACTAAAAAGCTTCTTTTTAAAATGTACTCAGCACATGCAGCCCAAGGGAACTCAAATGAGAGCTAGAGATTGCAGAGCATATCGAGGAAACACAGCACGCAATTTTAGTTGTTTTGATCTGCCCGCAGCAGCTGTTCTTTTGCACACTAGGTGCAGTAATGTGTCCAGATTACAAGAGAATCTCTTAAAAGATCACCATTAGGTTGAAAAATCAGCTACCCAGCAAGGTGGACAGAGCAGTTCATGCTTGCCACTAGCTATTTCAAGCTGTCTGCAGACTCGGAAGACAGTTCTACATGGGATTCAGATAACATGTGGAATGGGCTTGCTGCCACAACAGAAGGGCCAAAATGTGGTTGGTTGGTTTTTTATGAAAGTTACATGCACAGAATAAGGTTGCTATAAATTCTGACAAATACCTCCAGACGGATGGATGCTTAACACTACTGCTCTGTTTTTCTTGCAGTTAACTGCTTAATGCATTGAAAAGATGTGATCCAAAATAGAAAATCCTATTTTTTAAACCACTTCCTTAACTCTTATACATTTTCTGTTGTTTTTTTCCTACCCTGGGTATGCATTTCTCATAAAAACTTGCAAGTTAGTGGCTCTCCAACTTTGCCCTTTTAGGACATTGTCACCTGGACCCAGGTACACTCAAAGGATATTTGGTTACCATTAACTGTGTGAGAGTGTGTGTGAACAAAAAACCCTGCGGTTAAAATCTACCCCAATACATTTTGCCATGGGGTATTTTTTGATCCTCATTGTCGAGAGGTTGCAGCCAAAGGTGGTTAGCAGAAAGACACAGCCAGGGACAAGAGCAAAAAAGAGATATACAAACTAGTATTGAAAAAGAAAAATAGCATGTGTCTTCTTGGGGAGGTGATCATTGATGTCTCTCTGCGCTCTATAAAGTTAAGCTCATGTGAAGTCAGGATGGAGTAAAGGCTCTCCTTTCCCTGCATACCAACAGAGTCAGACCCATGAAGGGTTTCACCCGAAACATGTTTGTGTATTTGTTTTTAATACCCTAAGTTGAAGTGTGGATTTTATAATTGTATGGATAATATAGAATATATGGCTAGATGTGCTAGTATGTACAGAATTCGGATTATATAGATGGATATACATCACTAATATTTTAGTAATTTTTGGTATATTGCATATTTGACATGTATACAGCATATTTGGGATTTCTTTAAACGGTTTCACCTATCCTTCTTTGGTTTTGTATTTTTTGAACCCCAGGTTTTTCACCTGAGGTTAAAAAACTACCCCATCACATTTCATGTTAGTTTACACATTCCAGAAATGTCAGTGCCGAGGATGGGGCTAGAAAAAAAAAACCAAGATACAATTAACATCAGTTTTTTCAAGACCATGGATCCATCTTCTATTGTTGAGTACATTCCATCATCTCCACTCCCTTCCCCTGAGCTCACTCTGCCAATGTTTGAGGGTAGGAACTGGATCCATGAACCAGATCAAGCCAAATGAAAAAAACAGGTTTGGTACTCGGGCCTGGAAAGGGAGCTGGGGAGAAATGTGCCTCCCCACCCCTGGTCTAAGACAGAAGTTCTCAAACTTTTTTAAACCATATACTTTCATCTGTGATATCTGGAGGTCCCTCCTCCTACACACTCATAACATACACACCTTGCTCACTTTCTTCCCCTCTCTCCCCACTTTGTTTTCCGATTCTCCTTCTTCCCCTTGTTATCCCCTCATTTTGGAAATTTTCTGTATCTCAGTCACAGTGGAGCTAGATATTTGCCAAGCTGTGCTCCTTCTCACACATCTCCAAAATATCTTCCACACACCTCAGCTTGAGACCCAGTGGTCTAGAGAACAGACACATCACATACAAGGAAATAACCCTGGCTAACTAATAAACCACTGTATGACTAACAAACAAAAACGTCTTAGATTCTTAGAGCTTCCTCAGCCTAGGAGCACTCCTGCCTCCCCAAGACCTCCTTTGCTACAGGAAGCGCTTCCTGGTCATTCCCATACTCCTAAAAACCCTAAACACAGCTACGGTACAGTTGCAGGGAGCTCTTCGGAGGAAGAGAGAAGAGGAGAGGAAAAATAAGGGGATACCTGTTTTGGGGGGGCGGGGGGGAGGACGGGTGTGTGTGACCGACTCACTGTGCTCTACAAAGCTGGCGGGGGGGGGCTAGAGAAAGACAGGGATCTTTCGAGTGGGGCGGTGCTTGGCCCGTGGGGGCTCTACAGAGATTATGGGGAAGGGGCGGGGCGAAGGGCCTATAAGGAACACCTGAGCTGCAAACCAGGGGCCCTCCCCGGCGGCACCCCCACTCACCGTGCCGATGCAGTCTGTAAGGTTGGGCGGCGGCGCCTTGGGCTTGCTTTTGCCAAAGAAGCGATTCATGGCGAGGCCGGGCGGGGGGGCCTGGGATCGAGACAACAAGCAGCAGCAGCGGCGGCCGCGACGCCTTCCTCCTTCCCCCCACGCCTACCCGGAAGCGTCACCTCCTCGCCCGCGCCCGTCCCGTGCCGCCCCACAGCCAATCAGCAAGCTGCGACAAACTGAGGGCGGAAGCGAGGAACAGCGACCGCTTCTACTCTTCCGCCCAGCGGCATCAACACGGAGGGGGGAGGGAGAGATAATAAAAACATCACACCCAGCCCGTCCCTCCCATCCACGCACGCACGCACAGAACGCCAGTCTGACAGCAGCGGCCCAAAACCAGTTTAGGAAACCAATCTCGCTTTTTAAAAAATCATCTTGAAATTTCAGAAGTTTGACCAACTTTATCCGCTGGAGGAATACAGGAAAGCTACTCCTGCACTGGTAAAATATCCAAGCAGCAGCCAACCTAGCTCTTGGGCTAGAGCCCAAATTAATATTGCTGCCCGTCTTCTTGCTGAAAGATGAAGGGGAAAAAAACCCAACCTGTTGAGAACTTTTATAAAGCTAGTGCCGCTAATAAACAAGCAACCCTAGCCAAGGAAAAGAGTTGTTATATTACTGTATTATTAATCAGTGCCCAAAGTACCTTACAATCCTTACCTAGTTCACCCTCGCGCTTCCCTGTGGCATAGGGGCTTTTTGTGGTTTTGGATGGGAAAGGTGCTCTAAATCAAAGTTAAAATAAATGAATATGTAAAAAATATTAATCTTAAGCACATTGGAGGCTTCAGAATGAATGTGTTAGGGCTTCACAACTTCCCTAGGGCTCCCTTCTCCCAGATTCTCCCTAAAGTACAGCAACTGAACTGCTTCGTCAGCAATTCAGATATTGGGTGATTTCAGACGTGATGGGATGAATATTCACCCCGCCACGACCACAGTCACACGCGGGCCGCGGTGAACTGCAGTGAACGTCTGTTCGCTACCCGCCAGATGTTCACCACAGTCAAACGCGGCCCGCATTTGCTTTGACCACGCTTTGTTACCTCTCACCACCCAGAGGTAACGAAGCGTGGTCAAAGGTCACCACGGCCGTGGCGAAGGGTTCGTCACGTCTGTTGACTCACCCTTCACCACGGTCGGGGTTCCCAGTCCCAGGCGGGCGGTGCAGCTGGATAGGCCGCACTTCCTGCCCGTCGCGCTGGTGGGCGGGCCGACGGCACGCAGCACCACCCAGCCCCTCCCCCTTCGCGGTGGGGTGAAACAACAGATGTTACAGCCTCCAGAATTGACCGCGGGCTGTGGTGTCTCGTTCCCCACGGGGGGGTGAAGGGGGGAACGTCTGTTTGCCCACCCCTTGACCACCATCCGTGGTCCGAACCACACCACGGCCCACGGTCAATTCCAGCGGTCGTAACATCTGAAATCACCCATTGTCTGTTGGCAAGTGCATGAAATTGGGGGGGGGGGGGGATTGTTGTGAATGAAATGTCATTACTAGGGTTACCAAGGTTTTGGAAACCTCCAAGAGAAATCCCATGTGATCCCCCTACTACTCTGATTTGTATAAATATGTGTAAATTAATATTAACATAAATGAACTACTCACACAACGGCACCACCAGTCTCTCCTTCCCCTTTCCAACCTGACATGCAGCCTCCTCCCTACTCCCACAGGTGAGGTAGACAAGCACAAGGGTGTTGCTAGCTCCTAAAAATATCAGGAGATCCACTGGGCACTGCCTGCTCGGTGGGCCTGAGGGCACTGCCTGGTTTGCATGCATGTGAATTAACTTTAAAGGTGCTTTTGCCCTTCCTCAAAATGGAGGTTGTCTGTGCTCACTGCACCCTCAATGATAGTTTACAACTGGGTGTTTCCCACAATTCCAACTACAAGCATTCCACAAGCAGAAAGCAAGTAATAAAGCGCGTGCAGAGCACTAAATTCCAAATGGCCAAACCACAAACACACAAGACACCCCAAAATGCAGCCTATTAAGCACATTATGCCATGCAAAGAGACATTCTTCTAGATATATAACCAGTTCATTTGTGGCCTCATAATCAATTCATGCTGCCCCCACCCCATAATCATTTGAAGGTAGCCAACAGGACAGCCTCATGGGGAGAGGTAGGGACATGGGGAGAGTGGGAAGAGGGGACAATCATGTGAGGGAGGAGGGGGGGCAGGAGAGGGAGCATCTCTCTCACAAACACACACAATCCTCACATAGACACACATACATAGACACACACTCACTCTGACACACAAACACACACACACATACAAGTGAGAACGTTTGGAGCCATCTCGAAGAACCTTTGTTTACAAGGTAGATTCTCACCTTACCTTCTCACTGCAGCTACAGACTGATGTCCAGATGATCTGGGGCTCTGGGGAAAAGATCAGGGGCTCCAGCCCGGTCAGCCCCCCTCCCAGCAACACCTCACACCATTGCGTGTAACAGAGAATTCACAGTAGAGACCACTATTGGGTATTTCAGGTGAAAAAGACTATCTTGTGGATATAATCATAGCTCTACAGAATATACAGATTTAAACAGCAGGCAGGACCCTAATACGTCATTAACAAGCAGATGACTATTTTTAAGCTCCAATGTAGACTTAAAAGAAATCTTACATATTGATATAAGGATGTATCTATCAGTAGTTGGAGTCTCATCTGCTATGACATCATCAGCAGAATGGATCAGACACAGAGCAAGTGATTGCATGTGTTGTAATTCAGTCATCAGAAGCGTTTGGTCTTGATGACAGAAAGTGTGTTTTTAGACAAGCGCCTCCACACCCATTACCTACCCACCCTGCATGTTGCAGGGCTGCATAGAACACCAATGCGGCCCTGCAACATGCACGATGGGTGGGGTTGGATGTGGAGGCGCTCGTCTAAAAACACCCTGAGTGATTTCCAATCCAAAGGAAACCAACTCCAGCTAGCAAAGAATCTTCCTATTCTTTTTATCCTTCTTAGTTTAGGAATTGCTGTAGCTAGATTTTTTTCTAAGGAGTTAACCCAAAAAGATGCAGGGTCATGCCAGAAGGGGCAGGGCAATGGGGACTCTCTCACTCTATTTCAAATTTCAAATTTATTTCAGAACGTGACCATTGGTCATTGTCCACATAAACAAACACATACAACATACACAAACAGTAGGCATAGCAACATAAAACAGTCCTGATATCAAAGAAAGGGGAAAGCAGAATATAGGGGACCAGCCCACCACCAAAAATAACCTCCCCAACAAGGCTGAGAAACTAACTTAAAATACAATAATACTTTGAATACAAAAAAAAACACAACATCATTTGGATTTTACTCATAACAACCCAACAATCACATGGCCACCCCAAATTAGACAGACAGTGTTCTCAATAAATGCAAGCAACGCCAGATACCTATTGGGCTTGAAAAGAGAGGAACTTCTGGCGTGCATTAAAGGTACAAACCAAAAAGGACATAACTGCCTGGGTCACTGGATTGACAGCATCCGCCAAAAGGAAGCACGTCAGTTCATCCGAGGTGCGCCCAGGCAGAAGATCTAGAAAGATTGCCAGCCACAGGTCCCTCTGGGAGTCATACAAATGACAAGAGCAAAAGATGTGCCCTGTGCCCTCAATATCCTGATTATCGAAAGGGCAAAGTCTTAAATGCCGGGGGGTACCACCATAGTGCCCCTCCAGCAGCCGCGTGGGGAGGACATTTAGCCGAGCACATAGAAACAGCCACAATTTCCTAAAGGAGATCTTGGCCAGCAAATAGTTGGCAGGAACTCCAGGACCCAATGTGGGGGGAACATAGTCAGACAGAAAGGAACATGCTGACACTGCTGCACAATCTTCCTGTCTGCTAATATCAATAAGTCTTTCCCGAACTAGGGCCTTTGCAGACCTCAGTTCCCTGGAAAGTAGGGCCACTACCTCAAGGCCCAAGGAAGATATCTTGGCACAGACTAAGCCCTCCCAAGAACTCACATATTAATCTAAATTCAAGAAAGCCAGTAGACTCCCCGGAGGGGCATGGTGAGTGGCAATCCACAGGCTTATCGCCTGGAGCCATGGATAAATGTCCCAAGATATTTGCCCCAGTTCCAAGCGAATGGCCGCAGCAGGGACTCCATTCAGAACCCTTAGAAGGAAACGAAAAAACCTTGATTGGAAATGGGTCAAGTCAAATGAACGATGGATAGCCCAAATGGCAGCCCCATATAGCAACTGGGCCTTAGGTTTAGCCTCTAAGACCTGGCATGCTGGGGCAAAAAACCCACCCTCCCTTTTGTGGAAAAAACGTTGTATCATAGAGATACACCCACGGACCTTGGCTCCAATCACTGCAAAATGTAAATTCCATCCCAAAGAAGCCTGAAACCTAATCCCCAAATACTTGTAACTCCCCACCTGCTCAATCTGGACTTTATCTATATCCCAGGTGAACCTTTTCCTGGCTCGGCCAAACACCAGGACCTTGGTTTTGGAGTGATTTATTTGAAGCCTAATTTTGGAGGTAATAGGCCGCCAGCAAATTAAGCAGTCTCTGGAGGCCAACCCTAGTTTGAGATAAGATTGCCGCATTGTCGGCATATAATAATATGCCAACCAAATGCGAGTCCAGTTTTGGAGGGAACAAACGAGAGGCAGACATCAAGGGGACCAAGTCATTTAAAAATATCTTGAAAAGAGTCAGGGCCAGCACACATCCCTGTCTAACCCCAGAGGCTATACCGAACCGGTTAGACAAAGCACCATACTGATCCAGACGTACAGCCAGGGTAGAATCGCTATGGACAGCTTCCAGCAGAGCCAGAAGCCTTCTGTTGATCGAGGACTTCCTTAGTTTTCCCAAAAGGAGCTTTCTGTCCACCGAATCAAAAGCCCCTCTAAAGTCCACAAAGGCACAAAATAACCTCTGGTGGCCTCTCGTATATTTTTCGGCCAAATACGCCAGAGTCAGACAGTGCTCGACCGTGGATCTCTGGGCCTGAAACCCGATCTGCTCTGGGTATATAAAAGATGCCTCTGACAGCCAGTTCTCTAGACGCCCTAACAGCTGCTTACCATAAAGCTTAGCTATAGTGCTCAAAAGGCTAATTGGCCTGTAATTTGCTAGATGAAATCGAGAGCCACCCTTATAAATGGGGACTATTATTGCGTCACCCCATCCCCTTGGCATAAGGCCACAGGCATTTATATGCGAAAAAAGTGCTGCCAGCAAGGCAGCCCACCAAGTGACATGCGCTTTCAGCAGTTCCTCTGGAATAAAGTCCGAGCCTGGGGCCTTGATGGGCTTCAAGGAGGCTATCATTAAGGCAACAGATTCAGGAGAAACTGGTTCCCATTCGGGAAGGTCAGAGGGGAAGCTAAAAGTCTCATCCACACCCTGTGGTATTGGAAAAATTGATCGATAATAGGGTTCACAGGAACTGGGAGGGACAGCACACCTCATCTCCTGCCTACCAGATCTAAGGGCCCCATTTACAATACCCCAAAAAATCTTAGATTGCCCATCCTTGGCAGATACCACCAACCACCCCCACAAGGCCTCCTGATAGGAGGACTTCTTAGAGCACAACAACGCTTTATACTGTTGGCGTAGCAAAACATAATTCTCCTGGGAGGTCCGAGACCAACTTGCTACCAAAGAAAAATAGCAAGTTCTTAGTTTAAATTTAGCTAGCCTACAGTTTGCATCAAACCAGCTCTGACGTTGGCCCTGAATCCTGTCAGCTGTCTTCCTTCTATCGCTAGGCTTCGAAAGAATAGGTGCCAGCTGGCCCACGATCTCACTGAAGGCAGCTATAGCCTCCTGATGACAGTGGCCCAACAAAATCCCATTTCTCAGGCCACAGCAAAAAGGACCGACCAACACAGCCAGAGCAGCTTCTGAAAGGTCCAAAGACCATGCCACCCTGACCCTGACCTCTTCCTCCCCTGTGGGGGTAATCGGCGTGATGGGACCCGAAGAACAGGCACCCGGCACTAACTCCAAAGAGATTGGAAAATGGTCCCCATAAGGGGCAAACTTAACACAAAAATTACTTAAACATGGGATAATGCACGGGGAAATTGTGGTTAAGTCCACCACACTGGCCCCCTGGTGTGCCACAAAAGTAAACTCCCCCACTTGGTCCCCTGACGTAGAGCCATTTAAGATAAACAAATTAAAACTCACCAAAAGGTGGGCCAAAGACAGTCCAGCTTGGTTAATAACAAAATCCCTGGAGCTCCTGGGAAGAAGGCCCGAGGGTAGGGGGCGGACACCCAAATTGCTAGCCTCCCCCAGCGCCACATCATTTGGGCCAACCTGTGCATTGAATTCCCCGGCTAGAATAATCCCTGCCTGGGGATACAAGTCACAGATCTCCATGAGCATTTTATCCAACTGGTCCCATGGGGACTTACTGGGACCGAATGAGTTTATAGGGGGCACATAAACCGAAATCACCACAAGCTGGAGATCACCCCACTTTAAGGCCACACCCACCGCAAAGGGAGGACACTCAAAGTTGCCCAACACCTGCAGTCTTGGGTCAGTTGATATAAGGCATGACACACACACACACACACACACCGAGGCCGCCCCTTGGCAAAAATAGCTATTGCTGGGACGGAAAAGGAGAGAAATCCCTGCAATTCGACTGGATCCTTCATTCAGGTTTCCTGGAGTAAGACAATCTGAAAATTTTCAAAGCGGGAATAAAATAAATCATCCTTAGCCCGGGCCCTCCAACCGGCAACGTTCCAAGAACAAATGGCCACATTCACTGGTAAAGGGCCCTCCCCCTTTCAACTCTTCCCCAGAGGCCTTGACCACAGGGTACCATTATTAATGGGGTTTATACCCTGAATAAGATTGCGAATAGATTCCCATAACCCCACTAAATTTGGGGAAGTCTGGGAGGTAGTGCCTGGCTGAGTACCTGGCAAATCTAACCCAGCTAAAGCGGGAACTGTCTCCTCCAATGGGGAAGGAACACTTCTCTGCCTGTTCAACCCCCAATGAAGACTGGACCCTGATGGTACCCTTAAACTGAGAGGCAGATGTCGATGCCTCTTTAACCCTATCCTCTGATAGTGTTTGCGAGGGCCTGGATACAAGTCCTGCCCCTTCCTGGGGGCGACCCCAATTCGCTATATCCAGGAGTCACTGTCCGATAGGCATAGAGGAGGGACATAAATCCGTCCCCACACCAAGCAAGTTGGTCCCTGCCTGCAGAGCGGACCAAGATCCAACGCTTGGGACCCTTTGTCTATTTACAGAGGCCTGAGGAACCCCCAAAGTTCCCATAGGGGGCAATAAAGGCCTGATGCCATCTGAGAAGAAGACCTCACTGGCCCAAATCCCCCAGGGATTTAGAACCGCCGCTGAGGCCAAAATTCTTCTGGCCCAAACTGAAGATCTAAACACCACCACCAATCTATAAGACCTATCCCGAACCGGAAGCAACTGAAAGGATACTATCTGCCACAATGGCAGATGGAACTGCAGCAAAAAAATTAAATGGGATTGAATGGCCACCTTCGAAGCCCAGAATGGAAGGAACCCATCCACATTGGGCAAAATCCTAAGGGCCACAGCAAAATTATTTACCTTAAAAGGGGGATTACAGGGGGCAAGACAATACTGGGCTTTATTAGATGGGACCCTCCTAACACCTACCCCTGGGGCAGCAATTTGGGACAAGGCAACCGGGGAATCTGGCTTGGGACAGGGACAAGGCCCAGCCTCTGCCTGTCTGGTTCCCAAAAGGCCCACACCCCTACCCTCAACTATTTCAACAAGTCTACTTAAAAGATCCATCTGCAGCCCCAAGGACTTATTATACCCTCCAACTGAGTAGAGATTAACTGTAATAGGTCCCCAGACCTGGTGCTTTGTTTGAGGAATAAATCATAAGTGCTAATATCCACCATTGGTGCCAAGAGTCAATCGAACCAGCGATAGGAGAGGCCTGGGCCAGATTTAAAGAGTCCACAAAAGTACCAGACCCGCCTGGTGAATCGACATTTCCATCCTCATCTGGCGATACGGCCAAAGGGGGGACCCCTGGAGGGGGTGAGAAGAAATGGTCCAGCTTCAGTTGTTTTGACGCCAAAGTCTGGTCTGGCAAATCAGCTGACACCGGGCGAGCTCTCTTCCGGGACATCTTGGGGGAGCCAAAAACAACCACCACCCCAGTTCAAACAACACTACCGCAGCAACGACAACCGGCCTGCCCAGCCGTGTGCCTAAGGCCGCACATAGCCAGTCACTCAGTTATGAAGGCGGGGAAACAAGGGGGCGGGGCTCTATGCCGATCCAGCAGCTGTGGCTCCTTACGACCCTCTAAGCTGCTCCTCCAACCCTCCAGCCACAGGGGCTCCCAGGCCCGGGGATACGACCCCTCCGTGGACAGGGACAGCCTCCCCACTAGCAACCAGACTCCCGTCTCCACAGCTCCTCGGCCCTCTCACTCTATTTCCAACAGTTATTTATTTATTTATTTAAATGTATACCCCCACCCTTCCCCGAAGGCTCAGTGTGGCTTACAATAATTATAAAAAACTAAAAATATAATAATAATTTAAAAAAAAAAAAAACTCAGGAAAATCCCTTACAGAAAACTCACCCTCGGCCAGAAACCCACCCACCTCAACCCTTATCTCCGACTGCCAAATGCACACACAGACAAACCTCCCAGCTGGGTCCATTTAGTAACGGCCCTTTTCTAGTGGCTGAACAAAAAGCAGTAGCCAGTTCCACTGGTAGAACCTAGAAAAGGTAAAGGATTCATATTTGGCCCTTGAAATAGGGTACAGTTGTGATTTATTTCACTTGCTCTTATTAAAACAATAACAAAGCTTCTGTGCACTGGGCTATGAGAGAGTCCGCTCTCAGAGAAGCCACACAGGAGAAAATACATCTGGAATGTAGGTACACACATCCGTGTGTCCAGTACAGCTGATTGCGCAGGGATGGTGTAGGACAAAGTAGAGGGTAATACTGTGATATAGCTATGAAACAAATACTGGCAAAACAAAGGTTCATGTCTAGCTTATAAAAGGGATTATAGAGCAGCAGGAACAGCTCTGTTAGCTTAGGCATCTGTGTCGCACCATTATAATCACAAACACTCTAACCATCAGGGTTTATCAATCAATCAATCAGTCAAATTTATTTACAGCATCCGCCAAACATTCATCAGGGTTCCTAGTTTTCTCTTTGTGATAGAAAACCAAAGGAGGACACAGTGAGCACGGGGCAGTGAGGACACTGAGCGGAGCTGAGGGGAAGCAGCCTGAAGGCATGTGCTGTGGAGGGGCAGGGGCTCTGCATGTGGAGAAGTGCCACAGATCTCCTGTGGGTTGGGGGGCAGGGGCACTATGAATTGGGGAAGTCAGGTCTTCTGGACCTTGTGAAGAGGGGACAGAAGATGGGACTATTTGGGCCCTTAGTGGCTTCCCCAAGTGCCAGCCTGTATACGGTCCCACTTTCGGGTTGTCCAGGACCAGGCTGGGAGGGGGAATCAGCGAGTGCAGGGCAGTGGTGGGGAAGCAACCTCAAGGCATGTGCTGTGGGGGGAAGAAGCTCTGCATTTGGACGGGTGCCACAGACTTCAGTTTATTTATTTATTGGACTGTTGGTGGGACACGTAGCTGCAAAATTGCAAAAAATGAAAATATTACAATAATGTGTGGTGTTCTAACTCACATGTATATATATTGTGGTAAGGGAAAGTCAACTAGCATTTACATTTGAGAGAAAAACAGATTTTATTTTTTTTAATCAGAGAATTTCCAATTTTTGCTGCAGAAAACTAGGATCCCTGCTAATCATAAAATTCGAATGGTATGTCCTATCAGTGTGAAAACTGGTAGGAAGGAATTCCTGGGTGAGGTGTGAAAAGTTAATCAGTTAAAAATGAGTTACAGCATAGGCCCAGTACCTACCTTCAAGCACTGAAAGAGAGAGCTCAGGGAAAGAGAGCAGAGAATGCACTCAAGGATAGGCCATGGATCCATAGCATAGATTAATGATCTAGATCCTCCCCTTCCTTCCCCTATCCTAAAGCACACATCTTAACCAGACTCACCTGTAAATTTTATTCAGCTGGCAGAACAGAGCTTGACTAATTTTCAAAGTGGCCCATGGGAGGGAAAAGCTTGCCCTTCCCTGCCTATGTCCTAGGTCTACTTGCCCCCGCACCCCGGAATAAGGCAACACACAGAGAAATCTTGGGTTAAAGGCCACACATTTATTTGCTCGTTTACCAAGTCGGGGAGGGGGTATACTCCCTCTCGGGCCCCTTATATACTAAATTTGGTACTAAGACTGCTTAACTTATCTTAAATCCTTAAACTAAGCTCAGTGCCGTTGATGTCCCTCAGTGCCGCTGACTTCGTGTGCACTAGGTCACTCTCACTTCAGTCGTCCGGCTGATCGGGGAGGGGGCACCCTCTAGTGACAAAAGTAGGAGGGAGGTGGAGGCTTCCTTACGGGGCCGTCCCTGCCCCCGTCCGTGTAGCTTGCCCCTCCCTCCTGAGCCGGGGTTTAAGCCGGCCGTCCCTGCCTTGGCTTAATGCTTGCTCCATCTCTTAAGGAGATGCCTTCACACACCTCAAATTTAACTAATATACATGACAATAGGTTTACAAATGCCCTGGGGCCCCTGCCACCACAAACCTCCAGCAAATTGTTTGGTTGGTTTGTACCCCCCAACCCCGACCTCAACACAGCAGAGCCAGCTGGCTCGTCAGCGTGGCCAGGTATAGGTTCAAACCTTCCACCGACAGGTGCACTCCGTCGGGCCGAAACAACTCCGGCCTAGAAAAATGGATGCCTGAGTGGGTTACGACCACTCCCCCCTTTTCGACTACCAACTTAACCATTTCTTTATTAATCTTGCGGTGGACCCGGTCCACCTTGCCTGGGTGGACTGCCTTCGCCCACGTAATGCGTTCGAGCATGTCAGACCAGACCAGGAGAGTGGACGGCAACAACCGGGCTATCTCTGCCCAGTCTCGCTTCATCCTTACCACCAATTCCATGCCAGACATCTGGAGGATGTCTACCACGTGGATCACTAAAATGTGCGGCCGCCGCCCCTTGGCTGCCTCGTGAATGAGCGGCACGAGTTGTTCCCATCTCATGCCCCTCCTGGCCCTCCACACTACCTCTGCCCTGTCTCCCAGACCCAGCTGTGTACCTCAATGTGAGCTCTCGGCTGGCCGTCCAGCCCAGAAAACGATACTGTGCCCCGTCATCCAAATCAAGTTTAGTTGATCCCTCATCCAGGGGCCTGTGACCGAAAAGAAGACAGGGGAAGTTAAAGAGAGTTCAGATCAGAGCATGGCTCCCCGCACATAGGTGCAGAATGTGGATGACCTCCATCTACCCAACCTCCTTATCTCGCCATCGGACATCCCCAACTCTGCCGTGTGTGATGCCGCCCCGATTCTAAACGAGTGCGATGCATACGCATGGATGAGCAACTGCGCTGCCGCAAGCACCTTCCTCAGTACCACTGAAAATTGATAGCGAGTTACCACTGAGCCATCCCTGTGGACAAGAAACGGCCCGGCGACCGACGGGCGTATGGCCATATGCCGCCTCGCCACCGTGACCGGGCATAACTCCGGGTCAGTGGTCTTGTGTAGCTTAATGTTAATACCCTGCTGCCTCTGGTCGGTTTTTGAAATACGCAGCCTAATAACGAGTCGTCTCTCAATGTTATGTCCATGTCGCTAACTACCCTGTGGGCACCGTCCCTCTTAGAAGCCGCCACCAACTCAGGCACTTGGAAAGCCCCAAAGAACACCAATTGAAAGGCCGTGTCAAAGAGGGCAGCCTCGAACCCATCTGCCGCTATCCACCCTAAACATGTCAAAATTGACCTTAATATATCTAGGGTAATGCGGCGCCTGCTATCATGAGTCAGGCTCCACTCCCTGGCCCACGATTCCAGCAGTCTTCTGGCAAAGAAACCTTGATCGGGTGGGGGGTGCCCTGCCAACCTGCAGGTGAATGAAATTGCAGCCAGCTCTCGCATCGTGAGACCGGCGGGCCGCCCACGTGGTACAAGAGTTGCCCTATCCCTGTTAAGGGGGAGGCGGGACAAGTTGCGCTCCCTCTAATGCCATCCCCACCGTTGTCGGGGGTAGGCGGGAGCACGCGTTCCTATCATCGAGATCCAGGATTTGGCTCACAGGCTGGAATTGTGCTCACCCCCACCTGGTCTCAGCTGGCAATTTATTTGTAAATCAAGAGACTGCCTTGTGATGTGCAAATTAACCAGTGAGATTAGAGAATTCATTTGCATACCATGGGAATTGCACATGAGGCAGGCAAGATTCATTTAGATGCCAAAAAAAGCAGTAGCTATAGAGGATCACAAACTAAACTGGAAAGGAAGGGCTGCTGCCAGGACAGAAATATCCGAGATAGGACACAGGCTGGAGCAGTTCCTTGCACTCTGCTCAGTGTGGGTCTTGCCTCAACCAGAGCACAGTGATCCGTTTGGGATCATCACACAGTTTAGATTCTGACTTCCTAGTGTGGACTCAGAGGAGAGAAACAAAGATAAAGGGCTTGGAATGCAAGACCGGCAAGAAAAGGTTCTAGGATCAGGACGTGTTCAGCCAAAAGAAGAAAAGGCTGCAAGGGAGGCATTAAGTCAGAGCAGGCTGTTATTGGACATTGTTTGTATTTGTGGTGTCTGGGGCAGGGGTGGGTCAGGGTCTTGAGGAGACCATGGGGACTGATAGCATGCAGCACTCTGGGACAGCTTCCCTTAACTGGGGAGCCAGTGCAGCCTGTGGGTTCTGTGGCTTTACTTTGCCTGCTCCTTCTGATCACACTAACCAGCCAGGCTGCCCCATGTCCCATCTTTGTGTCAATTCAGAGGTCCTTAAAGTAGGTCTGGACAAGGTGGAAGGTAAAGGAACCAGGTTCATGACTGGTGCTGACTTCAGTTAGTGACCTCATAAAGGGTGATAACATCATGCTGAGCTCACAGAGGCAGCAAGATTCTGTTGCCTGGGGAAGCCATCTATGTTCATTTGTGTTGAGGTGGCCGAGGAGAGAAGAGCTCAATGCTGCTGCTGAATGATAAAGAGTCTGTTAGTGTGAGAGGACCTTGAGCGGGGCTGGCCTTAGCCCTGGTGGGGGCTGGGCCAAAGGGCTGAGTCCAGATGCCAGAAAGGGCTGAGGTGCAGGGAGCCATGCTGTTCCCTGGTCTCTAGAGGTGGGAAGGGAGAGCTGTGCTGTCCTTAGCCCCAGGAGGAAAGCTATGCTGCCCTAGGATCAGGGGTACAGGGCACAGGAAGTCATCCTGCTCCTACTTCTCAAGCTCCTATGGCCCTGCAGCCACTGCTTGTGAGGAGCCACTGGAGACTGGGGATTTGGGGCTGATCAAGTCAAAGGGCCCAGTCCCCGGTGCTTTCTTGACTCCCTCAGTCCAACCTCACTTCTTTCTATAGGGCATAGTATCAACAATGCTTCCTACCCATGCAGGGGCAGTTTTCTTGATTTGAGGAGCTTCAGAGAAGCAAAAGCCAAACAGGAAAAAGTGATCATCTCTTCATGACAATGGAAACTTTACAGACGTGGCTGCCCACACTCAGATGCAATCTGCTGGCTCAATACACCAGCGTTTCCTGGCCAGAACCACCCTCTATGGCCGGGTTGAGGATGACATGGCTCCAAAAGAAGTATGCAGATGGAGTAGAAGAAGAATATTTATTATTGTTTGGCCAAAGACCATAACAAAATATTAACAATACAAAAATAGTATAAATTTCCAAAACAACATAACATATAATATAATTAAAGTAATTAAAATTGGAGATGGATGTAACCAAGTCCTAAATTAAATTAATCTAAAAGTTTTTTAAAATAACATTTGTATTTGTATCAGTTACAATAGATAGGACATGGGGTTGTATTAACAGCACTTACCCCTACCACAAGCAATCCAAAAATAAAATAAAACAGTTTAAAATTTCCCAGAAAACATTATCTTTAATCGGTAGGGGAGTCTTTCCCATTTAGTTTTTTCCTCCTATTAATTTCAGCCATCCAAGCAAACTGCACCATAGCCCTTGTTATTTTCACATTTGAATTAAACAATAAATATGATAATTTCCAATTTCCACCCCAATGTTCTTTCCCTGCCAATAACATATTCATATTTTGAACTCTCAAAGAATAATTAAAAGGGCAGTCGAGCATGTAATGTTCTAAATATTCAGTCTTAATTTGCATACAGTTACAGAGCCTCAAGTTCTTTGGGATGCCCTTATACCTCCCCTCCAACACTGCAGAGGGGAACATCTGCATCCTCAAGTGCGTAAACGCCACCCTTGCTATAGGATTCTCTACATTTAGCAAATAAACTTCGAGTTTAAACATGGTTTTAAATTTATTTATTTATTTAATCATATTTTTACCCCACCCCTCCTGAAACAGCCCGGGGCAGCTGACACTTTAAAAAAAAAACACCTTGTTCACGCCATGGTCATCTCTCGACTTGACTACTGCAACCTCCTCCTTGCTGGCCTCCCCCGCTCTCATCTGTCCCCCCTTATTTCCATCCAAAACTCTGCTGCTAGGGTCATCCACTCTGCCCGTTGCTTCGACCACATACAGCCTCTCCTCTTCTCGCTTCACTGGCTCCCCCTTCCTGATCGCATCCATCACAAACTCCTGGTATTCACCTACAAATCCCTTCACAACCTAGCTCCCCCTTACCTCTCAGCCCTAACTCCTTACACACTCCTGCACGCACTCTCCGCTCCTCCTCTGTCCCCTCCCTCACGCTTCCTCATCTCCCCTGCTCCCCTAACCGCCTTTGTCCCTTCTCCCTTGCTGCCCCCCATGCCTGGAACTCCCTCCCTGCCCACATCCGTCTTGCCCCCTCCCTCCGCACCTTCAAATCCCTCCTCAAAACCCACCTCTTCCTCGTCACCTTTCCCGATGCCTGTTAGAACTTTCCCCGCAATATTTACTGTCTGCCCTCCCCGCAGACTCCTGCCTTACTGCAACCAAGCCAAGCACATGCACCTGTGACTTCGCATCCGCTTGAATGTTATTTATCCTTTGTCTTTCCCTATGTCCCCTCTCCTTTCCTCCCCCTTCCGTGTCTATTAGATTGTAAGCCGTAGGCAGGGACTGCGTCTTTCTTGTTGTTCTGTAAAATGCCAGGTACACAGCTTGCGCTAAACAAATGCTTATAATAATAATAATAATAATAATTAATTCAAAACAAATCCCAGGAAAATCCCTTACAAAAAACCTACCCTCGGCCAGAAACCCACCCACCTCAACCCTTATCTCTGACTGCCAAATGCTTTGCTTTAGGTGGAGAAAGGATCAGCTGGGGGAGTCATGCACACACGCTGGGCCGCTAGAGAGGCGTGGGGTGGCCGTGGGGGCAGCTGAGACATGCGTGCTAGTAACTTCACTATTGAAATTGACTAGCCTAGTCAGTTTCAATACTGCACAGCCTGCCTGCAATCCAGGGCTCCAGGGAAAAGATCCAGGGCTCCAGCCCAGTCAGTCCACCCCTAGCGATGCCTCTGGACAAGCACGCACATTAGTGCTGTCCCTCACATGCTCAAATGCACACATGCTATCGTGTAGGCTATTCCATGCTTCAGCCCCTCAGAGCATGGAAGGATACTCTGAGGGGAAGAACAGAGGATGATTCCTCCCCTCAGAGCATCTGTCCACGCTTCATCCCCTCGGAGCATGGATGGCTGCTCCAAAGGGAGGAAGAACAGAGGATTGTGGGATAGGTGGAGGAATGTGAATGTGTGAAATTTTTATCCACATAGTTGTCAGACATAGGGTGTTTTCAGACAAGCGCATTACCCACTCAGTATTCACTGGTTAACCATTAGTTACCAGTGGGGTTTGACATGGGTACGGGGTGGGGAGGTGCTTATCTGAAAACAACTAGAGTCACTCTCCTCACAAGCACATGGCATAGCAAGGGGAAGCTACTATGGAGTGCTATGATCCAGAGCTACACCTACTGTGTAGTACAGCACATCTGAGCAAGCCTATTCTCTGTATGGACCATGCCACTAACACAGATCTGCCATTGAAACAGTGCCAGCAGCACAGACGTCACCCAGAGAACCAGCAGTCCAAGAAATGATCCCTGCCTGGACACCCTCCCTCAGTGGCGGGTACCAAGAGAGGATTCTTTACAGCAGGTGACACACAGAGGTTTCATAATAATGGAGCCTGTTAAATGCTAAGCAGTAAGCACTGCACGGAGACAGAGATTGATCCCATCCCTGCTCTGAAGAACTCGGTTTCTTCTACAATAGACCACTCAGGTGACCACTCAGACCTGGGAGCCAAATGCAGCCTGTGACTAGTTTTCATTTGGCCCTCTTCCAGTTCCTGGATCTAGTTCCTACCACCAAACATTGAAAACCTGAGCTCAGAGCAAGGGAGTAGAGATAAAGGCATGCACACAAGAATAGCACAGATCCATGTGGATCCTCCACTTCCTGAGTGCACCCCTCAAGCACACCCATATGCATTCTGGGCAGCCCTCAGAGCTTGCACGTGTTTTCAAAGTGGACCCCGGGAGGGAAATGGTTCTCCACCCCAGACTATTGTAAAGGGCCTTATCTATTTTATTCCCCACTGTTTTGTCACAACTCTCCCAATTATCAAGTTTAATTAACCCCGAAAATCTTGAGACTTGTGACCAAATTGCAAGATCTGACGTCCCTGTGTATAGGAAAGGAAGCATGGGGGCTAGCGTGCGCCCTGATTTGGAGATGTCTGGATCCCAGCCCTGTAGGACATTTGAGAATGGGATTCCTGGATATCATCCCAGCATTCTAAAGCAACCACTGTGCCTCTTGTTTGTTTTTCTGGTAACTCTATGGGGCTGGGGACTGCTTTGAATTCCTGCAAATCCAGTCTGCTGCCTGAACACAAAGCTCTCTACCTGGTGTTGATTTCCTGAACTTGCCCATGTGCTCATTGCTGCTATCCTCCTGCCCAGCGCTGGGGAGTTTCTCCAATAGTAGTTGCTGCAGCCCAGCTGGGGTACTGTTGCTGAACCCAGAGACAAGGGGCAGATGATCCAGGGCTTTCTATGGCTCCAGACTCACAGCCATTTGCCCATTTGTGGGGAACGGGGAAGTGGCATAGCTCTACAAGCACAGGAACCCTTGCTGTTCTCTGCTGCCCCCTAGTGTCAGGGGAAATCCTTCAGAGCAGAAGCAGCCAGAGCATCCCAACCATACTGGTGGAGGACACTTCCCGAGATCCCCCCCTCCCAAAATGGAATTTCCCACCAAAAAAGGGACGCCAGGCAACCCTAGTTATGGATGAAAGTCATTATATTTGAAATGTTTTGACATGCTAATGACTTTCATCCACAACAACATTCCCTCTCCCAACAACTTCCTCCCTAATGATCTAGCACATACCAGTAGTGGATAAAGTTTCCACGCCCAAGGGCTGCATGAATGTTCATATCACCAAGACACACTACATGCATTATATTCATCATGGCTTCCCCCAATCCTGAGGACAGGGCAACATTGCTTTCCCCTAACTCCTTCACATCAAAGCTTCGACTCCCAGGCAATCTGTTAGGTTTGGGCAGCAATAGCAGGTTCAAGGCATGCTCCCACAGCACCCATGAGGCTCCGGCAGCCAGCATGACAGCTCAGCTTCTCTTTTACTGAGGGACTTGCATGGACACACCCACCAGACAACCACTTCTGGCAGGAACTGGTGAGGTTGCAGTTCATCTGCATACTCTTCCAGCTGCCTCAGCTGTCAACACCTGAGGACACCGCAACCGTCCTGGAGCTTGGCCTTTCTGCTGCCTGAGTTCCAGTGAGCCAAAAGATCACTTGCCAGCAGAATACTACAACAACAACAGCAGCAGCAGCTAAGGGTAAGCTTAAGGGTACTTCTACCACCTGGTGGCTTCTCAGTGGCCAGTAGGTCAGCTACTCTCCACCTCGTTCTTCTCTGTCTCTTCTCTATTACCTATCCTCCCCACCATCATGCCTGCCCTAATCTCTCTCCTTCCCTCTCCCTCCTTCTCCCCTCTCCCCCCATCCCTTCCTCTACTTCTTTCCCCCTGCTCCTTCCTCCCTCCCAGCTCATCACTTCTCGCCAACCTCCTCACACTTCCTCCTCCCCCTTAGCTACCTTCCACTCCTGCTCCATCCTCCCTATCTCTCGCCTGCCCCGCCACCCCCTTTCTCCCAATCTTATCCTCATTCCCTGCCTTCCCCCTGATCAGTTCCCATTCTCCTGCTCCCTTTGGAACTGTCGCTCCCCTGCCAATAAAGTACCCTACATCCATGATCTCTTCCTCTCCCACTCCCTCCAGCTCCTTGTCCTTACTGAAACTTGGATCTCCCCCTCCGACTCTGTCAACCCAGCTACCCTCTCCTTTGGGGATCTCTTCTTTTCTCACCAGTCAGTCACGCCCCAAAGGCCAGGGTGGTAGAGTGGGCCTCCTCCTCACTAACTCCTTTCAATTCCAAACACTTTCTCCTCCCCCTTCTCTCTCCTTATCTTCCTTTGAGGCTCAATCTGTGCGCCTCTACTCCCCCCTCTATCTTTGCATCACTGTCATATACCCTTGGCTCTCTCTCTCCCTTTCTCTCTGAATTTGTGTCCTGGCTCACTTTCTTCGTCTCTGACGATACCCCCACTCTCATCCTCGGTGACTTCAACATTCACGTTTATGTCCCTTCCCAGCCCTCCAACTCTCGCTTCCTCTCACTAGCCTCCTCCTTCAACCTTCACCTTTGTACCAACTCCCTCACCCACGCTAATGGCCATTCTCTTGACCTCATCTTCTCTAGGAACTGCACTGTCTCTGATCTCTCCTTCAATACTCATCCCATCTCTGACCACTTCCTTGCCCCTTTCAATGTCTCCCATTGTCCCCCTTCCTCTTCCCCTTCCCCACGCCCCTTCCGTGAGCTGCAGGCCATTAACCCCCTGGACTTTGCCTCCTCTCTTTCCCCCCTTCTCCCCTCAGTCTTCTCCTCCTCCTCCCGATTCTGCCATTTCTGCTTTCAACGCCTCTCTCTCCACCACCCTTGAGTCCCTTGCCCCCCTCTCCTCCCGCCCTGCCTGCTCCCACAACCCCCGTCCTTGGCTCACCCCCAGTATCCGCTACCTCCGCTCCTTCACCCGTGCTGCTGAACGCCTTTGGCACAAATCCCACTTTCATGCTGACTTCCTTCACTTCAAATTCTGTCTCTCCTCCCTTACTTCTGCTGTCTCCCTCGCTAGACAGAATTGCTACGCCTCCCACATTGAGTCCTGTTCTCGAGACCCTCGCTGCCTGTTCTCCACCTTTGACTCTGTAGAGGAATTTTTATAAGGGACCCTATGGAATTGCATTATAATAGCCAAAAGGAAGGTAGCACAAAATGGAAGACAGATGGATTCTGGGTAATATTCATTCTTAACAGAAGTGAGTTTTTTAGCCTGTTAAATAGAAATAATCATGAGGCTAGTTTGGGTTCTGTTTCACATAGCAAGGCCTGGGAAACAGCTCCATGCATGATAAGCATTGGACAGAGGAAGGCCGCTCTGTTCTTCCTTACAGCAGATAGCAAACAACGGCCTTGCAGATGTGCTAGTTAATTGGCTTTGTTTAGGCACCTTACTTTATAAACAGTCTAGCTTATATTGTTTTGAGAATAGGTTGCTGAGTATGTAAACAATTGCTGTAACCTTTTACCTTTGTATGATGTTGCTTTGAGTGACATCCATGTATCTTTGAATGGATGATAAACCTATAAAACTTCTTGCATTGGGGGGGGGAGGAGTCAGACCAGTCTGTTTCCTTGCATGGATTCAGTTCTGCTCTCTCTCTCTCTCTCTCTCTCTGCGCTTTGAGATCAATAAAGAAACTCTGACAGATTTCACCAACAGCAGTGTGTGAGTATAAAATATTCCTCAACAGTTTGGTGCGTTGGCCGGGAAGGCTAAACACCCAGCTGGTTCCAGGGGGGCTGCGGGCTGTCTCTCCCTTCCACTTTCTGGCGCCAGATCAAGGTTAGGGGCCTTTTGAAATCCCTGTGGAGGTGTGGGTGAGAGGGGCTGCCCGTGGGCTCTGGGAGCCAGACCAGTGGGCAGACACCTTCCAGATCTGTGTGGTCGGATCTGTCAGACATTCTTAGTAGGATAGATAAGAGGAAAACAAAAAAAGAAGAAGGGGAAAAAATGGAAAAATGATGTAGAAAGAAAAGATTAGTCAATGGGAAAAAGGAATTTTCCTAGTGGATCCACGAAATCCTGCCTGTAGAGGGGATTTCTAGAAAACAAACCTAAGGAGAGGATTTAATGTGCTGTGGCTTGTGAATGTGTTCCCTGTACGTGACCACTGACTGAGTCTGGGACTAAGCTGAACGTCGCATTGCAAGGCAGCCTTTCGGGCTCGCCTGCCTTTCGGGCAGCGATTGCCTATCTTAAGGGGTAGGTAGTTGTAGCAGACATGGGCCTCTGTGGAATCCTGTGACTCAGCAGTGCGAAAGGGTTTTTTCCTGCTCCCAGTCGTAGTGTCTGACTGAGGGTCTGGCTGAAAGTTTGTATGATGGATTGATGGTTGTGGGAGTAACTGTGCTAGAATCTGTGTGGGAAAAGAATGATGATGAGCTGCAGCACTGCAGCGGCTTGTGCTGTCAGACTTTGCTCCTTGTAGTTGAAAGGATCTCCTTAAAAACTTTCCTTGTGTGAATACCCTGTGTGTATGTGAAACATAGGGGTCAGTGGATCTAAGGAGTCCCCTGCCCCACCAAAAGGAAGCCCAGCGTGGTATATGTATGCTCATTATGGTATAAATGCTTGTAGATTTTTAGATGTATGGAACAGGTATACCCAAGACCATCATGAACTGCAGTTCTCTTTAATTGGCTCTTTTTGATTTAGATAAAATTGATCATCTCCACGGAGCCCTAAAATCAAAAGGCTGCAAAGTGCCTGCAACTCAGTGGGAGGCATTTTTTGATTGGCATGCTGAAGCTTCTAAAAGGAAGCAAGAATCTAGGTTTAAATCTCTTAATTTGCTCAAGTATGTACACCTAGTGCTCCACCTAGTGAATCCGTGATTCCTTTGTATCCTCAACTTAAATCAGTGCCTGAAGGCACTGATGAGGAAACTTCTGAAGACTTCCTAGATTTCTGTAGCCCTGCATCTTTACCACCAAATCCAAACAATGCTGGGGTGCCTCAACTGCAGCTCCGGGGAGCTCAAGAAACTAGGGGACAGCTGCTGTCTTCACCAGCTTCTATACAGGCAGCACCTCTCCCGGATAGCACGGGTGGAACCAGTTCATCTGTGCCTACTCATGGAACTTTTTCAGTAGCGTCAGCTGTGCCCTCACAGGCACAGGCTGGTACATCACTGAGTTCTAATGCTGTTAGTTCTACCATGGGTTCAGCTGCTTCTGGCCCTATTGCAGGCCGTACTAGAGCTGCCCAAGATAGAGAAGTTTTTCTTGCCCTGCTCCGGCAGGTCCCGGGGGGAGCAAATGGGGAGTTGGTAACAGTTCATGTTCCTTGGTCACCCATGGACCTGAAAAACTTGGTTAAAGAATTTTCTAACATTAGAGAACAACCGCAAAAGTTCAGGGATGAATTGCAAACTATTATAGACTGCTACGAGCCTAATTGGGCACACTTAAATCATTTGCTGAGAACTGCTCTCCCACCTGAGCTGCGCCAAAGATTATTTATAGCGAGTAACTGGCTGGCAGCTGTGCCTCCAGCCCAGGAACTGGCAGCAGCTCGCAAATTACTGGTAGATTCTATTTCAAAGGTTTGTCCCCCAAAAACAGATTGGACCAAAATTCTTAATTGCAAACAACTGAAGGATGAGCGGCCAGCAAATTATATGGACAGGCTGCAAGTTGTGTTTGACAGGCATTCAGGAATAGTTGAGGCTGCTCAGAATGCACCTGAAGCTATCTCTGCCGCTTTTGTTCAAGGGTTCCTTCCAAAAATTCAGGAGCAACTTAGATCTGTTGCTATTGGTTGGCAAACTAAGCCCCTAGGGGAATTGGAAAATATTGCAGATCATTGTGTTGCTAAACAAAAAAAGAAAAAGGACCTTTCTGATACTAAATTAATGGCTCTCCAGCTGCAGCACTTCAACCCAAGGGGAGCTCAGGGAAGGGGAGCAAAATGGGCAAATAGGGGCAGCTATGGTGGTTATGGGGGACGGGGGAGAGGTCATGGAATGGGCTATGGATTTTTCCCAAGCTCTAACACTTCTGCCTGCCACATTTGTGGACAGTTGGGTCATTGGAGGGCGGAATGTCCATCCCAATCTGGCCAATTGGGGGGGACATTTGTTAATACGCCTCCACCTCTCCCTCCTGCCCAGGTGCCCATGCCCATGCAGGCACCTGCCTCTCATTAGGACAGCTTGAGGAATTGTGACTTCATGAATTTCCCCTTTTTGCCAGTAGATCAATCTGGTCCTTATGTTTCATGTGTAATTAATGGAAAAACAACTACCTGTCTTGTTGATACTGGAGCTAGTAGATCAGCTTTGAGATCCCAAGAATTTCCTTGTATACCTTTGTCTGCTAAAATAGTTAATGCTGTGGGAATTGCTAATCAGACAGTTCCTCACCCGGTGTCCCAACAGTTGTCGGTCTGTTTGGGCCCTATTACAGATCAGCATGCTTTTTTGTTAAGTGTTTCTTCTCCTGTCAATTTATTTGGTAGGGATTTGCTTTGTAAGCTTGGGTGCGCTATTTATTGTTCTCCTGATGGAGTTTATTTAGATATTCCTAGTGACAACGAATTGTCAGTGCTTGCCACCTTGTTAGAGGCCCCTGAACTATCAGTAAATTTGAAATGGACTGAGATCCAAAATAAGGTTATGCTTGCTGTTCCCTCATCTTTGTGGTCACAACTTGACAATGAAGTGGGGCAAATTAAAACAGCTAAACCGGTAAAAATTAAGTTAAAACCTAATAAGCCTTTGCCCAAAGTATCTCAGTATCCTCTTCGACCTGATGCAGAAGAGGGCATCTAGCCTGTGATTAAGTCTTTGCTAGAACAGGGAATTTTTGTTTCCACTCGTAGCCCTTGCAACACACCTATTCTGCCGGTTAAAAAAAAACTGGGGAAAACGTTTTTCGTTTTGTCCAGGATTTGAGATCTATAAACTCTGTGGTTATTCCTACCTTTCGTGTGGTTCCAAACCCAGCCACTATCCTGTCTTGCATTCCATGCACTGCAAAGTGTTTCACTGTTGTGGATCTCTGTTCTGCCTTTTTTTTTATCCCCATTTATCCTGATAGCCAGTATCTTTTTGCTTTTACTTTTCAGGGCTGCCAGTACACCTGGACTAGGCTGTCACAGGGCTCTGTTGAATCTCCACCTCTTTTTTCACAGATACTTAAAAAGGACCTGGATGATGTAAAGTTCCAGCAGGGGTCAGTGTTGATCTAGTATGTGGATGACCTTCTCTTGGCATCTCCCTCTCTAGAGGCTTGTGCTAAGGATTCTTTAATTTTGCTAACAGCTTTGGATCAAAAAGGGCATAAAGCCTCTAAAAAGAAATTACAACTTTGTTTGACAAGAGTTTGTTATTTGGGCCACGATATTTCTGCTGGTGATGCCATCTTTCTGAAAGCTGAGTTCAGGCTATTTTGCAGATTCCTAAACCTATCACAGTGGCACAAATAAGAACCCTGGTGGGGATGTCAGGATTTTGCCGTCAGTGGATCGTAGGATATGCCTCCATTGTCAAGCCTTTGCAGGAGCTTGTAAAAACTGAGGGCGCTTTTAAACGAGACAAGAAACGCAGCTGATCCTTTGATCAGCCGCCTTTCTTTGTGCTCGTTTAAAAGTCTAACCTGCTTTGAAGCCGGGTCTTCCGCGAGTTAGGCCGGCCCAGCGATCCTTCCCCCTCTAACGCGGATCGCTGATGTGCCGGCTTTAACCCGCACTTCCGGGTCCCCTTTCTAGAGTGCGCACGTGCAGAAGGACGCGCATGCACACGTAGTCTCTGCGATGCATCTGATGCTCTTTGGAACATCAAACTCGTCGTAGAGAGGAACGCGGAGTTTCGAAGCCGGGTTGAGCCCTCCCGCTTGGGAGAGGGCTCATTTAAAAGCGCCCTGAAACTACAGAGTCACTGCAATGGTCTGCTGAGGCTGAACAAGCTCTTGTTTTTTTTAGAGCAGGCTCTTTCCTGTGCCCCTTCACTTGGTTTGCTTGATTATTTTAAGCCATTTACATTGTTTTGTTATGAAAGGGATGGGTTTGCATTAGGGGTTCTCACTCAGAAACATGGAGATAATCATAAACCTATAGCTTATTATAGCTATGCTTTGGATTCAGTGGCATGTGGGTTTCCTCCATGTTTGTGAGCTGTTGCGGCAGCAGCTATTGTGGTTAAGCACTCAAACACCTTGGTAGTGGGCTCTCCCCTTGTGGTAGCTGTTCCTCATGCGGTGGCTGCATTGCTGTTAAAATCTAAGACACAGCACTTGCCTAATGCCCACCTAACTAAATATGAAATGCTCTTGCTGTCAGCAGGGCATATTACTCTTACCAGGTGTCCAGTTCTTGCCTCATTGCTACCTACCCCCTCTGCTGGGGAACCTCACGATTGTGTTCTTGTTACCTCACACCTGACTATGCCCCGAGTGGATTTAAAAGATGTGCCTTTGCTGAATCCTGATTTGATTTTTCAAGTTGATGGCTCATGCTTAAAAAATAATAGGGACATTCTGGTGGCTGGTTATGCTGTTTGCTCGCAACATGAGGTAATTGAAAGCAATCCTCTTCCAGCTGTGTACTCTGCTCAGGTTGCTGAGTTAATAGCCCTGACTAGAGCTTGCTTCCTTGCAAGGGACAAGTCTGTCAACATTTTTACAGATTCTCACTATGCGTTTGGGGTTGTACAGGACTTCGGTCAACTCTGGAAGCAAAAAGGATTTTTGACAGCTGCCGGGACACCCATAACAAATGGATCTTATGTTACAGCCTTATTAGATGCTATTAACTTGCCTTCTGCTATAGCTGTTAAGTGCTTAGCTCATCTTGTCCCACATGATGAAGTCACTCATGGAAATGCTCTCGCGGATGCATCTGCCAGAGCAGTGGCCCTTTCCACTCCTCAGGCTACTTCTTTGTTTTTGTCTACTCCTGTCAAATTCTCCATGGCAACCCTGGAAGAAGTTGCTCTTCTCCAAAATCGGGCCTCTGACAGCGAAAAGGGGTATTGGAGAATGACAGGATGCCACCTTCGTTCAGACCATTTATGGCGGTCACCAGATAGTCGCTTGGTGGCGCCAATGGTCCTTTTGCCTTATTTGGCATGGGTACATCATGGTGTAGCCCACCTGAGTAAGGGGGGAACGATTGAAGCAGTAAAACATGACTGGCATGCTCCAAACTTTACCACGATAGCTAGCCAGTACTGCCAAACCTGTGCCATTTGTCAGGCTCACAATGTGGGAAAACCTATCAAAACTAAAAGAACTGCACACCCTCCTCCATGGGGCCCATTTGTAAATATTCAGATTGACTTTATTCAATTGCCTAAGTGTGCTTTATGTGAATATGTACTAGTTTTGGTGTGCATGTTTTCTGGATGGATTGAAGCTTACCCATGTGCAAAAGCTGATGCTCTCGCAGTCAGTAAAAGACTTTTAAAGGAGTTTATTCCTCGGTTTGGGATCCCTGTGTCTATCAACAACGATAGAGGAACTCATTTTACTGGTCAGGTAATGAAAGAAGTTTGCAAGGCCTTAGGACCCCAACAAAATTTTAATTGCCCTTACCCTCCTCAGTCTGCAGAAGCAGTAGAAAGGCAGAATGGCATTTTGAAAAACAAGTTAGCCAAAATCTGCCAGGAAACAAACCTGAAATGGCCTGATGTCCTGCCTTTGGCCCTCATGAGTATGAGGTCGACCTGCAATAGGAGGACTGGGTTATCACCTCATGAAATCCTAATGAGACGGCCCATGCGGCTGCCTGCATCAATTCCTATACCACCTCATGCTTTAAACATTGCTTTAGCTGCTGACACTGTTCTGCCCTATTGCAAGACATTAATGAAGTGTGTTAAGGCCTTTCATTCACAGATTCAGACGACTCTTCCCCCGGAACCTCGTGAAGCCTGCCACGACTTGCAGCCAGGTGACTGGGTCCACATCAGGAGCCACCAGAGAAAGACAGCCTTGGAACCTTGCTGGAAAGGCCCTTTTCAGGTACTTCTTACCACCAACTCTGCTGTAAAGTGCCAAGGATGCCCAACCTGGATTCATGCCTTACATTGCAAAAAGACCTCTGCACCTATAAAAATAAGGTCGGAGGGGCAGGGTAGTGTGCTAGTAACCTCTTTCCTGCCACCTGCACTAAAAGAGGATTTGCCACTACAAAAAAAAAGAGGATTTGCAACTACAAACCAAGAGCAAAGATGAGCTACCACACCACTACCACCTCAGAAGTAAAGAAAAAAACTCTTAGGAGATTTTCCTACTGGATCCAACTCTTTGCTTTCTTACAGGTCTGCATCATCATTGCCTCAGCTGCTGTGTTTTGGCCTACCCGAGAAGAAAACAAAGGAACTTTACACGGTCACACAAATAAAAGAACACAAACACATTAAAAATAAACGCTTGGCACATAGTGACACCACCTTTTTGTTGACTATTGAGTAACTGCGGATGTCTCTCAATGTGTCTAAATGCTGGATTTGTGCCCATGTGCCCACACATTCTATGGGGGGAATCCCTTTTGTCCCCATAATACTAAATGCCTCTCAGTGCAAGGGGTGACCACTCCATTTCCAGGCAAGGAACTAACATGGGCTAATATAGGTCACAACAATACTGACTATATTCACTTAGCCATGGAAGTACAAGGGGAATATTGTTTCAAGTCTAATAGGTCTATGTGGAAAAAATATACACACAAGGAAGGGGTTAAAGTAGGGTACAGTATTTGTAACTACACATTCACCATAAATTCCACTGGGTATGTAGCTTTAAATGGAAGTTCCTTCCGTGGCTATTTCCCCTACCCCCTGAATTCCAGCTATTATGGACTTTGCATTATGCAATCCTCCTTGTCTTGTATATATTTTTATTTATTTATTTATTGGATTTCTATACCGCCCCATCCTGCACAGCAGCTCGGGGCGGTTTACAACAGTATGATTGAACACTATTTCATTTGTGAAAACAAGGCCTATAAGAAATTACACCCCTGGTGGGAGGGATCTTGTTTCATCGGAGCCATTGTCCCTGCCATTCAACACCTGCCTTCACTCCCTCCAGGTAAGCTGAGAAATAGGAGGGAAATCACGGAGGCCCAAAGATATTGGGGTATCACAATACCAGCCATTGAAGTTGCTTTCTCTATGCGAGAGATACAGCGCATGTCCGGAGTATTAGAGAAAGTTGCTAATGCAACATCCCTAGGCTTTAAAGACATAGTCGATGAAATGGGTAATATCAGAGAGATGGTTTTGTAAAACCAAATAGCCCTAGACTTCATCCTAGCCAGCAAAGGGGGTGTATGTGCTCAGATTGAAAAAAAATGCTGTGTTTACATCCCAGACAACTCTGGCTCTATCTTGGACCAAACTGCTCGAATTAAAGAAGCAGTAGTCCAGTTACATCAAACAGATCAATGGACCCCCTCTGGGCCTGGCTTGGAGGCTTAGGCTCCAAAAAATTTCATATCGTTTTATTTGCTTTTGTTAGGCTTGTTTTTATGTATTCAATTAATTTTAATGCTTATTAGATGCTGCTTAAATAGCACTGCGAAGGAACGATCACAAGGCTTGAACCAAAGGCAAAGTACCCGGGTTTATAACATGTATGCAGAAATCCAAACCCAGCAAGCAGATATTGATTGTTTAATGTCCATGAGGGTGTAGAAATTAGTAGGGGTGGGACATGAGGGCAAATACCAGGTACCGGTTTTACCGGTTCCCGGATTTTAAAAAAACGGCTTACCAGATTAATACCGGTACCGGATCTTTTCCATTGATTTCAATGGGGAACTGTCCCCATTGAAATCAATGGAAAAAATAAAAAACCAAAAACCTCCCCCCTCCCAGACTGTGCGGGTGGAAGGGGGGACACCCCCACCCACCCTGGATTTAAACAACAAAATTTTCCCCCCTAAGTCCCCTAGTGTGCCGCCGGCGACCCAGAGCCCGCACCAGCACTGCAGCAGCAAGTAAGTGTACCGGTACTGTACTGATCCCTGGGGTGGGGGGTGGTTTAAGCCAGAAGTTCCCCGGAAGGCCTAGTAGCATGCTGAAGCCGGCAGCTACAGCCAGCGCTGAAGCCGCCGGAGCACTGCCGCCGCCGCCCGGAGCACCAAAGGTAGGCGATCCCTGGGTGGGGAGGTAGGGTGATCCCTGGGGTGGGGGGGTTGTTAAACCACCCCCACCCCCAGGGATCAGTTAAGTACCGGTACACTTACCTGCTGCTGCAGTGCTGGTGCAGGCTCTGGGTCGCCGGCGGCGGCCCGGAGCCCGCACTAGGGGACTTAGGGGAAAAAAAATTTGTTGTTTAAATCCAGGCTGGGCAGGGTGGGTGGGTGGGGTGTCCCCCCTTCCACCGGCGCAGCCTGGACTCGGGGAGGGAAAGTGTTCGTGGGTTTTTGTGTTTGTTTTTACATTGCGGCCATTCATTTGAATGGCCACAATGTAAAAAATCTGGTACGGGAGGAATTCGGTAATTTACCAGGATTACTGGTTTTAATCCGATACTGCCAGTACACCCAGTATCGGATATCGGTAGATCCGGTAGTCCCACCTCTAGAAATTAGGTTGTTGTGTCTTCCCGGGCACAAAAGGAAGGGATTGGAGAGGAATTTTTATAAGGGACCCTATGGAATTGCATTATAATAGCCAAAAGGAAGGTAGCACAAAATAGAAGACAGATGGATTCTGGGTAATACTCATTCTTAACAGAAGTGAGTTTTTTATCCTTTTAAATAGAAATAATCATGAGGCTAGTTTGGGTTGTTTCACACAGCAAAACCTGGGAAACAGCTCCATGCATGATAAATATTGGACAGAGGAAGGCCGCTCTGTTCTTCCTTACAGCAGATAGCAAACAACAGCCTTGCAGATGTGCTAGTTAATTGGCTTTGTTTAGGCACCTTACTTTATAAACAGTCTAGCTTATATTGTTTTGAGAATAGGTTGCTGAGTATGAAAACAATTGCTGTAACCTTTTACCTTTGTATGACGTTGCTTTGAGTGACATCCATGTATCTTTGAATGGATGATAAACCTATAAAACTTCTTGCATTGGGAGGGAGGAGTCAGACCAGTCTGTTTCCTTGCATTGATTCAGTTCTGCTCTCTCTCTCTCTCTCTGCGCTTTGAGATCAATAAAGAAACTTTGACAGATTTCACCAACAGCAGTGTGTGAGTATAAAATTTTCCTCAACAACTCCCTCCTCAATCCCCCTTGTCCTCCTCCTCCCTTTCTGCTCAGGATCTTGCTTCCTTCTTCACGTCCAAGATAGACAAGATCCGCCTCGACATCGCTTCCCATTCCTCTCCTCTTCCTTCCCTCCCACCTCCCTTGAAGAAATCTCATCCCTGCTCTCCTCCTCCAACCCTTCCACTTGCCCCCTTGACCCTATCCCCTCCCGCCTCCTGACCTCCATTGTTCCCACTATTGCTCCTTCCCTCCTGCACATCATCAACCTCTCCCTCTCTACTGGTGCCTTCCCATCCGCCTTCAAGCATGCCACTCTCTCTCCTATCCTCAAAAAGTCCACTCTTGACCCCTCTGACCCTTCTAGCTACTGTCCTGTCTCACTCCTTCCTTTTAGTTTTCAAGCTTCTTGAACGTGTTGTTTACTCCCGCTGCCTCGACTTCCTCTCCGCCAACTCCTCCCTTGACCCCCTCCAATCTGGCTTTCGCCCCCTTCACTCTACTGAAACTGCTCTCGCTAAGATCACCAATGACCTTCTTGTGGCTAAATCTAATCGCCTCTATTCCATTCTTGTCCTCCTTGACCTCTCTGCTGCCTTCAATACTATTGACCACTCACTCTTGCTGGACTCACTTCACTCCCTTGGCTTCCATGGCTCCATCCTTGACTGGTTCTCCTCCGACCTCTCTGACCGCTCCTTCAATGTGTCTCTTGCCAACTCCACCTCCTCCTCCCTTCCACTCTCGGTTGGTGTTCCCCAAGGCTCTGTCCTTGGCCCTCTCCTCTTCTCTATCTATACCCTGTCCCTAGGCAAACTCATTGCCTCTCATGGCTTCCAATATCACCTCTACGCTGATGACACTCAACTCTCTCTACTCCCTCTCTCTCTCCTTCTATTCAAGCTCGCCTCACCAGCTGTCTCTCTGACATCTCTACCTGGATGTCTCAACGTCAGCTCAAACTCAACATGACTAAAACTGAACTCCTTTTCTTCCCCCCTCATCTTTCCTCTTCCGTCAATCCTCATTGATGGGGTCACCATCCTTCCCATCCCACAAGCCTGTAGCTTAGGCTTCATCTTTGACTCACCCCTTTCTTTTAAACCCTACATCAACTGTTGCCAAATACTGTTGCTTCTCCCTCCACAACATTGCTAAGATTCGCCCTTTTCTCTGTCTCTCTGCTGCCAAAATCCTTGTTCATGCCATGGTCATCTCTCACCTCGATTACTGTAACCTCCTTCTCACTGGCCTCCCCCCACTCTCCCCTTATCTCTGTCCAAAACTCTGCTGCCAGGGTCATCCACCTCGCTCGTCGCTTCAACCACGTATAGCCCCGCCTCTCCTCTATTCACTGGCTCCCCCTTCCTGAACAAATCCTGCACAAGCTCCTAGTCTTCACCTATAAGGCTCTTCACAACCTTGCTCCCCCCTACTTCTCTGCGCTAATTTCCATCCATACTCCAGTCAGTTTGTTTAGTTTATTAGTGTGGCAGTAATGCCATTGCAGAACATACTCCAGTCCGTAAACTCCGCTCCTCCTCTGTCCCCTCTCGCCCGCCCTGCTCCCCTAACCGCCTTCGTCCCTTTTCCCTAGCTGCCTCCCACGCCTGGAACTCCCTTCCTGCCCACATCTGCCTTGCCCCCTCCCTTCGTACCTTCAAATTCCTCCTCAAGACCCACCTCTTCTGCTCTGTCCTCCCCAACTTCTTGCTCCCCTCACCTAACTCCTGCTGATAACCTCCATCCAGTACAATCTGTTACCTAAGGTCTGTGTACTCATATCCTCACCACATGGGCCAACCAGCCATCATTCTTGATGTAACTAAGCCAAGCGCGTGCACCTGGGACCTCGCATCGTCATGAATGTTGCACTCCTTGTCTCTTTCCTCTGTTTCCCTTCCTTCGGCCCTTCCTCCCCCCCCCGGTCTCTCAGAATGTAAGCCCTAGGGCAGGGACCGTGTCTATTCAATTACTTTGTAAAGCGCCAGGTACATTGCTGGCGCTATATAAATGCTTGTTAATAATAATAATAATAATAATAATAATAAAGACCTCCAGCACAGGTGCCTGAGAGCCACATGTAGCTTCCAATCTGCCATTTGCCCACCAGGCTCTGACATATACCTAGCCTACTCTTCTCAATCTGTAGTTCTGACTCCTTGCATGTCCAAGGAAGTGTGCTTCATGGCCTCAAACCTTGCATACTCTTACCAACACAGGAGTTGGTCCAATACAAGAGAGCATGAAAACTAATTTCTCTCATGTTTGGGCCAACTCTTTCACAGGCAGTCCTGTTTCTTGCCATTCGAAAAAAACTTTGTTTGTATCAGAAGAGCACTGTGAAGATCAGTACAAAAAGTGTTAAACTGGAGTTGAGATGTTAGTGAATAAGGACAATAAACCTGACCAGAACAGTATTAATATTAACACACACAAAACACAGGGATCGCTTTTGGTTAGCCGTACCAAGACATCTTTTCCTCAACTGATGGCCACTGTCCAAAAAAACCACCCCTCTCCCCCAAACACTTTGGCCAGCTAGTGAGTATCTTTTACTTCTAATAGATTATTGAAAGGGTTTTAAACAAGATAACTGTGTGTGCTGTTCTCACACTTTCTTTGAACCTTATTAATGTGAGCACAGATTTTTGAATAGGAAGTCCACACTGGTATCATTGCTGGATAATCTGCTCCCAGTGTCTATATTTCAACTAACTAATCAGAGCGGTTAATTACCTTATTCTATTTTGGTTGTGACTAGTGAATAGGGTCTGTTTACCCTTATCCTAGCCACATGGACCTGCCTGCTGTGATTCTCATCGTAACCAAGCCAAGTTCGTGTGCCTGGGACCTCGCATCTTCATGGGTGTTGGACCCCTTGTCTCTCCCTCTGTTCCCCTTCCTATGTCTCTCCCCCAGCTCCTGTCTCTCAGATTGTAAGCCGTAGGGGCAGGGACCATGTCTATTTTATTACTTTGTGAAGTGCCAGGTACACTGNACCTCTCTGACCGCTCCTTCAATGTGTCTCTTGCCAACTCCACCTCCTCCTCCCTTCCACTCTCGGTTGGTGTTCCCCAAGGCTCTGTCCTTGGCCCTCTCCTCTTCTCTATCTATACCCTGTCCCTAGGCAAACTCATTGCCTCTCATGGCTTCCAATATCACCTCTACGCTGATGACACTCAACTCTCTCTACTCCCTCTCTCTCTCCTTCTATTCAAGCTCGCCTCACCAGCTGTCTCTCTGACATCTCTACCTGGATGTCTCAACGTCAGCTCAAACTCAACATGACTAAAACTGAACTCCTTTTCTTCCCCCCTCATCTTTCCTCTTCCGTCAATCCTCATTGATGGGGTCACCATCCTTCCCATCCCACAAGCCTGTAGCTTAGGCTTCATCTTTGACTCACCCCTTTCTTTTAAACCCTACATCAACTGTTGCCAAATACTGTTGCTTCTCCCTCCACAACATTGCTAAGATTCGCCCTTTTCTCTGTCTCTCTGCTGCCAAAATCCTTGTTCATGCCATGGTCATCTCTCACCTCGATTACTGTAACCTCCTTCTCACTGGCCTCCCCCCACTCTCCCCTTATCTCTGTCCAAAACTCTGCTGCCAGGGTCATCCACCTCGCTCGTCGCTTCAACCACGTATAGCCCCGCCTCTCCTCTATTCACTGGCTCCCCCTTCCTGAACAAATCCTGCACAAGCTCCTAGTCTTCACCTATAAGGCTCTTCACAACCTTGCTCCCCCCTACTTCTCTGCGCTAATTTCCATCCATACTCCAGTCAGTTTGTTTAGTTTATTAGTGTGGCAGTAATGCCATTGCAGAACATACTCCAGTCCGTAAACTCCGCTCCTCCTCTGTCCCCTCTCGCCCGCCCTGCTCCCCTAACCGCCTTCGTCCCTTTTCCCTAGCTGCCTCCCACGCCTGGAACTCCCTTCCTGCCCACATCTGCCTTGCCCCCTCCCTTCGTACCTTCAAATTCCTCCTCAAGACCCACCTCTTCTGCTCTGTCCTCCCCAACTTCTTGCTCCCCTCACCTAACTCCTGCTGATAACCTCCATCCAGTACAATCTGTTACCTAAGGTCTGTGTACTCATATCCTCACCACATGGGCCAACCAGCCATCATTCTTGATGTAACTAAGCCAAGCGCGTGCACCTGGGACCTCGCATCGTCATGAATGTTGCACTCCTTGTCTCTTTCCTCTGTTTCCCTTCCTTCGGCCCTTCCTCCCCCCCCCGGTCTCTCAGAATGTAAGCCCTAGGGCAGGGACCGTGTCTATTCAATTACTTTGTAAAGCGCCAGGTACATTGCTGGCGCTATATAAATGCTTGTTAATAATAATAATAATAATAATAATAATAAAGACCTCCAGCACAGGTGCCTGAGAGCCACATGTAGCTTCCAATCTGCCATTTGCCCACCAGGCTCTGACATATACCTAGCCTACTCTTCTCAATCTGTAGTTCTGACTCCTTGCATGTCCAAGGAAGTGTGCTGCATGGCCTCAAACCTTGCATACTCTTACCAACACAGGAGTTGGTCCAATACAAGAGAGCATGAAAACTAATTTCTCTCATGTTTGGGCCAACTCTTTCACAGGCAGTCCTGTTTCTTGCCATTCGAAAAAAACTTTGTTTGTATCAGAAGAGCACTGTGAAGATCAGTACAAAAAGTGTTAAACTGGAGTTGAGATGTTAGTGAATAAGGACAATAAACCTGACCAGAACAGTATTAATATTAACACACACAAAACACAGGGATCGCTTTTGGTTAGCCGTACCAAGACATCTTTTCCTCAACTGATGGCCACTGTCCAAAAAAACCACCCCTCTCCCCCAAACACTTTGGCCAGCTAGTGAGTATCTTTTACTTCTAATAGATTATTGAAAGGGTTTTAAACAAGATAACTGTGTGTGCTGTTCTCACACTTTCTTTGAACCTTATTAATGTGAGCACAGATTTTTGAATAGGAAGGCCACACTGGTATCATTGCTGGATAATCTGCTCCCAGTGTCTATATTTCAACTAACTAATCAGAGCGGTTAATTACCTTATTCTATTTTGGTTGTGACTAGTGAATAGGGTCTGTTTACCCTTATCCTAGCCACATGGACCTGCCTGCTGTGATTCTCATCGTAACCAAGCCAAGTTCGTGTGCCTGGGACCTCGCATCTTCATGGGTGTTGGACCCCTTGTCTCTCCCTCTGTTCCCCTTCCTATGTCTCTCCCCCAGCTCCTGTCTCTCAGATTGTAAGCCGTAGGGGCAGGGACCATGTCTATTTTATTACTTTGTGAAGTGCCAGGTACACTGCTGGCGCTATATAAATGTTTGTTAATAATAACAACAGCACCCAATTGACTTGCCCCACTCATGATCATGGGTGTGTAGGATGTCGTTGGGATGGAGGGGTCACTGGTGGGGTTGCCCAATGTGAGGTTTCTACTGGTGAAAGTTGTGAGGAGGCCTTCCTCTCCCCGTGAGAGAGGGGTGGAGAGGGAGGACTACCACCGGTGGCAGCAGGGGATGGAAGGAAGGATGGTTTGATGCTGGTAGAGTGGGTATTGGGATGGGCTAGTAAGGCATATTGTTAGATGTTGTTATTATTATTGAAATGTTAAATGGGAGGGTAGGCTTTTCTTGTGTTTTATGATGTATTTAGTGTTGGGTTTCCCCTGCGTGGGATAAAAACCCTGATATTGTATTTAATATTGATGTGAGCTGCCTCGAGCCGACTTTGGTTGGGAGAGTGTGGGGTATAAATTAAAGACGAAATGAAAATGAAAAAGATGGACAGTTTAACCCTCAAAGCTCCTGCATAAGGTCCATTGTCATGGAGCCATCCGAGGATTGCAGACTAACAAATTATTTCCCCCCTAAACCATCACCACCTCAGTCTAGTCTGGATAGAATCTAAGTATATGGTAGGATTAATGTCTTTCCTTTTGCTTGAGGGAATCTTTTGTTGGAGTTTACATTCTATGCCATGGTGGGGAACTTCTGACCCATGGGCCAAATCTGGCATTTTTTCCAATTCCTGGATCTAGCCCAATGATCCTGCCCATACCCTCATGCACCAAGAATTAACTTCTCCTAAGTTCACCAAGAGTGAATTTAGGGAAAGGGAGCAGAGATGACGGCATACATTCAAGGATAAGGAATGGATCCATGGAATAGATTCATAATGGCTTACACCATCCAAGTTATCTCACTCCTTTCATTTATGTATTGCACATAAATGCCTGTGTTACAAGTACATGCAGTATGATATACCTAGATTTACACCTAAAATTCATCTAAGAACTAAAGCTTCAAGATAGATTGCTGAATCTATTTTATAAATATCATGCTATGAACATATATTTGTGCTCCATAATCTCCATTTACTGCCTACTGGCTACTGGAAGGAATGAAAGGTTTTCTTAGTGACTTAAGTAGCCTAATGCCTACCTGACTGAAACATCGTATCTTCATGTGTCATATCATATTGCTACGGCTGCACTCAGCAAATACTTGAGAAGGTATAAAAGGAAGTTGACAACAGACAATTCTCTCCATTAGCCCCTCTGCTATGGAATTTAACTATCTTCAGGGAAGACTACAAGGCCTTTGGCTTTTAAATTTTTTTTTAAAAGCGCTAATGATGTAAAAACCAATCAATTAAAACACAAAGGACAAGCTTAACACAACGCCCCCCCCCCCCCCACTAGAGATGATGTAGGCTTTTTTATAATGAATTTTCAAACCATTTTGTACACCAAGCATTTTTCAGGGAATATGAATACATTTTCCAACATCAGGTTTATCATTCACCCTTATTCTGGTTTGGACAAGGAAGTTATCATCCAATCACAACAGGAAGTCTGGCATTAGAGAAGTGCCAGTAGCTTGATTTGGTTACTTCAATCTTATATAAGACATTTCTTGCAATACTTTGTCTATAAATAAGACACAGCAATTTTTGTTACATGTATATTGCTGGGGTAGATCATCCATTCTGATTATTTTTAGGAAAGAGCATTCAGGTTAAAGGAAATATGATACTATTGATATCCAACAGTAAGATGAAGTTGCCTCTATCTTTCATAAGGATGAGTACCATGTATTTATTATATTACCATTAGAGAAAGATTGCAATGGTACATCCCATATAAGATGAACACAGTATCACTTAACAAGGAACTATAACACTATTGAAAGCATAACAAGTAAAATTTTGTTTTATACTCTTTATTTTTTTCCTCTGTAAATACACTTGTTAAAATTACTTAGGACCTAACATATCTTCAGGCTTCACCCACTGATCAAATTGTTCTGATGTAAGGAACCCAAGCTTAATAGCAGCTTCTTTTAGATTTGTCCCTTCCTTGTGTGCAGTTTTGGCAATCTTGGCAGCCTTGTCATAGCCTATAGTGAAAACAAAAGAAACATGGAATTAATCATTATTTTGGCCATTGTGGTCTCAGAAGACTTGTTAGACAATGGAAAAAAAGTGACTTCTGCATCTTTGGTCTAATAGAAACACCACCTTAGGCTGTATATTGGTATTTAATAAAATTATAAAAGGAGGGTACAGCCAAAGTTTATAGAGTTTTGAAAGCCAAGCTGTAGGAAACAGACCCTTGCTAAGCTTATGGTACCAACTGTGCTTCATCATGCCACTGACATGTCAACCAGCTTCCACACACTTACACCTCAACAGTTTTTACATTCATATCCATTAGCAATGCCTGTTGCAATGCTTCTGGGAGGCATCAACAGACCCATATATAGTGTGAAGTTGTGAACAAAATGCTGTAACTGAAGCTAATGTGTGGATGGATGAAGCAAACAAGTAGGAATGTACTACATAAAGCATGACTTCAACAATGAAAACTCATAACTAAGAGGTTATTGAACAATGCAAACAAATGAGTAATAAAAAGGATAATGTATCATAATCTGCATTTTGAAAGAGCACAGTTGGAATTTCTACTTTGTTCCCCCACCCCAAAAAACCCCTAACTTTTGACAAATAAAAATACATTGTTGATCAAGGAATAAAACATAAGCAAGTCTAGTACTTACCAAACTACCATATTTAAAAGAAACGTGCTTGGCTAACTTCTATTACCTTTCAAGTATGTACATAGATTTTTTAGTAGCAGTTCATGTATTCTAGATAAGCAATCTGCCTCAAAGTTTTACCTATGTGAGGATTAAGAGCTGTCACCAACATCAAAGACTCGCTCATTAGCTTGTTGATCCTCTCTGTGTTGGCTTGGATTCCAACTACACAGTTGTCAGTGAAGGAAACACAAGCATCTCCTAGGAGCCTTGCTGAGTGCAATACATTTTTAATCTAAATAAAATGAGAACGCTATTAGAGACAACATAATAGCCTGTTTGATAGGTTCTCTTTAACAAAGCATTGTGTTCTATACATTTTCTCTTCCTTGTTACAATATAGATCAAATCACTAATAATTATAAACCACTTCAAAAGTCATGTAATAAACCTTGAAGAGCTCAGGTGTACTAGTAGATATTAAAGCAAAGCATCTTTTAAAAGTATTATTGCCTGCATGACTCCATTTTGATGCAAATATAATCACATGACCCCAGACAGCAACAAAGACAGGCAAAATATAGCAGATATCAATCTGTATCATGACCCCATCCACAGATGAAGCAACTCCACTTGGGGATCCCAACCCCTAGTTTGAGAACCTCTGTACTGGGGCCAAAATTCTGGAACATGCGGGACTACCCACAAGAAGGTGGTTTCAGGATTGTAACATTAAATATCAAGAAAACACATTCAATGCTTTTTTGAGAAAGCAGAATGTGCACACTAATTAAGCCACACACATCACTAAACTCAAAACCAACAATTTGTCTATGAAGTATGCTGTCACAATGATCAGCTGATGAACAGTGAAGCAAAAACAATGTTATTAACAGGGCACAAAATTAGCAGGTGCCTGGGAGCCACTGGCACCCAGAAAACTGAGGCTAGTGACTCGTTCAGGGGTGTGGTGGGCAAGAACTGTTTAATACAAGGATAAAGTCAGGCCACTGATTTTATTTTTTTTCCCCTCCTGGAGTTTGATATGAAATTTCATGCCCTGTCATTAATACTAAAGGAAATATATTTCTTTTGGGGAAAACATTGTGACTCTTCATTAATACTGTGCAGCAGTCACAGGGATTTAACTGATCAAGACCCTGCTCTCTGTGATGAGTTGCACTGGCTTATGTTGGGTTTGCATCGCTACACTGTTCCTCTTCTTGTTTCTTCCTTTCTTAGTGTTAGGTGGCGAACAGGGTGGAGCCAGTCTCTTGTCCAAGTCTGTCTACTTGGTGGCTCTCATTCCCATCATAGCTCTGAAATAAAGATCAGAGTCCAGGCAATAGGGTAAGGAAATAAAGATATATATATATATTTTTTGGGGGGGGGGGGGGCTGGCCTGCTGCTGGAACGTGGCAGGCCTGGAGCAAATAAGGCGGTGTGCACGCTGGCATGTTGCCTAAAATCGCTGTATGCCCTTAGTGCACATGTACGGCCAACAAACATGGCGGACATGACCAAGATAGCCACCATATGCCCAGTGTGCATGTGCACTCATCCAAAATGGTGGTGCCTACGTCTGCACATGGGGCTGTGGTCTCGGTCCGCCCGGCTGGCTTGCTGGTACTTGCTCTGCTGGGATGGAGGTCTTCCAGATCCTTCCCTTGGGCAGGATTAACCGGTGAGGGAAAAGCAGCCACCGTAATGCCCTCAAAAGGGCCCCAGCCCGAAGCAGAAAAGGTCTGATTGGGGGCTCCAAGCAGGTGGTGCCTTGGTGTCAGGTTGCTATAGGGCGCCCAGCACTTGACCTGCAAGATATGTGAACTAAACCCTGTACAGGGGCCAGGGAGCTCTCACCGAGCCAGTGTGGGGGTGGGGAGCGTCCTGAGGTTCTGCAGGCTGAGGAACAAGTCACTGGCTTTAACTCAAGTTGCGGCGGTGGCAGCAGTGGTAGAGGAGTTCGGAGATGGCACATGGCTGCGGGCAAGCCCCTGAGGAGCCTGGATCCAAGTCTGGATCCCTCCCTGGAGCCTAGAGGGGCTTGAGAAACTGGGAGGGTGGAAGCTCCCTACAGGTGGATAGCACATGGCTGTGGGTAAGCTGCCAAGGGGACATGGTCTCTGCAGGGCCCCTGTAGGTCTGGGGAACCCCCCTCAGGGAGCTGGCTGAAATGATCAGTGGCGCTCCATGAATAAAGTGCCCCAGCGCCATCAAAGGGCCACCTGATGGGGGGGGGGGAGGGAGGGAGAAGGGGAATCTCAGGGTCCCCTAATTACCTCTCCAGAGGTCTGGTGCAACCGGGCAGTCCTATTCCCTGGAGGGTGGAAGCCTGCTGGTTGGTGGCTTCTGGTCCAGCCCAGGTGGCCGGCTGAGGGGCCCCTGTGTGACTCCAGCTGGAATCCTCCTGCTTCCCACAAGTGGGTAAGAGGGGGCACGCAGGGCCTCAGTTTAATCCACTTCTGGTTGACTAGAGCAGAGGAAGAGTGAGGAATAAGCCCCGAATAAACGTTCCTTTCAGGGGAACAGAAGGAAGAAAATCCTGTAGGGTTCAGAGAACCTGAATCTGCATCCAATCAGTCTGAAGGCAGAATTCAAATTGGAAACAGCAGGGCGTGTTCAACACCTGGTTTGTCTGCAATTTTTGTAATTCGAGATCTGCTGTCTGACTGGCTGAAGCAGAACACACCCCAAACTAGGAGTGCCGAACAGGGAGCCGCAGGGAGAAAATGTGGCACACCCTGGATGTTAAGGGTGTACATAGAAAGAACTGCTTCATTTTGAAAGTCTTCTCTATTTGTGGCTTACCATCCTTAGTGTAGGAGCCGGGGGTGTCTAAGACAATCATTGCTAAGTGAATTAAAACTTGTGTTGTTTAAGCATATAGGGCAGAGGACAAAACCCCTCTGTGGAGGATTTTAGCCCACTCCATAAAAGGTGCAGCGACTACACAGGCTTTTAGGAACCACATGCCCTTCAAGATTTACATGGCAGTTCACACCCTCACGAGGCATTATAAGATTCAGTTCGAGTCTGCAGAGACTGCCTTTAAATGTCTGGCACATCTCTCTCTCTCTCTCTTTAACCCCCTCCCCACCTGCTACCTTGTCCTATCCACTTCCACCTATTCCATGCCCCCTTGTATATACCTACCCTACATTTGCTCATTTTATATATCTGTACTGGCTACACTACATGCCTGAGGAAGGGCCCTCTGTGGCCCAAAACCTTGCTTATTTCCAACAACAGTTGGCCAATAAAAGAGACATTTGAAGCTCTTTTTCTCTTTGGCAGGAGAGTAGTTAAAGCAGTTCTGTAATTGTTTTTCCTCAGAGTAGTTCTATACTGGTTCTGACGACTAGTTTTCCTGTTTTTGATATTGTGGTATCCTCTGCTGCTTGTGTCTTACCTTGGGCATTTTCCATCTAGAACTGTCCTCAGATGGCCACTGCCCGCCCAGGTGGTAGGGTAGCCAGATATGCAAATTTTAGAGGATACTTATGAGAAATACAGGTTGTAGGGCTGCATTACTCCAATGCAGCCCTGCAACCTGTATTTCTCATAAATGTCCTCTAAAATTTGCATATCTAGCCACCCTACCGGGTGTTCTTTTTGTGGTTCATTTTTGCTTGTTCAGTTCATAGAGTTGGATGTGATTTCTTGAAGAGGTTGATAGTGGATAGGTAGGTGCTTAGGGAGATGGATATGGGCTTTGGTATCAGCTGGAGGGTCAGATCCACTCTGAGCATGCTCCAAAAGATTGAAGTCTGCCTCCTGCTGGTCATGGAGGGGATCTACCCCACCGTGGAAAGCTGGCCATCCAGGAGAACCCCAGTAGAAGGAAAATTCCCAAGGTAAGGACCCAATTTTCCTTTTTGATTTAAACAGAGACCTAGCCTTGACCAGAAGCAGCCCAAAATAGGAGGATACCGAGGTGGGCTACAAGGGGAGTTGTGGAGGCCTGTTATTAAATTTAAAACCACTCCTTAGTGGAACTGACAAGGCTTTAGGACCCTGAAGCAAGAACTCTCAGAAAGTTTGGAGTGTGGTTAGGGAAACTAATTCCCCAAGATGCTAGACAAGGGCTGCTCCAAGCAAGAAGACCTCACCCTGCCACATACTGTCATAAAAGTAGATGCCAGAAACTCTGAACAAACAAGCCTGTATCAAAAGGGGGGTGGGGGGAGGAGGGAGGATTCCTTAATGAATCTGGTTTAGGATATCCATAGACTAATACATTAGGATTTAACAGCGTTTTTTAAACACAATAAAAAGGCAGGTGTGAGAAACTTTATGCTCCTTGTATTCCCTTCGATGTTTTTAAATCATAAGCTCGGTCTACAATTTTTACTCTCTATTTGCAGTTCCAGCATCATTTTAAATATCTCCCCTTCTCCATGATCTTTACATTTATCTTCCCAATCTCCCTTATTACCAGTTTCTCATCTTTCCTTCAATTCCTACAATTTGTTCTTCTACCCAGCATTAAGTTTACACATTCGTTCCTCTTCATTTTCCCCTTCTACACCTTCATTCTCTGTACAATGTTGGCTCTATAGGAGGAGATACATTCGGCCAAGGTGGCCCCGCAAAATAGCTACTGTAGGATGTACAGAGAACGTGGATCTACACCCATGGCAAAGCTATGAGGCAGAATGACCCATGGAGCAGTAGCCACTGAACTATGTCCAAATTTACAATTCTATGCTTCTATGAGCCTATCCTGTGTGACTAACTTTAGTAAAAATTTTAATGGAACTAATGAGATTTGGCTTGAAGTTTGAAATTTCAACGACTGATTATGTATGCCACTCTCTTCTACTCAAGTTGAGTATCTTCCACTGAGTAAAAGTAAGAAAATGGTCATACAATGAATTTAAACTGTCCTCACAGGAAATGTATATGAAATACTTTAGGTCTGGAAACTTAAATACTAATAATCTGAAGTTACATTTTAAAATTTCAGAGTAATATGGAACTTAAAGTGCAAATTTAGTGGTACGGTGGCCTTTTCTGGCAACATAAGAGGGTACAAGGAGAGCCAAAAAGAATGAATGGATCAAGCAAAAGGCATCTAATGATCTTCTTGAGCTCAAACATCAGCTGTTATACATGCGCGTTAACCAAGTTTCTCACCGTTACAGCCTCAATTTTGCCATCTGCAGGGCCGGATTTAGGATTTTTGCAGCTGCTGTCCCCACCCCCCACAAAGTTATGCCACCAAAGCCACACCCCTCCACAAGTCACATCAGACTTCCCCCTTGGTAGGAAAAAGAAAAACCAGAGAGTGAGTGTGCTGAGTGGCCCAGTGTGCCAGCTGGCTTCTCTGTGCACGCCTCAGACATGCACACACCAGTCATCACCATATTTGCTCTCTGCGCATGTGTAGTGAGCAAATGTGGTGGGGGCTGGTGTGTGCATGCCTGTGGCATGCACAGGGAAGCTGGCTGCCGCAGCCCCGCTATCTCACACAGCTAAGCCGATCCCGGCTCAGCTGTGCAGGTGGTTGCAGCAGTGGGTGACAGTGGCGGCTTTAGGGAGTGGGGCTTTTCTGCCATCCCTCTAGGTTGCCTGCCCCTAAGTCTGGTCCTGGCTGTCTGCCCTCCTTATTTCCCAGAGGTATTGTGAAAGTTTGTAGTACACTTTAAGAACGAAAGTACTAAAAACTGACCACTGAATGAGATGACAAGTACAGCTTAAAACAGGGGTGGGAAACCTTTTCCTTCCCAGGGCCCTTTTAAAAAATTAGCACACATTCCAAGGGCTGCTTAGAAATCGGGGGGAGGAAGAGAGAGGGTGATTAAAATACACACTCAGGAAGAGAAGGGTCCAAATCATGTATTGTGTGATGTGTCTGTCCCCCATCCTTGTGTGCATGCCCCAATCTCTGCTCACATCCCCATAGCTCAGTCTTTCACGCTTGGTAATAGAAATTGGGTCCAGGGGCCAGATAAAACTATCCGCAGACCACAATTGGACCCCAGGCCTGAGATTTCTCATCCCTGACTTAAAAGGATAGAACTCACTTGACTAATTTATCACCAAACTCCATTCACATTTCCTCTAAAACGGTCATTCCTTGGCATTTCATACTTTTGCTATGCAAGTATTGTGCAAGTCCTCACTAAAATTTTAATGATACACAGTGAGTTTTTAAAATCCAAAACTTAAAAAAACCCAAAAATTAAGCTTACAATCATTGGCTTGAACACATTCAACTCAAAATGTCCATTACTGCCTCCTACTGTCACAGCAACATGATTTCCCATCACCTGAGCTGCCACCATGGTTATGGCCTCACATTGAGTAGGGTTCACCTTTCCTGTAACAGAGACAAGAAAAGATTATTTCACCCTTTTCCTTCCCTCACCCCACCCCCCTAATATCCACTTTCTGCAGATTTATTTCCATCATGCTAAATTCTTCTACATGAAAATGTAGACATGGAAAATCAATGCAGGAAAAGAGACGTATAGTAAACTGTAAACTGTTTTACATAGTAAACTGTAAAATAGAGGTTACTTACCAGTAACTCTGTTCTTCGAGAGAGCGCCACGTAATCTCACTCTTGGGATTCACTTCCTGCTCTGCAGGTACCGGAAAACCTCTCGTCAGCAGTATCCAGGCAGAATATGCCTGGAGAATACTAGAACATGGTGAGGGGCTCCGCCGCCTCCATCCCACCCCCATCCTGAGAAAAACGCAGGCCCGCATCACGAGGGATGGTAGAATAAATAGGGGGAGGAGCCCTCACTGCCTCAGTTCCTTCCAACCCTGGTCCGGAAGACCCCAGCCAAGTCCATCCGAGACTGAGGGGAAGGAGGGCGGGATGTGAGAATATGCGGAGCTCTCTCGAAGAACAGAGTTACTGGTAAGTAACCTCTATTTCTTCTTTGAGGATCTCTGCGATTCTCACTCTTGGGAGAGTGATAAGCAGTTTCCAACACCTACCTCAAGGAGGAGGGAGTCGAGGATGTCCCTCCAATAGCGAGTCGAGCACTGCTTTCCCCACTTGGGAGTCTGTCCTGGCCGCAAGGTCCAAACAGTAGTGCTTAGTAAAGGTATGGACTGAAGCCCATGTGGCAGCTCTACAGATGTCAGATAAATGTATCCCTTGAAAGTTTGCGAGAGATGCTGCCGTGGCTTGAGTTGAGTGACCTCTCAGTCCCAACGGTGGGATCTTGTCCGCTAATGCATAGCATTTTTGAATGCATAGGATAATCCATTTTGAAATCCTTTGAGAGGAAATCTTGACTCCGATTCTCTGGCCCCCATAGAATATAAACAGAGAGTCACATGCTCTAATGCTCTTAGTTCATTCAATGTAGAAGGCAAGTGCTCTTTTAACATCGAGAGCGTGGAGCGTCCGCTCCGCAGGCGAAGTATGAGGTTTTGGGGGGAAAATGGGCAACGAAATCGTTTGGTTCAGGTGAAAAGGAGATGCTATCTTAGGAAGAAACGAAGGAGTGACCCTTAGGTCAATTTTATCTTTATGGAATAGGATATAAGGTGGTGATGCCCTAAGAGCGCTGAGTTCAGTCACCCGTCGTGCTGAAGTAATTGCCACTAAGAATATAGTCTTAATAGTTAAGTCCTCTAGACTACATGAGGCTAAAGGTTCAAATGGGGGAAGACATTAGCTTTGAGAGCACGAGGTTCAAGTCCCACTGAGGTACAGGTTGGGATCTCTGTGGGAACATCTTCACCAGTCCCTTCCAAAAAGATTTCATTAAACAATGAGAAAACAATGTTTCGCGGCCTTCTGGCTGCAGGTGTGATGATAGAGCCGCCAAGTGTACCTTTATAGATGTAATTGATAAGTGCGATTTTTGTAGGGCCAAAAGATAAAGGAAAACATGGTTCATGTTAAGAGAGTGTAAGGAGATGGTCTGTGATTCGCACCACTTAGAAAAGCGCCTCCACTTCATCTCATAGCACCTGTGTGTAGATAGTCTCCGAGAGTTTATTATGAGCTCCGAGACCTCTGGGGGTGCATTCATTATGAGGGCAGGATCAACCATGCGGAGAGGTGGAGCATCTGTAAATCATGGTGTAGTATTCTCCCCTGATCCCGAGATAGAAGATCGTGTATGAGCGGGAGGGGTCTGACTCGAGATGCCATCCCTTGCAAAGTTTGGAACCAGGTTTGTCAGGGCCAAAAGGGTGCGATTATAATCAGGTGAACCCTGTCTGTCCTGATTTTGCACAGGACTCTGTGGAGAAGAGGGATCGGTGGAAAGGCATAGAGGAAGGTCCCGTGCCAGGAGATTGCAAAGGCATCTGAAATCGATCCTGGTACTAATCCTGCTCGACTGCAGAATTCCGGGAACTTCGTGTTTTCTTGTGATGCAAACAGGTCTATCCTTGGCGTTCCCCATTCCCGAAAATGTCCAACAGAATGTCTTCTTTCAGTGACCATTCGTGCTGATCCGCTGTCTTGAGGCTGAGAAAGTCTGCTACTGAGTTGTCCTGACCTGCTAGATGAATAGTTTGGATATATATGTCGTGTGCTATGCACCAGTGCCAGATGGTCTCTGCTTCTTTGGATAGATGTGTGGACCGTGCTCTGCCCTGTTTACTTATGTACCACATGGCTGTGGTATTGTCTGTTACCAGTAGGATGTTTCATCCCCTGATGTGGGGTAGAAGGGCTTTCAGAGCCCAGCGTATCGCCCTGAGTTCTAACATGTTGATGTGAAGGCGTGCTTCTTCCGGGGACCACAGTCCATGCACTTGAATGCTTCCCATGTGGGCACCTCATCCTGTTATGGATGCATCTGAGGTGATTGATGCATGGGTGGTTGGGGGATTGAACGGTACCCCTTTTAAGACTTGGTCCGTGTCTGTCCACCACTGGAGGTTCTTGAGAAGGTCCTTTTTTATGGACAGTTTCATGTTGAGGGAGTGGAGAATAGGTATGTAGTTACGTGCTAACTATTGCTGAAGCGGCCTTATGTGAAGGCGAGCATGCGGTGTCACCATTGTGGTGGATGCCATTAGTCCCTGTACGTGGAAGAATCGGACTGACTTGGTAGGATGGGATTGAAGGTCGTCCATGGCACGGCCTATGGCCAGGAAGCTCTCTACAGGCAGATAAGCTTTTGCCTGACGGGTGTCCAGAATCGCCCCTATGAAGGGCAGGTGTTGGGACGGGTGTAGATGTGATTTGGATAGGCTGATGACGAAGCCTAGACCTTCGAGGAACGACATTGTTAATTCCAGATGTCGCTGAAGTTCCTGATGTGATGTCGCCGCGATCAGCCAATCGTCCAGATATGGGAATATTCTGACCTTTAGTCGTCGAAGATGGGCAGCGACCACTGCGACACACTTGGTGAAGACACGAGGTGCCATAGATAGTCCGAACGGAAGGACACAATATTGGAATCGAAGGTTCCCTGCAATGAAGCGTAAATATTTGCGGTGAGATGGTCGGATAGAAATATGAAAATATGCGTCTTGAAGATCAAGGGAAGCTAACCAGTCGCCTTGTCGTAACCCCACAAAGATAATGGGCAGAGAAGTCATACAAAACTTACATTTACGGACAAACTTATTGAGATGTCTGAGGTCCAGAATAGGGCGGAAGCCCTTGTCCTTTTTGGGGACCACAAAGAACCTAGAGTAAAAGCCAGCATTAAGTTCGTTTTCGGGTACTGGCTCGATGGCTCCCTTTTGAAGGAGCTTTTGAATTTCAACTAGTATTTTAGTTGGGGGGGGGGGGAGCCCCTTGGGGGGCAGGGAGAGAGGGGAGGGAGGGTGTGGAACTGGATGGCATATCCACACTCAATAATTTCTCTGACCCAGCGGTCCGTAGAAATGGCTTCCCATTGGGATAGGGATGGTAGAAGGCAGTCCTGGAATGAGGGGGTATCCTCATCATTTCCCTTGATCAAGGAGACGTTAAAAACGGGACTTCTGCTGTCCAGACGATGAATTCGAGGACGCTTTTCCCTTGCCCCTCTGTCTCCCAAACGCTCTGCGTTGCTGGGTGCCCTGTGGCTGATTGTACTGGAATGAAGCCTGTTGTTGGAAGCGCTTCCCAGCATGATAGTTATATGGCTGGTACGTGGACCGTCTAGGGGAAAAGGTATAGGCCCCCTGGAGTAGGGAAAGGTTTCTTTCTTATGGCACGAATGACCCCTGTAGATCTGGCTGTTTGGTTCATTTCTTTGATTTTTTTTCAGAGTGTCATCGGTCGATGCAGAGAAAAGTCCTTTGCAATCGAAGGGTAAATCCTCTATTCTTGCCTTGTTTTCTTGTGTCAGGGCCGTGGAACGGAGCCATGCATGTCTTCTAAGAGCAATGGCAGATGCCATCCCTCTGGCATTTGCATCCACCATGTGCATATTTGCAGTCAGCTGAAATTGGGCCATCTATATGCCTTCCTTCTGAAGGGCTGCTATCTGGTTGGGGTCTGTAGTGCTGCTGAGCCTAGACCACAGCCAATGCTGGTAGTCGCACATGGCAGATGCGTAATTGGCAATTCTAAATGACAGGGAATCTGAGGAAAACATTTTCCTTCCCAGCTTATCTAGCCTCCTTCCCTCCCTCTTGGCCGGGGATGTCTGTACCGCTCCCGCTCTAGCTTTTACTGATGCAGCAGCAATAACTAGGGAGTTGGGAGGGGGTGTTTGTGGAAGATCTGGGCCCCTTCTTTGGGTACAGCATACAGGGAGTCCGCTAGTTTGTTGGTGGGGGATACGGAGGCGAGTTTACCCCATATGGTCGAGGCGGGTTCCATTAGTTGCTCTAGGAGCGGAAGCATTATATGCCCAGATTCCCCAGTCCCCAGGATTCCAAAGATGGGCCCTGTCTGGGATTTTTTTAACTACCCTTGTGGGAAGTTTAGGGACGGCGGATGACATCCTCCGGAGCATTGCCTGAAAGGCCTTCGAATCCTCTGTAGCCAGGGATATATTGGGATCCGAAATGGTACCTGGAGGAGGGGGGGATATCGTTTCATCCTCCTCAATGGATGGAGATGAGGAGGAAGATGAACAAGACGCCTATCTTCCTGGGGAATCTGCCCCAGCTGGTACCGTCGGTACCGCATCTTCTCTTGGGCCCCCCAGTAGCGAGGTTAGGAGCTCCGCAGCCCCCGAGGGTTATAACCTCTCTTGTGGTTGCGTCACCACGCTTCCCATCACTGGATCCTGGACCCTAGCATCGATGGCACCGACGTCCAGGGGCGCCTGCACCGAGTCTGCCTCCAAAGGTGGAGGGCAAGACACCGTAGCTGTCGGTGCCGCCCTAGGTGGGGCCGGTGATATGTAGGGCTGCTCCCGTCCCGATCGTGCCAGGAAGCCCAGATCCGCTCGAGCCCTATAGGGTGATGGGCTTCGGGACCGGTACCTGTATCCTTGGATGTAGGCATAGTCCTGGCGAACGTCCCGTGGATTGTAAGGCAAGCAGCAGGAGCACGGTGAGCGGGATCTGCGCTCTGTATGGTACCTGAGTGAGGTCCTGCGCTCATCCCGGTACCGAGGAGATCAGGACCGTGAACGGTAGTGCCAATGCGACGGAGTGGGAGTCTCTCTGCACCGGTGGCAGCATGAGTAGCAAGGGTGGGACCGCTCGTGCCAGCGGAGTTGTTGGCTGTAGTAGTTGCCGTTGCACCATAGCATCTGTCGGTCCCGACATCGGTGTAGTCGGCTGCAGGGGTTGAGGTTTTGTGGTCATGCCTGTCGGTTCCAACGGTAACATTTCCTGCCTCTGAAGCACCACCGACTCCCCTGTTCCGCTCCGTTCCACTTCCCTTGAGGAACTTCTTTTTTTTTTTTCTTTTTGTCCCTGCTCTTACTGCCTTGCTCCGAGGAGCGGGCCGAACTGTGCGCGCGAGGCACGCCGGTACCGCCTTCCATGGCGTGGACGGTACCGGAATGAGTGGTACCGGAGACATGGGAACCTTCCTTAGGTGGTGATGGTACCGCTGGTGCAGGTTCCGTCGGAGCCTTCTGAGCCGTTTCCATCACTGGTGCCGCGGAGTGCTGGGTGGGGAGCCTGAGAGGCCCCTCTTCTCCACCCTCCAGTGCCCTTTTTGTTAATAAGACTTGCAGGCGGAGGGGCCCTGGACCGTTGGAGAACAGGCTCCGCAAGTCTTTGTATTATGGCCCTCTCCTAAGCAGGCTAAACAGCGAGTATGTTGGTCACTGATTGATAAGGTAGCGGGGTAGGAGCTACAACGTTTAAACCCCAGTTGTTTGGGCATTCCCGCTCGCCCCGAGCGGCGGACTAAGCCCGGGGAACGTCCGCTAGGGCGGCACTCTACTCACAGGAGTCTTCAAATCTTTCTTTCTTTCTTCTTCTTTTTTTTTTTGGCTGATCAAACGCTGAATAGCACTAAGAGGTCTTCCAACGCCACGCGGTTGGAAGGAACTGAGGCGGTGAGGGCTCCTCCCCCTATTTATGCTAGCCATTCCTCGTGATGCGGGCCCGCGTTTTTCTCAGGATGGGAGGGGGATGGAGGGGGCGGAGCCCTTACCATGTTCTAGTATTTTCCAGGCATATTCTGCCTGGATACTGCTGACGAGAGGTTTTCCGGTACCTGCAGAGAAGGAAGTGAATCCCAAGAGTAAGAATCACGGAGATCCTTGAAGAACTGTAGTTTACCCATAAAAAAATGTAAACAGATATCAGTTCACATGTCCACTTTTTCAGCTAGGGTTTTTTAATAAGGGAGAAATCTGTTACAGGCATTTTTCTTCTTATGTCACAGACAGCTGGGTGTTTTTAAACAAGCAAGGCTTGTGGGGGGGTGGGTCTGTGGTCAGTGTGTCGGACAGCAGAGGAGCACCCATGCACGTGAGGTGGGGGAGCGCTTTAAACGAGCAGCTCCCAGCATGTCCACAGAGACAGCCGCCCTGGCCCACACAGGGCACTCCAGTTCAGGAGTGCTCCGTACATGGCCATGGGTCACAGGAGCACACCTCCCCAGTCACCAATTTCATGTGGACAGTAGGAGGCCACGGATGGACGCATCGCGTTTAAAAATACCCAGCTGTTTACATCCAAAATATTTAACTACTGGAGACAAAACAAAGCTGAATCTCATTTTGCTCCTCATTCTGAAACTTACTTCCACCATGTCCCACCAAAAGTACTTTGAAATACAAATAAAATGTTTATTTTTAAATTCCCATGTTGACATCTCCCCTCACACCTACCCACTAAATCAGCACAAAGTTTTGCTTGCACACAAAGAGATTAGAGACCGACAAAAAGTTTTATCATCAGTGCTTCATAACCATTTTTAGCTGAACTTGGTTGCACACAGAGCAATTAGCTATCACAGGTTCAATGAATAATACAAAACACTCTCTGTATTGGATTCATCAGCGATTGGATACGCTACCTGGCATGATGCTGCTTCCGGGTTAATTTTCAGGCAGGATGAGTTCTCCCAAACCAGAGCGTGGCCCAGAACCCAGAAAACGGATATCATTAGCTACTTTCATCAGGCTGCAAGCCACAGTGTTCATAGCCCCACTGAGTTCCACTAGTGCATCATGAGCTGCGAGGGCTTCAAATTTATTTGGAGCAGTAATGAAAGGCAAACCTATGAGGAAACATCATTAAGTAATTGCAGCATAAACATTGGGAAAGCACTCCTCCCAGTCAATATACTGGGACTGCAGCACAAGGTAAGTCAAAATAGAAAGTAAAATATCTAAAAGCCAAGTGGTATTCATTTTGCTCCAGACTTCTAATAACAAAATTTCTTAAGAGAAAATAAAACCTTGTCCTATTTGTGCTGGAGATCTGCACAATCACACGACTAAAGCCACTGTGATGTGCAAAAGTGTGGCATTAAGTCCAAACATTTACACGTTTGTGTGAGCTTAAAATTTACAATCCTAACATGGCAGTGAAGCATGTGTACCTTCACTCTACAACACAACTTTGTCAACTTATAATTCAGTTTTAATCAATTTAGCTTCCCCTCTTCCCCACCCTATTTTAGACTTGGTTTAAGAAGTAGTCACCTCTCAGCAAACAGAAGGATATGGAAGAGGCTTAGTGCAGATGCCATGGGCAAATGGGAAGCAACTGCTCTTTGTAGGTGGAGATTCTGTTAGATGTCTAACTGATATGAAGTAAACTCATTGTTACCAAGAGTTTTCTCTGCCATCTTGTTCAAAGAACCTGACTAAGCAAAGTATATGTGGCAGTGTGATCACCTAAGTTGCAGTAGCTGGCACTAAAAGGCTAGCAAGCTATAACATAACAATTCCCATCTTCTAGGCTGAGGACCTGTTGATGAGAAACTGCATCCAAAGAAATAGGAAGGAGCAAAAGGCTGACCAGTGCATGCAGGTATCAATTCAGATAAAGGGAGGTGACTCCTGACACCACTGACAGAAAAAGGAGGAGACGCACTGAAAAAGTAGCCAAGTTTAGGTTTGTCTGCTAGTGATAGCGCCGCCTCCTCCCCAACTTGCTAGTGCAGAGATCCCAGGGAAGAAGCCTGTTCCTGCTATATGGGTTAGAACTCTGGATGTGGAGAAATGCTATCAAGGGTGTATATTAGGGGTGGGAAACCGGTACAATCCGGTATCCGATAATGCTGGTATCGGGCGTACCGGCATTATCGGATTTGACCCGGTAATCCGGCCCCGGTGCCGGATTTCAGTGTGCCGTTTTTTTTATATTGCAGCCATTTTTAAATGGCTGCAATGTAAAAAAAATTAAAGCCCCAGCCAAACAGTTTTAAAAAAAAAAACCCCTCCCCGAGTCCAGGCTGCGCGGGTGGAAGGGGGGACACCCCCCACCCACCCTGCCCAGCCTGGCTTTTTGTTGTAAAAGATAGAAGAGCAACAGAGTGAGACCCCGAGGCGAGCCCCCCCCC
>QEPC01013498.1:337965-371471 GCA_003113815.1 Sphenodon punctatus | reverse complement strand
TCTATCTTTTACAACAAAAAGCCAGGCTGGGCAGGGTGGGTGGGGGGTGTCCCCCCTTCCACCCGCGCAGCCTGGGAGGGGGAGGGAATTAATTTTAATTTATTGCATTGGTTTCAATGGGGACACAGCGCCCCATTGAAACCAATGCAATAAATCCGGTACCGGTACACCGGATTTAATCCGGGAATCCGGTTTTTGTGAAACCGGTAACCGGTAAAATCCGGTGTACCGGTAATGGGACCGGGCCCGTCCCTAGTGTATATTGTGAATGCCATATAAGTGTCACAGCTCTTTATAACCAGCTGCATGGGGAGCTTACAGGTCTAACAAGAGGGATGGATTTCAGCATCTTTGTCATCTTCGTTTTTATCTGTCACCTTCCATGTACCAACGCTTGTATTTTCTGGTTGACCTTTTACCTTATTTCACTTCTGAAACACTGCTTTTCTTTGTTCTACTGGGAGCTCTTCTTTGTTCCACTGGAAAGCATCACTCTTCAGCAAACAAATTCCCAATGTAGAAATGTGGGGTGCTTCAACAACTTAGTCTACCCCGTCTTCTAGGACTCATGCTAAATGCATACACACCATGCTCTCTAAAAGCAAAGACCTGCAGTCCCTGCTGGATTCTCAAAGCAGCAACACACAGCATGGGGATTCTCTTCATTACAATAGCATCTTTGCATTATACTTGAAAGTTTGCAAGAAGCCACTGGGTGCAATCCAGCTACCATTGAAATCAATGGCTGAACTCCCATTGATTTCACTGGGAGCTGGATTGAGCCCACTGTCTATAGAGAAACTGTTTCCATCCTGCCTTCAATAGCATTTATAATTAAACAGATGTGTTTCAAAAGCAACTACTAAGGGTTCATTTACACAACCCTCCCACAGCAGCATCTGCGTGAAAATAGTCATCTATGTGAAAAGGATTTGCTTGTCATGTACATCCTATTCACACGACAACATCCTTCTGGCGGAAGCCGGCACAGGGCAAGCTGAACTTTATGCTGGCGTCTCCTGCTGGAGGAGAGTTGTCTAAATGGTCCCGAACCTAGGAAACAAATATCATGGTCACACTGAGTTCCATTATCATTCAGCGCAGGAAAATAAGTGCTATCACCATGTTCTCTTTCAGGTCATTACTCACCTGTCAGAGAAGCCACATTAGCAGCAACCTTCTCAGCAAAGCCTATCCTGGTATTTAATCCTGTACCAACTGAAGTGCCACCAACTGCTAGCTCATATATTCTTGGCATAGCTGCTTTAATCCTAGCACCACCATATTTTATTTGTTGTACATAACCACTGAATTCCTTTGGGGATACAGGGAAGACAGGAAAAGTTGCTAGCTAGTAGTAATAGTGTCATTTAACATTATACAACATGCTGTCACAGGAAAGTTTCAAAGCAAAAGTCTTTATATAAATGTTGTAATTTAGAATATCATGGCTACAAAGAATTTGTCTCGGGTAAAAAGTTGTTCATGTAATGGTGGGGTGGAGAAGCTTTCCCCTTCCCTCCTTTGCAGGAGCCAGTTTAAAACTTAGTACAAGCTCCAAGGGCTGCATAGATAGAGGTTGGGAGCATGGGTAATGCTCAGAAAGAGAAGGGTCCAGACTATGGATCCATCCTCTGTCCTCATCTCTGCTCCCCTCCCCTGAGCATACTCTTTCTGTGCTTGGGGGTGGCAATGGTATCCAAATCCAGGAAATGGAAAGGAGCCACATAAAAACTAGCTGTGGGCCACATTTAGCCTCAGGCCTGAGGTTCCTTATCCCTGATGTAGTGGAACAATTCTGAATCTTGATGCATAAAGTAACAATATGTATAAATTACATTATACTTCTACATATTGATTATACCTTCTAATTCCCCTTCTTCACTATATACATTGCTTGTCTTTGGTCCCAATTTTGCAATTAATCTATACGGGCACAAAGTTCTGCCAAGTACATATGATTAAAGGGAAAGGGCTGCAAGCCATGTTTACACAAGGTGTCCTAGCTGAACCAAGATATATTTTAAATCAATCCATCTAGTTAATGGGTGCAAAAAACCTGCATAAACACCCAATTCAATTTAAATCAGGTTTATATCAATTTGGCTTAACTATACCCTTTACTGACTTATGCTTAAGACATAATTATGGTACATGGCATTTTTTAAACTCATTAAAGAAAACTCGCATAAAGGTTTACATTTTTTTTTTTTTTTTTTAAAGACACCTTTAGTTGAACCTGTGAAGTTAAGTTATTAAGACAAGGTCTTACAATTAAAACTCCTCAGGGCAGGGACTTCCTCTCTTTATGCAAGTGTACAGTGCCTAGATAAAGAGTGTGGAACCTCTGGCCTACAGGTGCCCATCTTCCAGAGGCTTCTCCCTATCCCCATTCATGTGAATGCTACATTTTGCATTAATTTGTGCAGCTTCTTTGTGGGAATACAGCAGGCTTCACTGACTACAAGGTAAATACTAAAGAAAATTCCAGAAGCCCCAAGCAAAATAAATAAATAATGAATTCATCAGCTTCTCTTCTACAACTTGTCTTCAATTATGAATCTAATTATTTTCCCTTTAAGAAAAAAATGACACCATTCATATTATAAAACAATGCTCTAGACAACTGGATAGAGTTTTCATGCAAGAACATTTTGTTCAGAGTTTTATACCTGCCCCAAAGTAAGTGGTACAGCATCTTGCGTATGGGTGCGTCCAATTTTTATAATTTGGGAAAATTCTTTGGATTTTGCATCAAGTGCAGCTTGAAGCTTCTGTAGTCCTGGTAATAGCACTTCATGAACTTCTTGTGCAGCAGCAATATGCATTGCTGTTGGGAAAGTGTCATTTGAGCTCTGTGGAAAAAGTTCAAAAATTAAGTTTTGTTTTATTAAAAAAGGTGTTCCTCTGATATCCATTGCTGAAATATATAAGTACTTCACAGGAATGGATTTAGCCTCTATCCCTAATAAGGTAGGGAAATCTCCTGAATTACTCCTGAGAAATTATAGCATATTGAAAATGAGTGACTCATCACCACCTCTGGTGACCTTGAGATAACACAAAGGCTGCAATCCACAAATCACTCACTCCAGAGTAGCCACATTGAAGCTCACAGGGGTAAGTGGTTTGTGAACTGCTACTCAAGTGCAGATTTAGATATCCCAAGTCTCAATGCTTGGTCTACACCACCTTCTTCAGAGGTATATGAAGTACAAGATAAATTAAGTGGCAATTAGTATGGTTAACAAAATTAAGGGAAACACTAAACTGCTTCAAGTAGTACAATAATACAAAAAAGTTAAGTAAACATTACTCAAGTGAATTGATAATTAAAAATAATATCTGAATTTTTACACAAAACACCACTCCCAAATGTTTCCTATATGATAGGGCTCACTCCCAAGGGTCAAAAGACTAGCATTAATTAACAGGACACATGCAGATTTCTAAACTGTTCTCTATAATCTCAGCATTTATTTAAACAAACAAACAAAACAAACCAGAAAATCACTGCTAGTTATGGCTATGGGAAAAAAAAAAAAACTTCAAAAGGCGAAGCAAACATAACCAATGCAACAATATCAGAGTTTAAGGAGAATTGGAAACAACCTCTCTGCACTATGAATAACCTCATTCATTTCAACAGAACAGTCAACACTGACAACTATTCCACTGCTCAAGACATGCAAGAAGGAAGTGTCTTATTAAGATGATCTAACATCCATCTGTTATTTGCAGCAGCAAGTGTTAAACAGCAATTTAACATCCAAAGCAATTAATTAATTTGAAGAGCTTTAAAGAATGATTCTAAAATTTGAGATTTTATCATTCCTGTTATTTATTCAAGACACAATCAGTAATGTCAGAAGTTTTCTTTTTAAAACATTTTTAAAAACCTCAACTTGAAATATTTATTTTTGGCACAGATATCAAAAATACTTGAAAATGTGTATAATGACCTGGCTTTTATTAACATGATCATTGGGATGAACTGGATCCTTGCTTCCCAGTTTACCCCCCAGCATCTCAATGGCTCTGTTGCTGATTACTTCATTTACATTCATGTTGGTCTGAGTTCCAGACCCAGTTTGCCATACCACCAAAGGAAAATGATCATTTAATTTTCCTTCAGATACCTACAAAACATGAAAAAAAAATTCCAGTTAAATCTGTAAAAATACAGCCAGTCATTCTACAGTCACATAGAAACAGATAACCTGACAGACCTCTTCCATCTTATCCCATCCATTCCCACTGGCAGAATTGTTTCATACAATTTCTCCTTTTTTAAATAGATTTTTCTACCTTTGAACTGAATGATTCTACTTCTGCACATTGATAACTACTTCAAAGTATCACTCAACATATGAAGTTTTTCTTGGCTTCCCCTCACTGATGTGAATTTTATTGTTTGCTTGCTGCATAACACCCTTCATGGCCTATGATGCACGGAGCCTTCAAAAGAAGCATCTCCACCACTCTTGTTCAACTAATGTTAACCAAATGTGAAAATGTATACTTTTATTCTTTAAATCACCCTCAATTATTCCTCTTCCTCATTGTATTCTTCCAAAACTTGATAAAATAGTGCCTAAAAATAATCTTTGGACTGGAACAGAAAGGAGAGGTTCATGTTTAAAACACTGCTTGCTTTATACAAACAGCAGTAATAATAATAAAAAATATATATTATCTTTAATAAGCGATCACCATTTGCTATAAACATTTAAATATCCAAAACACTTGCATAAAACACGAATAAAATACTGCTAAAAACAAGATCTCAATAACCAAGGCAATTTTGGTTTCCCAGTTACTGATGTTTACTGTAACATATCAAGCAGTCAAAGATGCCTTTTCCATTCAATTATGTTCCTATGGAAGGGTTCTTTAGTACTCGGAAAATGTGACACACACACAGTTCTGATATTCGAATCTATTTCCTCCTACCTCATCTGCTGCCTTTATAATAGCATTAGTAATCTTGGGATCAAGACCGTAATCCTGATTTACTTCAGCAGCTGCTCGTTTCAAGATGCCAAAAGCTCTTATAACTTGGACCTGAAATTACAAACATATGCTTAAAGAGGTGAACATTTATGTATACAAATTAAAGGAAGACACGAATGTATTTATTTTTCTGAACTTATTAGTCAGCAAAGAGGGAATCAGGTAGTCTAATGATAATGTTGTATCAACGTGTGAGGATCTGACCCTTCAAGGGTATTTCAGCCCACCCTCAGCTGTGACTGATTAGCTGCCTAACAAAATGATGGATCAGGTGACCAGCAGTGGCAATAATCAGATCAAGGAGCCCATTTAATTTAATTTAATTTATTTATTTACACAAGTTTGTACCCTGCCCCTCCTGCCAAGGCAGATCAGGCTTACAATATAATATTGTAATTTTATATATATATATATATATATATATATATATATATATATATATAAAATAAACCACAATGGGGGATGTAAAAATAATCCAATACCACCTCCTTCTGACCTAACCCCCCCTCCTTAAAACCCCTACCCTTCACCCATCTCCCTCACTGAAAGCCTGGTGGAACAGTCAAGTCTTACAGTGCTGACGGAAGAAGGGGAGTTCCGGGGCCATCTAGGCCTCCGACGGAAGGGAGTTCCACAGTCGAGGAGCGGTCACTGAGAACGCCCTCTCCATTGTCACTCCCCGAACAACTCGGGGGACTTCAAGAAGGGCACTCCTGGTGGACTGCAGGGACCGAGTCAGAGCATGGGGGGTGAGGTGGTCCTGCAGTTAGGTGGGGTCTAGGCCATATAGGGCTTTATAGGTCAAAACCAACACCTTGAATAGGACCCGGAAGACGATAGGCAGCCAGTGCAGAGTCCGGAGCACCATTCAAGGAAAAAGGCTGGTGGGAGCCAGTGCAGCTGCCTGGTTGTTGAACAATGATTCAGAGGTAGGAGAATGGGTTTCCAGGATTTTTTAAATAGCTGTGTGTTAAATAAGCCCTATCTAAGTGAAATTAGACCTTCTTGTGCCTGTTCATTATTAGCAAAACTTGAGCTGAGAGGAAACAGGCACAGGACTGACAAGTGCAAATATGTGACTAGAACAGGGTGATGTGACCACACAATTACACATCATCTGCACATTCACTGAAAACAGGAATGCCTCTAATGTCTCAACTGGCAGTAAAGTAACAGTATTAAGCAGTTTCTTTTTTCTTACATTAAGTAATGCCCCCCAAGTGACTCTGAGATGAGAGCGTGTCCAAACAGAGGCAGTGACAGAGTGATTCACTCCATGCCAGTTTCCAACCCATCTTTCCCCTACCTCTTCCCAGCTTAGTGGGTGACCAATGCCCACACACCAGGCTGAAGTCACACACATGCAAAAAACTCTGAGGGTGGGTAATGTGTCATGTGTATACACCCAAAGCGATAGTTTAATGCCTCCACTGCTCAGTCACTGCACCTCTATATGCAGTTTAAAGCACAGTAACAATTTTTGATAAGATGTCTATTTACTTGCTTGACAGAAGCGCAATCTCAGCTGCTGAAGAGAAGCTCTGAAATCTGTCACTGGGATTTCTATAGCATATTGACAGAGAACAGATAACTGGTCAGGAACCTGCTGCCTGCTATCCAGGAATTTTCTGATAGCAAGTTATTCATGACCCCTGTTCTTCAGGGAAGAAGGCAAAAACTGAAGAGACCAGGCAACAATTCTGATGGCATCTTTGGGTGTTAGCAGACCAGACGGTAGCCCACACCAGGTGGATGACCACGTGCTTTTATTAGGTGTTTGCCCCCACCACCCACGTAGCCATGACCCACCGGACACACAACCTCCACTCATGGCAGGGTCCTGGAGCATACAGAGACTGCTGTGTGGGTGAATGCAGGCTAATGCATGCCCACGTGTCCGTGTGCTGTCAATTAGGTTGCGGGAAGCTTCCCCATGTACAGGTCTGCCAGTACCATAGAGTCGCGGGTGAAGAAGCCCTGAGCATTCTGATGAATGATGACTTCCAGCCCCTCTCTCCAGCGCATACGTAACGTCCACCTTAAAAGCTCCACCATGCCATTTTCAAGCTTGCATTCTCCCAGCTCATCCCGGTTAGAAGTATGTACCCACCGACACTTGCTGTTTCCCAGTTGCTGCACTCAGGAATGACTTGCAGAGGATTTGGGGGGGTGGGGGTGGGTGTGATGGATATTCTGGCCTTTGCTGAGATTTGGGTGAAGCCTGATGTAGAGAGAACTGTCAGGCCCACCCTCCGAGGCAGCCTATTCATAGGGTGGCACATGCACACAATGGGGTTCTATGTATGCATGATGGTGTGCAGACACCATGCAATCCTGCTATAGTTCCAAGTTCAGCAGAATGGAAGAGCGGAAGCCCCGGACAAGATGAGAGAATGGGATGAGAACGAGATTGTGACTTTTTTGGACATTTGTGCACTGTCAGAATTTTTTTCATCACTGCCCTGATTACAGTGAGAAGATACCCACGGGGCCACCAGGAGTGCCTCAATCGGATGGCAGAGATGAATCTCTTTGGGGAAACAAGTGACTTGGGGCACAGGGAACGTGAATCGGCTGATGGAGAGCTTGTTGCCCTATATGAGGTTTGGACACACCATGTCAGGCACAAAAAAACTCCGTGCGGCTACCTGCCAGTACATCACTGTAAGCCATGAATGTGAGAAAGGAAAATTGGGTCCCTTACCTTGGGAATTCCCTTTCTATGTCCCTCGAGGGAGGTCATTCGGACGAAGGGAGCGATCTCCTCTCTGGCCACTAGGAGGCAGCAAAGCACTTTGCTGGGCATGCGTGGGGAGAGCACTCCCCCGCCTTCCCAGGAGTAAACAGCCGAGGAATGAACTTCCCAACTGCAAAACTGAACACATTAACAGCTTTCCCCCCTTGGGGGTAAATAAGCTACCCTTGAACGAAGAACAAAAAACCAGTGCCTAGGTTAAAAAAAACCGGGTGGGACGAATGACCTCCCTCGAGGGACATAGAAAGGGAATTCCCAAGGTAAGGGACCCAATTCTCCTTTCTATGCCCTCTTGTCCAGTCATTCGGATAAAGGGAGGTACCAAAGCAGTAAGAATTATGGGGAGGGACCTGGGCGCTTACTGGGGACCCAACACCCCCTGGAGCACCCGCCTCCCGTAGGCGGCTTCTGCCGATTCAAAACTGTCAATTTTATAGTGCCTGGTAAAAGAGTGGCTGCTCTTCCACGTGGCCGCTCTGCAAATTTCCAAAATAAGGGCTCTGGCTCTAAAGGCCCAATTAGTGGAGGCTGCTCGGGTAGAGTGAGCCAGAGTCCTAGCTGGGGGAACCAGATCTAGGGCCCTGTAGGCCTCCACCACACAAGCCGAAATCCATTTAGCGATCACCGTCTTAGAGGCTTTATTACCCCTAGAGTGGGGGTGGTAGCTAACTAATAGGGATGATGTCTTCCTGAAGGGCTGAGTGCGCTCGATGTAGATTTTTAAGGGCGGGACGGACATCAAGAGTGTGCCACACCCGCTCTAGAGCGTGTTGGAGCTTGGGGCAGAAGGAGAGGAGAACCACCTCCTGAGACAGGTGAAAAAGGGAGGAGACTTTGGGGAGGAAGGTTGGGTCTAGTCTAAGGAGGACTGACTCTTTCCTAAAAATACAGAAGGCAGGGTCTATGGAAAGGGCCCCGATTTCAGAGATCCTTCGTGCCAAAGTGACGGCGATGAGGAAGGTCATCTTGATAGACAGAAAGTACAGAGAGACCTGGTGTAAGGGCTCGAAGGGGGGCCCCGTGAGGGCTTTAAGGACCAAGTTGAGGTTCCAGTTGGGGAACCGGTGGACAACAGGAGGTGCCAAGCGCTGGGCAGCTCTGATAAACTGCCTGGTATGAGGATGAGAGGCAAATCGGTGGCCTGTGGATGCTGCCAGCGTACTATCTAAGGCTGACAATTACCTGGAAAGAGTATTGGGATGACGCCCCTTCTCTAGTCCTTCCTGTAGGAATTGCAGGATCTGAGAAATGGAGGGGGAACGAAGTGGGATGTGGTGGGAATGGCACCAGTGGACAAAGTGAGCCCAAGTGGACTGGTAGATTCACATGGTGGACTGTCATCTGGAGGCTAGTAGAGTCTGAACTACGGGTTCAGAGTATCCGAGGCTCAAGAGGGCGGAGGACTCAACAGCCAGGCAGTCAGCTTCAGGAAGTTGGGCCAGTGGTAACAAAGAGGGCCCTGCCTGAGCAAGTCCGGGGTTACTGGGAGGGGTTCTCTCGAGACAGGTTGATAACGTCCGGAAACCAAGGTCTGCGGGGCCAGAAGGGCGTGATCAGGATGACCCGGGCCCGGAGTTTCTTGGCTCTGCTGACTGTTCGCCCTAAGAGAGGAAAGGGCGGGAATGCATAGAGAAGGTCCCGAGGTCAGGGGTGGCTGAGGGCATCGTGAGCCTCTGCACTGGGGTGAGGGCTCCTGGTGAAGAATCTCGGAGTCTTGTTGTTGCTGGGGGAGGCAAACAGGTCCAGTCTCGGTTGNATTCCGCGGGAAATCTGCGATTCGCAGACCCGCGGATCCCTCGGGGCCCTGGCCATGAGCCTCTGCATCAGGGTGAGGACTCCTGGTGAAAAATCTCGGAGTCTTCTTGTTGCCAGGGGCAGCAAACAGGTCCAGTCTCGGTTGGCCGAAGGTGGCGACGATGAGGCTGAACGCCTGGGGGGAGAGGGTCCATTCCCCAGGGTCGATCTCCTGCCTGCTCAGCCAGTCCGCCTCTACGTTCTCCTGCCCCTTGATATGTCGGGCCGTGAAGAAGAGCAGGTTGGCTTCCACCCACCTGAGCAGAAGGTTGGCTTCTCTGTGGAGGGACGGAGACCGTGAGCCCCCCTGGTTGTTTACGTAAGCCTGGGCAGAGGTGTTGTCTGTAAAAACTAGCACGTGCTGATTCTGCAGGTGCAGGAAGAACCAGATCAGGGCGAGACGGATTGCTCTGAGCTCCAGCCAATTGATGCTGTGAACTAGCTCGCGCGCCGTCCAGGAACCTTGTGCTGTGTGGGAGGACAGGTGTGCTCCCCATCCGACCAGGCTGGCATCTGTGGTCAAGATCACCCTCTCGGGGTCTGCGAGGGGAACTCCCTCGGTGAATCTGTGAGGATGTTCCCACCAAGGTAGTGATTGTAGAGTGGGGAGGCTGAGAGGGATGGAGACAGGCAAGCTACTGATGATGGCGGATTGCCAAGGTCTGAGGAGGGCCTGAAGGGGGTGCGAGTGGAAACGGGCCCAGTGGAGATGGCGGATGCAGGAGACCATCAACCCCAAGACAGATGCCAGGGTGTGGAGGGGTACTCGTGGACGTTGCCGAACTGCTGCAATGAGGTTCCGGAGTTTGGTCTGGCGCTGGGGAGGGATGAATACCCTGTCCTGGAGGGTGTCGAACACTACCCCAGGATGCTCCAGGCGTTGTGTCGGGCAAAGGTGACTTTTGTCCACATTTATTACAAAACCGTGGGTCTCGAGGTAAGTCCTGGTGCGAGCTAGGTGAGCCCGTGCGACCAGGCGAGACGAGCTTTGACAAGGAGGCCGTCTAGGTATGGGTAGACGGCTATCCCTTCCAGCCTGATGTTCGCTATGAGCGGCACGAGAAGCTTGGTGAAAGTGCGCGGTGCTGACCCCAAGCCGAAGGGGAGGGCTCGGTATTGCCAGTGCTGGCCATTGTAACAAAACCGGAGCCATTGTCTGTGAGCGGGCAGAATGGGGACATGCTGGTATTATTATTATTTATTATTATTATTAACAAACATTTATATAGCGCCAGCAGTGTACATGGCACTTTACAAAGTAATAAAATAGACACGGTCCCTGCCCCTAGGGCTTACAATCTGAGCGACAGGAGCTGGGGGAGAGACATAGGAAGGGGAACAGAGGGAGAGACAAGGGGTCTAACATTCATGAAGATGCGAGGTCTCAAGTGCACGTACTTGGCTTGGTTACGATGAGAATGACAGCAGGCAGGTCCATGTTGCAAGGATAAGGGTAAACCGATCGTAGGTATAGGAATAGTGGCTCAGCAGGATAAAGAGTCAGACAGAGCAGAGCGAAAGAGGTGAGTTTTAAGGAGAGATTTGAAGGTATGAAGGGAGGGGGCAAGGCGGATGTGGACAGGGAGGGAGTTCCAGGCATGGGGGGCAGCAAGTGAGAAGGGACGAAGGCGCTTAGGGGAGCAGGGAAGGCGTGGAAGGGTGAGAGAAGGGACAGAGGAGGAGCGAAGTGCACGGGCTGGAGTATGGAGGGCGATAAGTGCAGAGAGGTAGGGGGGAGCAAGGTTGTGAAGAGCTTTATAGGTGAAGACTAGGAGCTTGTGCAGGATTCGTTCAGGAAGGGGAAGCCAGTGAAGCGAAGAGAGGAGGGGCTGCACATGGTCGAAGCGACTGGCGAGGTAGATGACCCTGGCAGCAGAGTTTTGGACAGAGATGAGGGGAGAAAGGTGAGACCGGGGAAGGCCAGTGAGAAGGAGGTTACAGTAATCGAGGCGAGAGATGACCAGAGCATGAACAAGAGTTTTGGCAGACGAGACAGAGAGAAAAGGGCGAATCTTAGCAATGTTATGGAGGGAGAAGCGACAGGATTTAGCAACAGAGTCAATGTAGGGTTTAAAAGAAAGGGGTGAGTCAAAGATGAAGCCTAGGCTACGGGCTTGGGGGACAGGCAGGATGGTGACTCCATCAATAGTTATTGACAGTGAGGAAGGAGAGGAAGGATGAGGGGGGAAGATAAGGAGTTCAGTTTTAGCCATGTTGAGTTTGAGTTGACGTTGAGACATCCAGGTAGAGATGTCAGAGAGACAGTTGATGAGACGAGCTTGAACAGAGGGAGAGAGAGAGGGAGTAGAGAGATAGAGTTGAGTGTCATCAGCATAGAGGTGGTATTGGAAGCCATGGGAGGCAATGAGTTTGCCTAAGGATGAGGTATAGATCGAGAAGAGGAGAGGGCCAAGAACAGAGCCTTGAGGAACACCAACTGAGAGGGGGAAGGAGGAGGAGGCGGAGTTGGAGAGAGACACATTAAAGGAGCGGTCAGAGAGGTAGGAGGAGAACCAGTTATGGACAGAGCCACAAAAGCCAAGGGAGTGAAGGGAATCCAGCAAGAGTGAGTGGTCAACAGTATCGAAGGCAGCAGAGAGATCAAGGAGGACAAGAATGGAATAGAGACGTTTAGATTTAGCCACCAGAAGATCGTTGGTGATCTTAGTGAGAGCAGTTTCAGTAGAATGAAGGGGGCGGAAGCCAGATTGGAGGGGGTCAAGGGAGGAGTTGGAGGATAGGAAGTCAAGGCAGCGGGAGTAGACAACACGTTCAAGCAGCTTGGAAGCAAAAGGAAGGAGTGAGACAGGACGATAGCTAGAAGGGTCAGAGGGGTCAAGAGTGGACTTTTTGAGAATAGGAGAGACTGTGGCATGTTTGAAGGCAGAAGGGAAAGAGCCAGTAGAGAGGGAGAGGTTGATGATGTGCAGGAAGGAAGGGGCGACAGTGGGAGTAATGGAGGTGAGGAGGCGGGAAGGAATGGGATCAAGGGGGCAAGTGGAAGGGTTGGAGGAGGAGAGCAGAGAGGAGATTTCCTTAAGGGAGGCAGGGGAGAAGGAGGACATGAGAGAAGGAGGGGGAGGAGGGAGAGGGGTGGGAGTGGGAAGAGAGGAGTGGGAAGCGATGTCGAGGCGGATCTTGTCTATCTTGGAGGTGAAGAAGGAGGCAAGATCCTGAGCAGAAAGGGAAGAAGGAGGGGGAGGACAGGGAGGCTTGAGGAGGGAGTCAAAGGTAGAGAACAGGCGGCGAGGGTCCCGAGAACAGGACTCAATGCGGGAGGCATCCTGTAAGTCTAGGGAGGCCATCCAGTCGCCCTGTGCAATGGCAAGGGATATGGAGGTGAGTGTCTCCATCTTGAAGCGCTGCTTGCAGACGGCCTTGTTGAGGCGCTTCAAGTCGAGAACCGCTCGCCAGCTCCCTGATCACTTCTCCACTAAGAAAAGGATGGAGTAAATTCCTGTACCCTGCTTGTGCCAGGGAACTCTCTCCAAGGCCCCCATGTGGTGGAGTCTGGCGATTTCTGACAGCATGGCTTTGTGCTTGGTGGGGTTGTGTGATCGGGGGGAAACCCTGAAGATGTCCCGGGGGTTGTATTTCAACTCTATGGAATATTCCCTTGTTACGGTCTGAATGACCCAGGCGTCCGAGGTCGCTTGGACCCACCTTGTAGCGAAGCTGAGGAGACGGGTGCCGAGCTTCAGCGAGGTGGGGCAGGAATATGTGGAGTAGTCAGGATTCCTGCCGGCGTTAGGGGGAACCGGAGTGGCAGGCGAACTGGTGTTGTGTCGCCGGCCTGTTGGTCTTGGCTCCTCTGTTTCTCTGGTTTTTGGCACGGTTCGAGGGATTCCAAAAGGCCTGTGTGGAATACTGAGAGACGAGAGCACCTTTTGTCCTGTTGAAATCTATGAAAGGGACAAAAGGAGTTCTTGGAAGTTTGGACCTGGTTGAGGGTGTGCTTCTTATCTTTATTGGAGGCCTCAGCGAGGGCCTTATCCAGGGCTGTACCGAACAGCTTACCACCCTTGAAGGTGCTGTTCACGAATAGGTTTTTGGCATGTGGATCAGTGTGCCAGGAGCAAAGCCACAGCCTGCGCTTGGCTTCTACATTAGCCGCCATCCCCTTAGCTGCCCACGTGAGGATGTCCATGGAGGAGTCCATGAGGAAGGCCTGTGCTAGGGTAACATTCGTGGCGAGTTTACGGGACTGTGACCGGGAGAGCTTAGGATCCTTGCCCATCCTGAACCACTTCATGACCACTCTGGCCACGTAGGAAGTGGTGGTGGCCATACGTAGGACGTTGGCTAGGGCCTCGTAGTTCTTTTTAAGACCGATCTCTAGGCCCTTGTCAGTGAGATCTTTAGGTAAAAATCGCCTTCAGCAGGGAAGACCGATTGGCGAGCCAGGCTGCTGCATCTACCTGAGGGAGGTCAAATACTGGGCTGCTATGCTTGTTAAGGCATACAGGGTCTGCTGACGTCTGGATAGCTTAGAGGACTTTGTGGGATTCTTCCACTGGGCCTTAATGTTTTTCTCAAAGGCCTTGTCTAATGAGGCTCTAGCTGAGCTAGGATGTAGTTTGGGGATGTAATCCCTATCCGAGTCCTCCTCGCCTTTTGAGGAAGAATCCGAATCCCTCTTTTTTGGTGTCCTAGGAGTGACCTTCAGGACTCTCTCGGCCCCCCTGATTAGCTTTGGACCCTGGTCATGGGGCAGCTCCCTGCCCAGGTCCTTGTGACCTTTGGAGAGAATGGCTTCCCAGTCTTGGGTTGCTTCCTCCCGGGAGGGATGGGAGGCTGCAGAGGAAATGGCGTCTGACTCCTCCTCTGAGGAGAGCACGACGGTGCAGGGGGCTCGTTTTCAATGAGTGTGAGCCTTTTTTGAGGGGGGGGGGGGAGGAGGCTCTGAATCTGAATCCTCCCCTCTAACTCCCCTTCCTCAGGTGAGGTGCCCCGCTCCTCCTCCTCTCCCGAGGAAGAACCCAGCAGATCCGCGAGGGAGGCCCGTCTCTTAGGGGGGCATTTGTGTTTCCCCTTCCCCGTGGCGTGGGATGTGCCCTTGAAGGAACCCTTGGGGGGGGGGACCTTAGGGGCAGAGGGCCATCATGGCCCTGAGGGCCTCTAGCTGGGCCTGCTGGAAAGGGTCCAGATTCCCCCTTACTTGGAGGAGGCAGCTGATGCCACCTCCTCATCGTCGTCCTCCTGCTCCTCGAGGGATTCAAGATGGGCCTGGGCAGCTTGCGCTGGCTACGCGGGCGGAGGGGGGGCAGGAAGCTCCATTTCATTTTCCCTTGCCTCTGCCGCCATTTCAGCTCTGGCCCTGGCTGCGGTTTCATTTCCCACCATCGCTGCTGAGGCGGTTCCTGCTCTGGGCCTGTTGGTGGTTCGGTTGGAGGCGGCGTGGCGGGCTTTGGTGGCTTCCGTCATTAGAGGAGCTAATCTGGCCGGGGGGGTATCTCCGAAGAGGATCCCCACTCCGGCACCAACTGTACCGTACCCGAGAGCCGGCTCCGGAATTCGCCTCCTCCTGGAGGGAGGGGAGTCTGCACCCAAAGTCTCTGGTGCAGGAGCACCTTTAGCAGAAATTATACCCTTGCGGGTCAGAAGAACAAAGTCCAAAGTGCTCTGGATGCACAACACCCAGCTGCGACATCCTTTCGGTTCGGAGGCGGACTTTGAACTGGGAAGGCGGGGGAGCGCTCTCCCCACATATGCCCAGCAAAGTGCTTTGCTGCCTCCTAGTGGCCAGAGAGGAGATTGCTCCCTTCGTCCGAATGACTGGACGAGAGGGCATAGAAACTGGGTGGTGACCGATTGCTTGTGATTTCAATTTTTACTTTCGCTTTCAATTTTCACTATAGGTGCTCAATAAATAATACGACTTGCTCAATAAAATTGGCATTACGTGCACAGCAAAAGGTTGTACAATTTGTCACCAGAGGATGCTGTTAAGGCCAATAACATAGCTGGCATTAAACAGGGGTTGAATAAATTCTTGGAGGATAGGTCCATAAATGGCTGTCAAGTTGGTATGGAGACATAACCTATCTCAGGAACTGGGAGTAAACAGTGGGGAATGAATCATTATATTATAACCTATTGCCAGGGCTCTGAGACAAATGCGGGCCCATGATTTGCGGATTTTATGCAGAATCCCCCTCCCCCTGCGGATGTGGAGCAGGAGATTCCACGGGGGGAGGGGGATGAAGAAACCCTTGGGGCTTTGCTTTCCCTCCCCAGACTGCATCGGGTGAGAGGGGCTGCTGGGGCTTGCCCCCGCCCCAGCCTGGTAAATGAACTGACCTGGTAGTGGTTGCAGCAGCAGCTCCTTTCAACGCACTCCGAATCCGGTCCTCCTAACCACTTCCTGGCCCCTCCCAATGCCGCCTCCCAGAGTGATGTGGCCAGATGATGTCATTCAGCTGTGTTGCTCCAAGAGGCCCTGTTGGGAGGGGCCAGAAAATGGCTAGGAGAAGCCGAATGGGGGTACACTGAATAAAGCTGCTGCTGCTGCCGCCGCCACCACTACCACTGCTAGGTGTGTTTATTTGCCAGGCTCGGGGGGGGGGGGGGCGAGGCGAGCCCTGGTGCCTTACGCCACCCAACACAGCCTGAGGGGGGAGGGGAAGTCAGCCCTACGCTGCATCTGGGAGGCTGGGGAGCCCGGTGCGATGAGGTGCAGAACCAGGGTCCCCAGCCTCCAGAGGAATTTTAAAAAAAAAATCTGTGGGAGAATCGGGGTGATGCCTATTGTGTACTTCTATGAAGCGACTGAAGATGACCATTGTCAGTAACAAGATGCTGGGTTCAATAGACCAGTCTGACATTTCTTATGTTCTTAGTTTATTATGTTAAATGCCAGAGCTTACATTTAAAAACAAAACAAAACAAAAAAGCCAAAACAACACAGTTTTACTTACTGGCATTCTTTCAGTCACACCACCAATCTTAAAGTTCATTGTAGACCTCACAGTCTGGGCACCATAATACTTGTCATTTGGAACTTTCAGTTCACCGAAGGTATCGTATTCTATTCTGAAAGTGTCTTGACTAGCCTGAGGGGAGAAAAAAATCAATTTACATAGTATTCAACTGAACCAACTATACAGAAGGTTTAAGTTTGCTACACAACCCTGTCAGCCAAACCTCCACTAGAATATAAACACAGCTATGGTTTGCAGAGTTACTACAAGCAGACTTGCCCTTTTGCTACTCCAATCACCTCCTGTTGAGGAAACATTCACAGGTGGCTACGCTTTGACCCGCATGGCCACCCGTGATCCCTTCATGTCTGAAACGACCTGTCAGATGTTCTCCCGGGCTGGACCCGGGGTTTGCACAGGCCATGGTGGTTTTTAGCCTGGGCTGTTCCTTGGGACCATCGTTGATGCAGAGCCCAGGCTAAGCACTGCTGCAGCCCACGCAAAGCTTCTCCAGACCAGGGTAGAGCAGGCTGTCATGTCTGATGGCCCACTCTACCTGACCTGGGTCCAGGTCTGTTCCGGACGGGCACGGTGACCTCAGAGGCCGCTGCATCTGCCCATCAGGGAAGAGGACAGGCCGCACCAAGCAGCACGGGGGGTGGAGCCATGCAGACCCATGTCCGCACATTGTCCTGTCCTCTCCCTGCCCTGGGCCGACAACATGGTCTGACAATACCTTGATTCAATGGAATCTTACCTCTGCCAGTCAAAAGGTGTCTAGTCAATGTAGATTAGTAAGAAACATGGTAGAGTTAAGATTACATGGGTGTAGTTTTCTGAGTTGTGTGCTAGTTGACAAATGTATTGAATCACAGAGGATACAGCGCACTAGGAAGGGGGAGGATAAGTACAATACATCTGTTCTGAATCAGATGGTTTAAAAGTTGATTATTTTAAATACAAACTATGTTTTTAAAATTTTAAATTATGACAAGTATAAATATGTTTAAGATTAATTTAAACTTAATACAAAATATGTTATGGCAAACTTACTATAGTAAATAAAAAATTTCAAATAAAAAAATATGCTGACTATAAACTTACTTTCAATTACTTTGAATTAAAAACAGTTTCTCTCACGAGGGCACAATCTTTATTTGTTCAGGCACACAAGGGAATTGTGTGCATGTAAGTTGCGTACCAAGTGCCACACTAAACATAAGCAAACAACAAATCCATGCTCACAGGGAAAGGATTCATCATGCAGCATGACTGATCAGCACACTGCTGACTGAAATGTGGGAACAAAAAATGCACCTCCCTACTTTGGGCATACTTCCAAATGGTCAGACCACACCTATCTGCTGACCACTCAGAGAAGGGCTTTGCTGAACTGTGAGGAGTGACACTACATGCACAAATGAGAGTGGACAATGATACCTCTCACTGTGAATGAGGATTTGGTTTCTAGTGTAGTTCCTTGGTGTACAACATATGCATGTGCAACTTCCTCATGCATTTGGACTAATGAGAATTGTGCCCTGAGGACACACAAATGTGGCACAACAGATCAGGCACTGAAGAGTGTGAAACTGTGTGGGACTCAGGAGCTTTCAAAAAATCATCACAAGGGATCTGACTGTCTTCAGGAGACACAATCATGTATCATCAAGATCACGTACTGGTTCTATCTGGGTGAGCTAATAACTTACTTTCCTCCCCAAGGTCAAAATACAAATACTTACAACCCCCCCTCTACATACACACATCATGCAGACTTATTCTCCAGCTTATGGAAAAACTGATGATGTGACCAGATATTTAAGGTTATTTTAACAAAAATAATTTTTGTTTGAGGTTTCGTGCATTTAACTCCAGTTACCATGCTAGAGCAGCATGACAAAAAATCATAAATAAAAAATTAAACACTAATTATATTTTAACAATTAGAGTAAGCAAGTCACTATTTTAACATACTAAAATGTACAATAAGAATCTAAAAATATTAAGCTATATAATTGCTTATAAGTAAATCATTACAATATACCCTCCCAAACAACAAAAAGATGTGCCCAATCTAAAATCACTACTTGAAAATCAACTTGTTTCAACAGTTATATCAGCCAGTGAGCATGCACCTTTAAAAAAACACAAAAAACACCTGAAGCACAAATGGAAGAGATTCTTAAAACTGATAAAAATCAAGCCAGGCTTTCTAGCTGATGATTTAAATAAATCTACCCTGATCTGAAGAAATTATAGCTTACCATTTCCAGCTCCACAAAATAGAACAAATGTCAAAAAATATCTTCTATGCATTCACTGGCCAAACCACAGGTAAGAGTTTTGAAGTAACTTGTAACTTGCACTTTACTCTTTACTATCGACTATTCTGATGCAAGTGATTACACAATAACACTATGAAGTAATTGCAGAAGAGCTATAATAATATCTACTAGGGGAAACGACAGTTTTTATAAAAAAAATTTTTTTAAAAAGATCTTTTAATTCAATTTAATTTTGTTTTAGCAGGTTAAAATAATCAGGTTGTTTTTTTTGTTTGTTTTTTAAACGGTTTATGCTCAAAACTACTCCTCTATGACATATACAATGGTTTCAACGTCTGTTTTTCTTCTTGTTCAAATTAAAATTCTTAGCTCATAACTTTTGAGAGTTCTGATATCAGATATGCATATTTTGTAGCACAAAGTTGAACAGGGAAGGGTTTAAAATAGATCATGTATAATGAGTTTAACTCTAATGTAACAGAACAACAGTAAGGCAAGCCATGATAGTGTGTGTATTCAAGTTACTGATGTTAATCTACAGATACACATCATCTATTAATGCACATCCTTAAGTAGCTTATTGCTATTAAAATGTCTGTTTTTATATTTGTTGGCTGCAAAATTTAACTCCATATTAAACAATTATCACTGTTTAGCCCCGACCAAAGGGAATATGGCTACCTATCTCAAACAACTTACCTCTTCTAGATTAAGGTTTCTATTTTTTTCGGCAAGGGTAAATACCTTACCATCAAAGCTTTTGGAGGGGCACTTGTCTGCTGTACCTTTCCATTTGCAGCTATGCCCATTCGATCAATGTGAAACAGAAACTCCGGGCCACATATTGATACATTGTAGACTTTATGATAAACTGAGGTTGCATTGGCTCACCCATATTTTGGAGATGGTACCTGGTAGAACTACTTGAGAGCTGGAAAGGTTTTTATTGGCAGATTCCTCTAAAGAGATTACATTAGCAGTAGCAAGATTTTTACTCCAGGCTTTTGTTTTAACAAATAATTTTCTTCAGTTCCGGGGAACAAACTGCTGATCTGGAGAGTGAAGCAGAGTCTTTCTAGGGCTCAAGTTTTGCCGACAGCCAACTCTGAGAAGAGCGAGGCAGAGATTCTCCAGGGGCCAAGTTTTGCCGACAGCCAGCTCCGAGAACAGCAAAGCAGAGATTTTCTAGGGGTCAACCCTCACCGACAGCTTGCCCTGAGAAGAGTGAAATAGAGACTTCTCAAGGGTTAAGCTCTGTTGACAGCTAGTCCCAGGAAGGACGAGGTAGAGATTCCCCAGGGGCCAAGCTCCGCCGGTAGCCAGCTCTTCGTAGAGCGAGGCAGAAACTCTCCAGGGGCCAAGCTTTGCCGTCAGTCAGCTCCGAGAAGAGTGATGAAGAGACTTTCCAAGGGCCAAGCTCTGCTGACAGCCAGCTCTGAGAAGAGCAAGGCAGAGTTCTTCAGGGGCCAGGTTTCGCCGTCAACCAGCTCTGAGAAGAGTGAGGCAGAAACTTCTCAAGGGCCAAGCCTTATTGACAGCTAGCTCCGGGAAAAGCGTGGTAGAGACTTTTCAGAGGCTAAGCTTGGCCAACAGCCAGCCCTGAGAAGCGCGAGGTAGAAACTTTCTTGGGGCTAGGGTATGTGCCATTTGTGTTTTATATTTATTTGATGACTGTTGGTTATGGTTGGTACATATTCAATGTTTAGCATCTGAGCGGGAGAGCATTTAAAATTTATCTTTTATAATAATATTCGGGTCTGGTTTTTGTAAAATTATTTGTATTTTGATGTGTGTATTGTGTACAGTTTGTGGTAAAGACCTATGGTCACACCTAATAAATATTTGATATTTGTGTTCTACAAAAACATATTAAAGAGCTATTATATGGGTTAATGTAATGCATCTTCTCCTCAGATTAGTAGCTTCTAATAATAAATAAGAATATAGGGTAAGTTACAATACCCCCTTTCTCTGCTGCCCTAAATTACAAGAGAGACAAAGTGGTTTGAATGATATCTTTTGTGGGACCAACTGTTGTTGGTGGAAGTAAGCAAGCTTTCGGGCCACACAGGGCCCTTCCTCAGGCATGTAGAGTAACCAGTAGAAATATATAAAATGAGCAAATATAGGGCAGATATATATGAGGGGGCATGGAATAGGCGAGAGTGAATAGGACCAGGTAGCAGGTGGGAAGGGCGGTAGAGAGAGAGAGATGTGCCGGACATTTAAAAGCAGTTTTAAAATTATATACAGGTGTAGGAGACCAAGACACAATAGGTAGTGGTTAAACACACAGAGAAGGCAACAATCATTAATTCATCATTTTATTCAGTGATTAGCCATTTAAAGTACAAAAAAATCTAGTTGCTAAAAAACCAAAATAAAATGAAGTAGTTAACCACTTGACATACCATATAAAACAATAAAATTTAACACAAAATAAAAGCAAAGGTTATCAGTTCTTGTTTCCCAACAATAATCAACAGTGATGATAGATTAGAAAGGCATAAGTAGCCACCGATTTGATCGTTGTTATATCACTAGATGCAAGTAAAATTTCCAGTTTACAAACAGGAGAAAAATGCTCTTTGTTATTCATCAAAGATAGAATCCACTGGGCTCTTAAGTCTGAATAAAAAGAACAATTAAACAAAACATGTGGCAAATCCTCAACATCATTATTGCCGCAAGGGCAAAACCGCCGACTCAAACAACTGAAAACGAAGAAGAGTAAATGCTCTGAGATGAGGGTTTGACAATTTCTCTAAATAAGATTTGAAATTAAAAGATATTTCAATGGCAGAAAACCATGGAGCCAGAGATAAAGCATAAGTATTAGTTAAGTCTTCTTACCAGGCATTATCTGATATACACTGTTTAGTCAACTTAATACATTGTGAGAAAGATTTCAGTAATAAAAAAGGTAAAGAGAAACCAAGTTTGGAAATCTTTATGGTAATCATCTTAAGTCAAGGGTATTTACCGTTGACAGCATAATTAACTTGTTCTGTCCAGCAACGATACGGAAGACAGTTAATTTTATAGAGTTATTCTGGCCCAATACTTGAGGGCTACAAGAATAACTTGGTTGGCAACAGAAAGATCTGTTTCAGGTCTTATCATACTAGCCAGGAACACTATTTCGTAGACCTAACAGACGACTTAGGAGATTATTTTGAACTACTTCCACATCATTAATAAAGGCATGAAACCAGACTTCTGCATCATATAGTAGTTGAGAATGAGAGGGCAAACATATGGGTTGGAGGTATAGTGGGAAACAGCTAAATTACAAGAGACAGTACGAAAATTCAAGACTATTGCATGACCAAAATCCCCTTTTAGACAGAATGTGGTTGCTTTGAGCAGGCCTGCTCAGTTACTGCTTCATCTGCAGCTTTGATTTTCAGATGCCTGAGGAAGAAGCTTGCATACTCTCATCAATATACGTTGATGCAATAGAATGTACTGTTTGAACTAATTTGACTCCATCTCTTTCCGCTTCGTCAATGAAAATGTCGAAGGTGCTTGCATTTGTCTGAGAGTTCAAGAACATTTCCTATTCCTTAAGTTTCACTTAAAACTTTGTAGCTTTGCATGGTGACTAAGCAATGAAGAACTTGATGTTGCTCATGCAGTCCCCAATAGCTAAACACGAAATTTTTTATGAAAATCCATCCGTTTTAGTTGAAAAGACAATTCCTGATTAGTTACCAGGAATTTAAATGCCATTGAAACCCTTAGTTTTTACTGTAGATTTTTTAATTAACCTAGATTCCGCAACCCACCCAGTCAGTCAGTCAGTCAACCCAATCAGTCAAATATAAGCACTCACATGCACTTCAGATGCTCAGGAAGCAAAGCAAGAACAAAAGCTCTGAGGGAAGCAGAAGGAGGAAAGGGTCTAAGGAAAGAAACACATTACAAAACTGATTTTATAGCTAAAACCTGTATACATTTAAAAACAAAAAACAAAACAAGAACAACTTTAAAGCCAGAGGTTACAAGCGACTATATATTTTCAGTTTTTGTCTTCATTGGTTAAACAAAAAAGGATTTTAAAGTTTATTTTTGCAAAAGAAAAAAAAAAAGATTTAACACCCCCCCCCTCCATACACTACTGTGAGCTGGAGATACCAAAAAGGCTGACAATCAGTGTCTCACACATGTACTGCAAGAAGAGGTTTAAACAAATCAGTTAACTATGGGTAATTTCAGACGTGATGGGCCTTTCGGCCCAGCACGCTGAACCCTGGACCGGGATCCGTCTCAGTCTGGCCGTCCTTTATACGTGCCAGCCTGATCGCGGAGGGGAATCAGGGAGGGGGCGGGGCTGCGTGGCACAACTGCTCAGCCTCGCCCCCCATGCTCCACCAGTCACCTGCCCTCAGCGAGACGGGCAGGTGCAGCAGCCAATCAGTCGCTGCACCTGATCCCATACCGTGGTCTGGACCAGTCAGGAACGGGGTGAGGTAACAGATGTTACTTTCACCCCATTCCCGATCGTGGTCCAGCTAACCATGGTTCTGGAGATGAGGCCAGCCTCACCTCCAGAACCGTGGTTAGCTTTGAACCCCGCCAGAAATTCACCGTGGTGAACATCTGGCGGGGCTCAAACAGACGTTCACGCAATCCCAGCCACCACCCTGAATCCACTGTGATTCAGGGTGGTTGACTGTGATCCCGTAAACATCTGAAATTACCCCGTATCATGAATAAGGCTACATTTGTCACACACTTCAAACTTATTATTTAAGTTGCCTCTCAGTAACTCCTATGCTTTGCAAAACAGAGGATAAAGCCATCTTTGCTACAAAGAATATGCAGTCTAAAAAGGAAGATCTGAAAAACAGGGAAAGAAAGAGAAGCAAAGTAATCAGGGTGATGATATCATGTTATTCATTAGCTACAGACTTGGTTAAAGTTAAACCACTGAGTTTCCCTGATATCACATATTCTAATAAATGTGTCATATGGTGTGTTTATTAACTTGAAGTTCTCCAGACTCCAAAAACTATTTATACAAGTTTTAAAATATTAAAAGCTTCTTTTGTCTTCCTTTATCCCACTTTTTGCTGGAGGATTTTGGCAGTCTTTAGAAGTTCTGAAATGTAACCTCAAAAGCAGAAAAAATCCTGAGCTTCTGTCTAAAGACAACATGGCCTTCATTACTACTATTAATAGCCAAATGACTATGGCTGAACTGTTAATTTAAGCTTGCTTTTTTTTTTTTTTAAATTGCTGTGATTTGGAATTGAAAGAGCCTGATGATTCTCCCTCCCCCAACCCATGGGTGAAGGAAGTAGTAAACTAACTAGTGCATGTTGTTTTCCAAGGTTCCCCTACTACAGAAATGCATGTTTTTATTTTTTTTAAAATTCAACAGAATTTATGGTTTCATATGGGTGTGGTATTCTGGGACCTGGCTTGACATACAAGAGGGGTCAGCTGGTGCCCTCTGAAGTTGGGCTCTGTGATTTTCCACCTCTGCCTAGGGTCAGCAGACACCCTCCCAGTGGTTATTCCACTGGGCTTCATGTCCAGATTATCTGGTCTACAGAGTCCATGCCTTGCCCTGGTTGCCACCTCCAAGGTGCAAGGAAAAGAACAAAAAAAACCAACCCCACACCAAACCCTAGACATCCAAACCAATCGCAAGCACACAGAACATACCCACAAATAAGGTCACTTTCACACATTACCTCAGGCGGCAGGAAAGCTTCCATCAGAGCAATTGTAGCTCTATTCCAATGGGAATTAGTGCACGTGAAAATGCACTATTTCGCTTTAATGCCGCGAGAACACCTGTTGTTGTAAAAGTACCATTTGGGGACCCTGTTATGCATGAGTGTTCTCACAGCATAAAAGCAGAATACTGAATTCTTATGTGCACTAATTCCTGAGTGCCGTGATTGAGCTGACAGAAGTTCCACTGCTTCCCAGGAAATGAGTGAAAGCGGCCTCAGTCAGACTTGAACAACCCCCACCTGACAACCCCCACCCGTCAAACCACCCCAGGTTACAGGAGCAGCTACTGGCTTATTCAGCCACTAGAGAGAGAGAATCTCACATTACCAACAAATTATTTAATTAATTTTATTTATTTATTTATAAAATCTGGATACCCCGCGCCCCTCCTGACACAGCAGCTCGGGGCAGCTTACAATAGCAAATGACAATAAAACATTAAAACACATAAAACAACTCAAGCAAGGAGGATTAAAAAAAACCTCCCCCAACCCTAACCCATTCCCCCCACCCTTCACCCATCTCCCCTGCCAAACGTCAGGTGGAACAGCCAGGTCTTACAGCTACATTGAAAAGAGGGGAGGTCTGGGGCCAATCGGGCCTCCGCTGGAAGGGAATTCCACAGCCATACTATGGGCACCGAGAACGCCCTTTCCATCACGACCCCCAAGAAGACTCAGGGGACCTCGAGGAGCGTACCCCCGGATGACTGCAGGGGCTGATCTAGGATCCAAGGGGTGAGGCAGTCCTGCTGATAGGTACGGCCTAGGTGGTTCAGGGCTTTGTAGGCAAGCACCAACACTTGACTCGGGCCTGGAAGACTACAGGCAGCCAGTGCAGAGATCGGAGAACCAGTGTAATATGCTCCCGGCAGCCCAATCCCACCAACAGGTGGGCCGCTGCATTCTGCACCAGCTGCAGTCTCCAAACTATCACCATGGGTAGCCCCATGTAGAGCGCGTTATAATAGTCCAACCTAGAGGTGATGAAAGCATGGATGACAGTGGTCAGGTCAGAGTCAGAGACATATGGTTGAAGCCGTCACACCAGATGTAATTGGCGAAAAGCACTCCTTGCCACAGCCTCTACCTGGACATACGAGTGCGAATCAAGGAGCACCCCCAGACTCTGTACCTGGGAGACCAACGAAGGACAAACCCCATCAGTAACAGGGGCTGCCATCTCCATCGCCTTGCACACCAGCATCACCTGTCTTGTCAGGATTCAACCTCAATCAATTAGCCCTCATCCAGTCCCCCACAGCTGCCAAACACCGAGTCAGCACCGAGACTGTTGGGCTTGGGTCTGATGAAAAAGAGAGGTAAAGCTGGGTGTCATCCGCATACGGATGACACCGCATGCCAGACTCTACACGAGAGGTCTCGGTATGAGGAAAAATAATTACAGTTATTAGGCTGTTGTAGCAGATTAACAATGTGGCCGGAAAGCTAAACTTTATGTCTACTATACTAGAATTCCAGATTCTATTCCTCAGTATGGCTTTGGTGTCAACTGTCTGTTACCTGATTTATAAGATGGGGAACAGCAGCAGTTAATAGTTCTCTATGTTTCAGAGTAAGACCTTGTTTCAGAGAAAAGAGGTGAGGTGTTTAGGGGGAATAAGGGGAGTGGGATTCAAACTTAACCCCTCCTGTGTCTTACCTTAATAACCACCAGGTTGTCAATCCTGGTGGTTATTAAAAAGTTTTTATATTGCTCCCATTAAGAAAAAAAATCAGTAATTTTAAAACTGTTTTACATTGCTGCCAATAAAAATAAATATTGCTGACAGGTAATTTGTGTTTGTCAATCCTTTCTAAAGTTTTCTTTTCAGCAACCCTGATTTGAGCTAAAGCAACAGTTCCCAAAGCTACAGGAATGTTTGGTTGAGTCAAGTCAAGCACTGTTAACATGTTACACTGGTGGTTAAGATAGTTCACTAGTGCAAAAAGTATACTCGCCAGAATTAAGCAGGTGAGTGGATGTTTATAGTTCTGGTCCAGAGGATCTCAGGAGAAACCCTTTGGTATATTTAATATAAGGGTGGGAAACCTCTTCCCTTCCATGAGCTATACAAGCTCTGTGGGCTAGACAGCAATTGGGTGCAGGAGCACTTAGGGGTGTCCTCAGCATGGAAGAAAGAGCATCCAAGATCACAGATCTGTAGATGACATGGACAAATAGAAACCTGGTAGAGTGAGGACAACCAATGGGACACTGTAATACCAGGATACAAAAAAATGACAGAGTAAATCAAGCTGGTGGAGGGATGGTGCTATATGTTAGAGAGAGCATCGAGTGGAGCAGGCTTAAAATTTTACATGAAATGAAATGTACTCTGGAATCTCTTTGCATAGAAATTCCATGTGCGATGGGGAAGTGTGTAACAGTTGGCTTATACTATTGGTCCCCTGATCAGGATGGTGAAACAGACCATGAAATGCTAACAGATGCTAACAGAGATTAGACAGGCTACTAAAGTTGGAAACGCAGTAATAATGGGTGATTTCAATTACCTTAATATTGGCTGGGTAAACCTCTCCCCAAGATGTGATGCGGAGGTCAAATTTCTAGATGCCGTAAATGACTGCTTCTTGGGGCAGCTGGCCCTGGAACCTATGAGAGGAGGAGCTACTTTGGATCTAGTCTTAAGTGGAGTGCAGGACCTGGTGCAAGGGGTTATGGTGGTAGAACTGCTTGGTAATAGTGATAATAATATAATCAAATTTGATATAGCTATATAGGGAGATTGAAAAAAAAACTACTGCAGTAACTTTTAACTTTAAAAAGGGGAACTATGCAAAAATGAGGAAAGTAGTTAAAGGGAAACTAAAAGGAGCAGTTGCGAGAGTTAAATGTGTGGAAGAGGTATGGAGATTATTTAAAAACACCATTTTGGAAGGACAGATTAAATGTATTCCACAAATAAAAAAAGGTAGCAAGAGGACCAAACGTCTGCCAGCATGGCTAAATGGGGAGGTGAAGGAGGCTATCAGAGCCAAAAAGGCATCCTTTAAAAAATGGAAAGCTAGTCCTAATTAAGAGAATAAAGAAGAGCATAAGCATTGCCAAATTATATGTAAACATTAATAAGACACTCCAAGAGGGAATCTGAGGAAAGATTAGCTAAAGACGCAAACAATAATAAAAAAACCTTTTTCAACTACATCAGAAGCAGGAAGTCTGCTAAAGAGTCGGTTGGGCCATTAGAAAACCAGGGGGTGAACAGGGTGCTCAGGGAGGATAAGGACATTGCATAAAAGCTGAATTAATTTTTTGCTTCTGACTTCACTGCTGAAGAGATACCCATGCTGGACCAAGTCTTTGTAGACAATGAATCAGAAGAACTGTCCCAAATAAGTGTGACTCTGGAGGAGGTTCTGGAGCAAACTGACAAACTGAATAGAAACAAATCACCAGGACCAGATGGTATTCATCCCATAGTTCGGAATAAACTTCAATATGAAGTTGCAGATCTATTATTGGTAATTTGTAACCTATCATTTATATCTGCCACTGTACCAGAGGGAGTTTTCAGACAAGACACTCCCCACACATCTCACATCCACTATACATGTTCCAGGGCACCCACAGGGCAACACTGCAGCCCTGAAACACGTATGGTGAGTGGGTAGTGGATGGAGAGTGTCTTGTCTGAAAATGTCAAGAGGACTGGAGGGTAGCGAATATAACACCAATATTTAAAAAGGGCTCCAAAGGTGATCACGGAAACTACAGACGTCAGTGCCAGGCAAACTGGTGGAAAAGGTCGTTAAGAACAAAATTACTAAGCATACTGATAAACACAGCTTAATGGAGAAGAGTCAACATATAGTTAGGAAAGGGAAGTCATGCCTCACTAACCTATTGGAATTCTTTGAGGGCGTAAATAAGCATTTGGATAAGGGTGAGCCGGTTGATATAGTGTATTTGGACTTTCAGAAGGTGTTTGATCAGGTCCTGAGAAAGTCATGAGGAAATAAAAGAGTCATGAGATAAGAGGCAGTGTCCTATCGTGGATCGGCAACTGATTAAAAGATAGGAAGCAAAGAGTAGGACTAAATGGTCAGTTATCACAGTGGAGAAGTAACTAGTGGAGTACCCCAGGAACCTGTATGAGGACTGGTGTTGTTTAATATATTCATTAATGATCTGGAGAAAGGAGTAAAAGAGTGAGGTGATCAAATCTGCAAATGACACAAAGTTATTCAAGGTAGCCAAGCGGACTGAAGAATTGCAAGAGAATCTTGCGAGACTAGTACCACATTCACACAAGATGGTCCGGCGCTGTCAGTGTGACACGAGGCAGGGACGCGGCACAGTGGGGAGGAGCCCGATGACAGAAGTAGAGCTGGTGGGAACAGGGATCTGGCACGGCTAGTCTCACGCATGACAGGGCTAGATTTTGCGCCTTGCCATGTGTGAGACTAGCCACAGCAGATCCCCATTCACACTGGCTCTACTTCCATCATCGGGCTCCTCCCCGCTGCTGCGTCTGTGCCTTGGGTCACTCTAACAGCGCCGGAGCATCAGGTATGAATGTAGCCTGGGTGACTGGGCATCCAAATAGCAGATGAAATTTAATGTGGACAAGTGTAAAGTGATGCACATAGGTAAAAATTACCCAAACTTACCCAGTGTACAATGCTGGGTTCTAAATTAGGAGTTACCACTCCTGAAAGGGTTCTTGGAGTCATTGTGGACAGTACACTGAAATCTTCAGCTTAGTGTGCAGTGGTGGTCAAAAAAGTAAACAGAATGTTAGGAATCATTCAAAAAGGGATAAAGAGAATAAAACTAAAAATATCATATATAGATCTATGGTACGACCACACCTGGAGTATTGTGTGCAGTTCTGGTTGCCCCATCTCAAAAAAGAGATAGTAGAACTAGAAAAGGTACAAAGAAGGGCAACAAAAATGGAGAAGCTTGATAGGTTAAGGGCTCTTCAGCTTGGAGACGAGACGACTGAGGGGGAATATGACAGAAGTTTATACAATCAATCATGAATGGTGTGGAACACATAAACAGGGAGCAGTCATTTACCCTCTCTAAAAGAGTACTAGAACAACGGGACACTCCATGAAATTAACTGGCAGCAGATTCAAAACAAATAAGCAAAAGTTTTTCCACTGTGTGCACAATTAATTTGTGGAACTTACTGCTAGAGAAAGTGGTCACTGCTGGTAGTGTAGCTAGTTTTAAAAAGGGATTGGATAAAATCTTGGAGGATATGTCCATTAATGGCTATTATCCAAGTAGGTTTTAGGAACATAACCTCTTACTGTTGGGGGCTAGCACAACAGGGAATGGATTGCCCATTGCGATCTGGTGGGTACTTCTCCCAAGAGAAAGAGATTGGCTACTGTCAGAGACAGGATGCTGAGCTTGATGGACCATTGGTATGACCCAGCATGGCACTTATGTTCTTAAATAGCAGCTCAGGAACCACATGAAGCTCTCAAGTACCTGTACTGTGGCTACTGCCAGAAGTGGTTGCGGGGGGAGCTCACTCAGGAGCAAGAGATACCAAACTATTTTGACTGTGTGAGCCTTATGGGGGCTGTGGAAGCAGGGGGAGCATGCTCTCTGCTGCTGTCCAAACCCACCAGACCACCTGGGTGCCACTGCTTTGATGTGGTTGGGAGATTTGGGGGTAACTGTGCTGCCAAATCCCCAGGACTGGGGAAACCACGATCAATGTGACTCTTGGTGATATGAAAATGTTCGAATGGAGTTCTTCGCCTTGGGAATTTTGCCCTGATCTATAGTATAAATCCATCCCTGATCTTGAATGCATGGCCTCATCTCCACTCTTTTCTCAGGAGCTTTCTTTCACGGTACATCCATGGGACATATCTAGGAACTGGAAAGGGGGCAAATCAAAACCAGCTACAGGCCTAAATGTAGCCCCCAGATTGGTAGTTCTTCATTTCTACTATGTTCATGTTCACGTTCACATGCATGGGTATTATTATAATAGAGCACAGGTCCCCCACAAATTTTCTCCCCCATTAGTTCCAAGGGCTGCAATTAGACTTATTGGGCTAAGCCTCGTTGGATCCAGCATTCCCTACAAATTTCCTTCCACTGGCAGTTTCCAAGTCATGGGATCAGGGTTTACATGCATCAAGTTTTCTTCCCAGGCACTTTACAGGATCATGGGGGTTAGATTTAGGTGGGACAAGAGGATCCGGCTTGAGTCCCACAAATTTTAGCCTAAAGTTATGCCACTGTTCACATGTTGCATGAGCAATCTGGGTTGTGGTAAACATCCCTTACTGAAACGAAAGCAAGCAAATAACGCATGTGAGCACTCACTCACAAGGGTAAACGGCTCCGTAAATGAGGAGCAGAGAACAACCAACACCGTATTTACGAGTATTCACGCACTGGTTTCCTTAACACAGATGCTTTGCACCACCCATCAGCTTCACCCCTCTTTCCCCAGAACAGCCACCATAAAAAATCCGGGTCAGTCCAGGGACAACAGGACAAGCAGCCACACCCTGGTCTTCACTCAGGCCAGGGCGAAGAGGGGGGCTGAGGCGGCCCCTGTCCCCGCGTGTAGTTAGAGGTCACCGCGCCTCCCCCTCCCGCTCATGGCGCGCGCGCCCGGCAGCGGTCAAGCTCCTCACCATCTCTGCGCGCGGCTGCCCCCACGAGACGGTGGCGCGCGACGACGGCTGGAGCGCGAGGAAGTACCTAGTGGAGCCCAGGCGCGAGAGAGCGCGGAGTGAGCGGTACATGGTGCGTGAAGGGTGACAGGACAAGCAAGAGAACAAGGGGGAGGAACGCACAAGCACGCCACAGCCGGGGAGGGAGTTCTCTGTCTATGTAAACCAATAAATAGGCCGGAACGGGATCAAGAGGCGGGCTAAATCAACAAAAAAACCAATGGCGAGGCAAGGAAACGCGCACGCGGAATGAAGCTGACAGCCCTTTCCGAGGTTATGGGGCAGTTTATGCACATGTGCCAGACTAGCATGCGTGTTTAAAACGCTGAAGCTGCTGCCCTTGCTTTAAAGTGAGGACCTATCCCTACCCACTGGAACGGGGGGGGGGAGGGTAGTCTACCGTGAGAGTGCGCCTCACGTGGGGGAGGAGACTGCGCTACTTTGCAAGGACTGAGGAGTGACAGTGCTTGTAATTCAATCGCAAATTGGCTTTACGAAGTACTAGAACAGACCTGGGCAAACTGGCTGTGGAATCACATGCTGCTCTCAAGCACGTGTACTGCTGCTTGGAGGAGTAGCCATAGGGCTCCCTCAGAAGCAAGAGCAGCTGATCAACCCCTTGTCCCAGGGGGAGCGTGACCTGGTGCTGCTGCCTGAATCCCGTCTCAACGCAAGAGTATGGATTCAAAAAGAGCCAGAAAAAAGCAGCACCGACTTTCCCCAAGATTGGGGGAAGCTGTGATCAATGTAATGTGTGTTGTGGCTTTTGGTAATATGAAGATTTTTGTATACAGCTGTTTATTTAGACTTTATGGGGACTTGGGAACTTTGCCCATCCCTCTACTAGAACTTAACTCTAACGTATCATTAAAAAGCCAGACTTAAAAGCCTAGCGGCGGCTGTGAAGATGTAAGAGGAGAAAGTGGGCAGAAGGAGAAGCCTCAGGAAAACCAGGCTAATGAATTACTGAATGAGTTACTATGATCCGATATTTAGTGGCACTAATCTGTCAAGTTCAGTGTGGTTGTCATGTCTGCTTATGCCAGGGCATCCCTGTCTCCAACAATATTTTTTGTCTAACCTACGTTTGCCTTTCCTTGAAAATTCATAGTCAGATTGACTTCAACTCAAGACAATTTACTCAGCTGTTTTATTTATATTAATTTTTTTATGCCACACCCTCCTGCCTCAGGCATCTCAAGGCGGCTCATAGCATTTTTAGGTAACATACTATTCCCCCCCCCCCCCTTTACGATAACTGCCCCATTTTGTGTACTTATACCATGCCTCAGACTACCCCAAGAAATAGAATTAAAAGAATTTTTTCTGAACAGGAAGCATTACTTATGCAATTCATAAGTGCTAGTTACAGCAAAAAGTACTTTCCTGAGGACTACCCACACCAGACTGAGTCTTTGTAGGTGAAGAAGCAGGAGAACAGTCACCAATAAGTGCAACACTGGAGGAGGTTCTAGAGCAAATTGACAAACTAAATAGTAAATCAGCCTAGAGTTCCAAAACACACCTTGGTCATCTTTTGCCTCAATTACTGTAACCTACTTCTCACTGACCTCCCCCACTCTCCCCTTATCTCTGTCCAAAGCTCTGCTGCCAGGGTCATCCACCTCGCTTGTCACTTCGACCACGTTCAGCCCCATCTCTCCTCTCTTCACTGACTCCCCCTTCCTGAACGAATCCTGCACAAGCTCCTAGTCTTCACCTAATAAAGCTCTTCATAACCTCTCTGCCCTAATTTCCCTCCGTGTTCCTGTCAATGAACTCCCCTCCTCTATCCCCTTACTGCCTTTGCCCCTTCTCCCTAGCTGCCCCGCATGCCTGGAACTTCCTCCCTGCCCACATCTGCCTTGCCCCCTCCCTTCGTACCTCAAATCCCTTCTCAAGACCCACCTCTTCCACTCTGCCCTCCCCGACTCCTTGCTCCCCTCACCAGACTCCTGCCGAAACCCTCCATCCAGTACAATGTTACCTGACGTCTGTGTACTCATATCCTCACCCAGGGGCGGATTGGGAAATCAAAGTGGCCCGGGAAAATATAGTGTTAGTGGCCCTGTGCCGGCGGGGCGGGCAGAATGTACCAGATTTGGGGCCTATCAGAGCGGAGTCCCCAGACTCAGATCCTCAGCAGCCTGGCAGGGGTGAGCAGGAGGTTATGGGGGGATGGCAGGGGGGAGACTGCCACTGGTTGGGTACTGGCCCTCATTTCAGTGCTCTGGCTCCCCAAATCACTCCGTTTCAGTGCTCAGTGGCCCCCAACCAAAAAAATCACTCTGTCCCTTGCTATGCATCCTAC
>QEPC01013498.1:301359-334834 GCA_003113815.1 Sphenodon punctatus | reverse complement strand
CCCCCCAGGCCGGCCCCACCAGCCCATGCCCCACCAGCCCCTGGCCCCATCAGCCCAGGCTGCCACAGGAGGGAGAGTCAGGTAAGCCCTCCCCCCCCCCCAACCCAACCCGACAGGGGTCAGGACCAACAATTTTTTTTGTTTGTTTAGAATAATTTAAAAGACAGCCTGACCGGCCCCCAGCCCACCGGGATTCCTCCCGGTGCATTCAATGGCCAATCCGCCCCTGTCCTCACCACACAGACCAGCCAACTGTCATTCTCAATGTAACTAAGCCAAGCAAGTGCACCTGGGACCTCGCATCTTCACAAATGTTACACTTGTCTCTCCCTCTGTTCTCCTTCCTTTGTCTCCCCGGTCTCAGATTGTAAGCCCTAGAGCAGGGACCATGTCTATTCCATTACTTTGTAAGTGCCAGGTACAGTGCTGGCGCTATATAAATGCTTGCTAATAATCATAAAAAGAAACTCAAATATGAAGTTGCAGACCATCTTTTGGTAATCACTATATCTAAAATCTGCCACAATATCATAGTATTGGATGGTAGCAAATGTAACACCAATATTAAAAAACAGCTCCAGAGGTGATCCTTCAGGCAGACAGGTGAGCACGATGTCTGCGCTGGGCAAACTCGTGCAAACAGTTGCTAAGAACAGAATTACTGAGAATACTAATAAACATGGCTGAATGGGGAAGTCAACATGGATTTAGAAAAGGGAAGTCATACCTCACTAATCTATTGGAATTTTTTGAGGGTGTAAATAAGCATGTGGATATGGGTGAGCCAGTCAATATAGCGTATCTGGACATTCTGAAGACATTTGTTAAGGTCTCAGAGACTCTTAAGGAAATTAAAGAAATTATCTTATGGGATAAGAGACAGTAAAAGATAAGCAAAGAGTAGGACTAAATGGTCAGTTTTCACAGTGGAGAGAACTAACTAGTGGAGTGGCCCAGGGATCTGTACAGGGACCGATGTTTAATATATTCATTAATGATCTGCAGTAGGTGACTGGGTATCCAAAAATAGCTCCCCCTTCCTAGCATGATAATTTTATTATGATTTTAAGTCAGCCTGTGAAGGTTATAAGATTTAGCTTCAAGATTACTAGCTGAATGTTAAGTTTTAGATAAATATATCATCCTATCAAGGGGTATTTAAAATCCCTATTTATGGGTTGTATTGTATGATTTAATAGTATTTTGTTTAATCTGTTTTTGTTTTTTATTTTATGGTGAATGGCACATAGCCAAACCAATAAATATTTGAGTTTGGGTATCCAAAATGGTAGATTAAATTTAATGTGGACAAGTGGAAAGTGATGCACATAGGGAAAAATACCCCACCCCCCCCTCTCTCTCTCTCTATATATATATATATTAACAAAAAGACACAATGCTGGGTTCTAAATTAGGAGTTACCAGTCAGGAAAAGGATCTTGGAGTCACTGTGGATGATACACTGAAATCCTCAGCTCAGTATGTGGCAGCAGTCAAAAAAGCAAACAATGTTAAGAATAATTTGGAAAGGGATAGAGAATAGGTTGGAGCTCTTCAGCTTGGAAAACAGACAACAGAGGGGATATGAAAGAGGTTTATAAAATCACGAGTGGTGTGGAACATGTAAATAGGGAGCAGTTATTTACCCTCTATCAGTAGTAGAACAAGAGGTCACTCCATTTAACACAAAGAGAAAGTATTTTTTCACTCAGCATACAATTAACTTACGGAGTTTACTGCCAGAGGATGTGGTCAAGGCCAGTAGTGTAGCTAGTTTTTTGGATAAGTTCCTGGGAGAATAGGTCCATTAATGGCTATTAGCTACGTAGGTTTGGGGGACATAACCTCTTACTATTGGGGGCTTGAACAATAGAGAATGGATTGTCTATTGTGACCTGTTGGGTACTTCTCCCAAGAGACAGAGATTGGCCACTGTTGGAGACAGGATGCTGGGCTTGATGGGCCATTTGTTTGACCCAGTACAGCACAAGTTATGTTCTTATGGAAGATTCAACTCCGAATTAACTGGTGTTAGCCTCTGCAAATGAAAACAAGGCTTCAGTTACTTAACTTCATGAACTTAGACAATTATCCTTCAGCTCCTATGCATTTATTTCTTGTTTGCTTATAGGTAAACGTTTAGAAATTTAAGTGCTCATAAATTGCACTAAAAGTTTTCGCACATAACAGTAAGGATAACTGAATATAAATCAAGAGGTATCATTTATATGCCAGTTGAGGATATCCACTAGGTATCGCAGAAATATGCTTTAAAGTTTTATTAAAAACCAATTATGTTCACTGAATAGTCATATGGTTATTGCACAACACTTCATAAAACTTACAAGGCAAACCGACTGATTTCTAGCAAATCACTATGGTCAAAGGGTACATTCCTAGCCTTAAAATTGGGCTTAACTGGCTGCGATACAACTGATTTCTTGGGCACTGCCTAGCAAGAATAACCCATTTCTTTCCAAATGCTATTATGAGGATATCATCAACTGAACGTCTTTCTTCCAGAGGAATCCTTCTTGGGAATAACTTGCATGAGTGTAGCAATACCAGATGTTTAAACTGACAAGTGTCAAACAGCACCAGCCCCTTGCCAGAAAAAACCCTAGCACACCTGAATCTTCCTAGCTGTAAAGAAACTGAAGCTTCTACCAAAACGTAAGGATATCAGAAATGTGATTTGTCCTTCACCAACCTGCATCCTCTAAAAGAACCTCTGAAGAAGTATGCAAGAGCGCTTTCCAAACCACTAGGAGGGGGAGCGAAGAGCAACAAGCACAAATAGCTTAGAACAGAGTCTGCAGAAGCTTCTTTTTCTGGAGACAAAGATTAATGGTGAACACAGACATAACACTAACTCCACTTTAACACTGCTTTAACATTTCTTATGCATGTTGCATGGCTGTATTGGTGCTCTATGCAGCCCTGCAACATGCGTAAGAAATGTTAAGGCAGTATTAAAGTGGAGTTAGCATTGTCTATTTTCACTCTTAAGAAGTTGGTACATGCTGCACTTGCAGTACTTCTATATCCCTCTCAAGACAGACCCTGTGGGTGCAGAATAGCACAGGAATTTCTGCTCTAAGCTTGATCTGAAGTTTAGAGATGTCCAATCAAAGACTCGAAAATGTAACCCCCAACAAAATAGACTGATATTTATGATGTACTGAATTTGCACAAGAAATTGAGAACAAGCTAAGCAAACAGAGAGAAACATTTAAGGAAGCTTACGTATAATTTAGATTTGAGCGTTACATGTACTGTACTGGTTTCCCAATCAAGCGCAAAACATCTGTAAATACATAAGCACAGTATTTTATTACAATAGTATTAATACTTGCTCAAATAAGGTACATCATCAGGTTGTGTTTGGAAACCAAGACTTCCTGTAATCTAGACTTTACACGTTTTACATCAACACTCAAACACGGTCAATGTATTATAACTATGATAGTTCAGAAACTTTTATTTAGAGAAACCCTGCTCTGTAAATCTGAGCCCTTCTAAAGGAATTCACTTTAAATCCACCCTCACTCAAAGGATTGTGTCTTCCTATAGGCATTCCATTCTTTAATCTCCAATTTCCCAATGGTTTTTACATGAACATTACATTGTTTACTCTGTAAGCAACAGATTTAGTGAAATAAAACAGGTTTGCCCCTCTTAAATTCCATTTCTCCATAGAAATGCCTCACTGCTTTAATGCTGCCATTATGAGTTTGTATTTTTAGACCTCTCAAAATTTACAGCATGATCCTCTGGGTGAGTGGGGCCAGTGCCGCTAATTATCAGCACCAGTCCCATTTACCTCAGATGGCCTCATGCCCATGGTAGTCGCTAGCACTATCTACCTGGAGGATTGAGCTCAAAGTTACAGTATCTACTGGATTTTATAGTAAATAGTATGCAACAGGGCAAAGAATTTTCATGGGAATTTTAAAAGCTTCCTGAAATGCAACAATTGACATGCCATTAAAAAAACAACCCACATAAAATGGATGGGGCAGACTGGAAGGCTTCCTAAACTGGAGTATAATGGTAATACAGCAGCCACTCAGCAAAGTCACTACATAGCACTCTTCAGCCATCACGAAGTATGACAAAGTAGCTCTCAGTAGCAAATTATGATGATCATATAAAACAACCTCCAGATGACATTACATACACTGATTTATGAAATTAACAATCATTAGTAGGAGCGAATTGAAGGTGGAACTGTGGCACAGTCTTCTTCATTTAAAGTTGTGTCAATTACAGGTCTGTATTCCAAAGTAACCTAAAAACACAAAAGAGAGTGTCAGTTAAGGCTCGACAAATAATGTATCAAATACAAAACAGGATTGCTGCTTGGGCCTCAAATATCCGGAAGACCACCTCGTCGCTCATGTTCCATCACAGCCTCTGAGGTCAGCTGGGAGCACTCTCTTGCAGGTACTATCTGCTTGCCAAGTTCCCACAGCAGGACCACACAGAGGTGTTCTCGGTGGCTGCGCCAAGAAACTCCCTTCCCTCAGAGATTTGTCAAAGACCAAGTCTGCTTATCTTCTAGAAATGATGCAAGATCTTTGTTTGGCCAGGTGTTTGACAGGCTGGGATAGGGTAGTGGGGGTTAAGGGAATTTTTGTGTGTGTTTATGTTTTGCAAGCTGCCCAGAGTCTACGAGGAAGACCGGGGTATAAGTCTGAATAAAGAAATATCTTACATTAAATTCTATTTCCGTAAGAGACTATTTCACCTAATTCTTAGGAAGTTAAATGCACAACCACTTTCCATTATAAACAGGGAACTGCTGAAGCCTCTATTTTAAGGAAACCTCTTGAGCTACACTTCTGAAAATTTATCCATGGGTATAATTTATGAGGACCATCATATGCACAAAATTTGAAGAACCATCAGGAAAATAAAATGTTATGACTGTTTAAAAGTTAATTGGTTGTGGTCAAAATGCACACGTCCTCACGATTTTGAATCATCAATATCTCCTCCTCCTGGATGAGTTGAGCCCCTGAACATCACAGGCTTGGAGCATGAGATCAACAACAACTGCTCCTGTAACAGGATAGTGATTGGTGCAGCCAAAACCAAGTTAATTATTTTTTTTAAAATCAGTTCTGCTGGCTCACGCATCTGCAGTTGAGCAGCTGTTGACCGGCAAAACACAGCATAAGGAAAGTTACATGACTCTCCTTTTTAAAATCTCATAACTATCAGAAGCCAGCTCCATCACAAAGACTTTAAGCGCTAGTCAGCTTTGTGTCAATTACCCCCCTGGCCTCATTCTACTTTTGACTCCAGTTTTCAAAAGCTGCAGACTTTTCACTTGGTATGAAATCTTGCAAACCTTTCATACAGAATCAGAAGTACAAAGTGAAAAGTCTGCAGCTTTTGAAAACTTGCAGACTTTTGACTCTGCACCTTTTCATACCAAGTGAAAAGTCTGCAGCTTTTCAAGAGTCCGCAACTTTTCACTCTGTACTTTTAAAAGTCTGCAACATTGCAACAAGACAAACGCTAAAAAAAAAAGGAAATTTCAGAATTTTAGGAATTTAATATTTTATCTTCAACATAAATGTAATATGTACTTAATTCCTTACCATACATATTCATTTTTATCAATAACTAAACTTCCACATTTTTTCATTATTAAACTTGAATTTATCATAATTTGACAATGAACAATTTTTTCAGAGCACATTAACTCTTTCTACAGAACTGCATTCTGTACAACGAATTCTATAAGGTTCTCTACACTGACTGTTAACAGTTGGTGTATACAATTTGTATACATGTAAAGGACAGAGTAAATGCACTCTGAAAAATTGTTCATTGTCGAATTAGGATAATAAAGTTTAATAATGAAAAGATGTGAAAGTTTAGTTATTGATAAAAATGAATAAGTGTATGGTAAGAAGTTAAGTACATATATTACATTTATGTTGATGAGGATAAAATATTAAATATTCCTCAAATTCTGAAATAATTTCCATGTTTTTTGTCTTGTTGCAATGTATGGAGTTGAATGTTTTTTTAATTGTAATGAATTTGTATGTTTTTTGGAGTTTAAGCTAGAGTCAAAATGATTTTGTGATGTTTTTGAAGAGGAAAGTTTTTAGTTTTAAAAACTGTTGTGCATTTAACGTTTTTTTAAACTGTAAAGTTTTTTGTTTTGGTAAATCCTATTAGAAGAAAGATTTATTTTTCTCTGCGAGATCTGTTACTCGTACCACCATAATTTTCAAACGTTTAAATGTAATATTTTGATTGGAATGTGATATTATATTGTTAAAGTTAAAATAAAAAGAAATATTAAAAAAAATTTTTTTCCGAATGTTTAGTCACATTGGCCATGGGGAAATGGAGAGCCTCATGTCACTCAGCAATTGAAGAATTCAGCTGTAAATTATCCATGGCTCCATTAGTTAAGGCAAGTAAAGTCTATAAAGGAGGAATATTTTGATGTCCAGTAAAACGGAATATAGATGGTATGAGTGTAAACTTTCACACACACCATTAGTATGTTAGGAGGTTAGTAAAAATTTAGGAAGATCTTATGACTCAGTCATAAGATTTACACATTTGAAGATTCTCTCATTTGGTGCATTTTCTTCTGAGTTGCAACCAAATGTTGCAATGTTCAGCAGGGTATCAGGTTGTTTGTAGAGCTCTTAAGTAATGTAGAAAATTAAAGTATATTCCCAGTTTGTGCTTCTATTACAATTCATGCTCTAGTTTTTATGTTATAAGGTTCACAAAGTCCCATTTTAGTCTATGAAGACAGAAGTCTCAAGCAGGCGGTGGTGCAGCCTCTGCTCAAAAAACCCAGCACTTGACATTGACCCCTTCGTCAGTTATTGGCCTGTCTCCAACCTTCCTTTTTTAGGAAAGGTTATTGAATGGGTTGTGGCTCAGCATCTGGACAGCATCAGTTTTCTTGATCCTTCGCAGTCCGGCTTTCGTCTGGGTTATGGCACTGAGACCGTGCTTGTGACTTTGGTCAACAACCTCCGCTATGAACTGGACCAGGGTCAATTGACCCATCTGATTCTATTAGATCTGTCAGCTGCTTTTGATACCACTGACCATGAGATGTTGGTGACTTGTTTGCGGGACCGAGCTGGGGTGGGCTGGGTTCTTGTATGGCTCCATTCCTTCCTGGCCAGGAGAACTCAGCAAGTGGTGCTGGGGGACTGTTCATCTCCCCAGGACCTCTCGTGTGGAGCCCCGCAAGGTTCCATTCTGTCCCCTCTCTTGGTCAATATGTGTATGCAGCCGCTCGGCAAGGTCATGAGAGGGTTTGATGTCATCAATATGCTGATGACACCCAACTCTACCTCTCTTCTTCATCTGACCCAGGCCTGGCGGTCTTGGTGCTTACCCGGTGTTTGGCAGCTGTAGGGGACTGGATGAGGGCGAGCCATCTGAAGCCGAGTCCTGACAAGATGAAGGCGATGTTAGTGGGGTTGGTGTCCCCCATCATTGAGGGGTTCACCCTCTGCTGGTCCTGCAGGTTCATAGTCGGAGTGCTCCTTGATTCCCAGCTCCACTCAGATGTCCAGGTTGGGGCAGTGGTGAGGAGCATGTTTCGCCAGTTACATGTCTCCGATTCTGACCTGGCCAGTATCGTCCATGCTTTCATCACCTCAAGTCTGGATTATTGCAATGCGCTCTACGTGGGGCTACCCATGGTGACAGAATGCACCATGCAGCTGGTGCAGAATGCGGCAGCCTGCCTCCTTACGGGAACGGGTTGCCAGGAGCACATTACACCAGTTCTCCGTTCTCTGCTCTGGCTGCCTATAGTCTTCCGGGCCAGATTCAAGGTGTTGGTGTTTACTTATAAAGTCCTATACGGCCTGAGCCCTGCCTACCTGCAGGCTCTGGATCGGCACCTGTGGTCAACCAGGGGCATCTTTCTCAAATTCCCCCAGGTATCTCGGGGGGGCGACTATGGAGAGGGTGTTCTCGGCGGCCGTACCAAGGCTGCGGAACTCCCTCCCAGCTGAGGTTAGTGTGGCCCGGACCTCTCCTCCTTCCAATGACAATGTAACACCTGGCTGTTCTGCCAGGCTTTTGGTGAGGGAGATGGGTAAGGGGTGGGAGACTGAGTGTTTAGGGAGTGGGTTTATGGTTTTTTTCTGGTGCCCCAACATTTTAGAGAGATATTTTATAGTGTTTTATATTTATATTATTTTATTTTATATTATTGTATTTTTAAAATGTTTATATTGTTAGCCACCCCGAGCTGCAGTTGCAGGAGGGTGCAGGATACAAGTTTATATATAAATAAAGTTAGTCTGCTTGCCCACATTACACAATCGAACATTAGATAGAAATTAACACTGGATTGTGGAACATGGGCAAGCAGCCTTTCTTATGTTAGTGAAACTAACGTTAGTTCAATCACAGATGACAGGGCTGGGAAATCCAGCCCTGTCACTCACACAAGTTCAAATTAATGTTAGATTTAAATGTGTGTATTGCCTTCAAATTTAAAGTTTAATTAAACTTACTGGGAGCAGCACAGCAGAAGGGCTGCTGGCAAGTGTCGGCTGTCTCTGGGCTGTCTCCAGGCAGAGACAGTGTCAGGCTGCTTTCACAAAACTCGCCCAGGCCAAGTTTAAGAATTAAGGAACAAACTTACATTTCCAGTCTTGACATCCACAGAAGAAAGGGTGTGCTTTCTCCAGTGTTCTTCAAATGGTTTCTTCTGTTGTCCTTGGAGTGGCTTTGAGAAGTCATATTCATCTATCCTCACCTAAGCAGCACAAAAAGCGTATCAGTAGTTGTTTTGAAACACCCCTACAGACTAGTACAGTAGAAAAAAAATTGCTTCCTTTTTTATCAAAGGGCTTTTCAAATTTGGTGTTTAAGGTTCAGATTTTTAGAATCCCAAAACAAACCAAGAGCAAAAATTAATGCAGACCTTTAAGTAGTGGTGCTGTGAATGAGTCTGTGTACTAGAATGTTCTCTACATATACATGTTGAGCCATAACTACCCCCAGTTCTGATAATGTTTAGAAACATTTCAACAGAACAAATGAATAGGACTAATTGGATTACTGCTGCAAAGTCCAGAAGATTCTGGTTATTAATCAACAGTTAGATACGAGAACAGACTGGACTAACACATAACCGTACATAAGCAGAGACCACAAGTCAGCATCTTAACATTTAAATATTAGAACACTTTTAAAATATATCTATATCTCATTTCAGAGGTTTGGTTAGCAGTAAGTTCCAACTGATTGAAAGCAAATGAAGCAAGACCAAGACATACAGAGTAAGGTTGTTAACATACACAACATTGCCCGACTTTCACCACCGTTAGACCTGGATTCACCTGCTTGTGTGGTGGGGCTGCCAGATGTTTTCCCCGGGGCTGCTTTACACGGCATCATCGCTGGGAATGTGGAGCATGCTGTGAGGCAACTCTGGACAAAACCAGGGCAATGTGCTGCCCCAGGGCCACCTCATGTGTGTTGGGGGGGCCACCCTGTGGCCCCCATGCCTGTTGGGTCACGCATGTTCAACACCATAGAGGTGCGGCCAGAAGCCTAGGCTGCCCGAGGAGCAACCACAACTCTATGGTGGAGGGGGGAGCACGGGCAGACCATAGCAGGGAGGAACACCTGCCCATTTGGTGTGCTTCTGCTTGGGGGGGGGGGGGGCAGCATGGAGCAGCCAGTGGCTCCAGAGGCCTCCTCATGTGAAAACAGCTTAAGTTGGTTCTGCAATAACGGAAGACAACTATTCATGTGAACGTGTCATTTCATATATATTTGTACCTTGTAGTCTTCCCTAGCATGAGCACCGCGAGATTCCTTCCGAGCTTCAGCACCATAAATTGTTTGTAGAGCACAGAGCATCAGATTTTGGAGTTCCAGAGTCTCCACCAAGTCAGTATTCCAGATCATACCTAAAATACCACAAGTTTGAGAGGGTTCTTGTAACATTAGTGAGGAACAAGACCTTTAACAGTTTGACTAAAAAAAAAATCAATTTTCTCTTTTTTAAAAAAGAATTGGTACAGTGTTGGTACCAACAAAATTACAGTGTAGGCCTCTCTATACAACTGTTATTTTGCCTTAGTCATGGCCTGCAAAACCTATTCTCTTGGAGTCTTGCCTGTCTCAGAAGCTGGTCATGCCAAAATAGGATGGTTTTGAAATCTGTGCTAAATGACCTCTAGGGATTGCGACAAACAAAAGGGGAATGGACCCCTGCTTTTTATGCAGGACACAACCCCTTCTTATGGATTTATGGGGTAACATCATCATTACATCCACCTAAGCTCCCTCAGCCCCCACAGGCACAATTAGAGCTAAGGCTGGGAGATGCATTCTGTTATTGGAGACAGTCCTCTTTGCTACTGGAATACCTCCCCAAAATGTGCAAGCGTAAGTGGGTGTTTCAGCCAGTGCGCGCACATGCACACACCTTCCAGCCTCATTTCTTCCAGAGATGAACATGGTCAGACAAGCTGCTCACCTTATGCAGCTGCAGGCTGCTTACAATTAATATTTATTTATCTACATTTATACCCCGCCCACCCCTAAAGGCTCAGGGTGGCTTACAAAGGACATAAAATTTTAAAACATTTAAAATACAATCCCCCCCCCCCCCAAAAGGCCAACCCACTCCCACCCTCCAACAACCTCCCACCTAATCCCTCTATTCCTGCCCGCCAAATACTTTAACAAAAAGTTAATTTTAAAAAATTTACACCGAGGTTTTACACCACCTCCAAAAGACACTCAGGCCTTGACTCAGATGGACCTCCAGGGGGAGGGAGTTCCACAACACTGGGGCAGCAACCGAGAACGCCCTCCAGAGTGCCCCCACCAAACAAACAAGAGTAATGGGGGAATCCACAGGAGGGCGTCCCCAGCCAATCTCAGGGGTCGCAACGGAGCATGGTAGGAAAGAATCTTTCAGATACATGGGTCCCAGGACGTTTAGGACTTTAAAAAGGTCAAAAACAGTACCTTGAATTGTACCCAGAAAGCTATAGTTAGACAGTGCAGACTCTGAACACCCATGTAATGTGCTCCCAGCAATGCGGCCCTGAAAGGAGCTGAGCTGCCGCATGCCGAACAGTCATCAAGGGCAGCCCCACGCAGAGCGCACTGCAGTAATCCACACTGAGGTGATGAAAGCATGGATGACAGTGGCCATGTCCAAATCAGAGAGAAAAGGCCTCAGTCTCCTCACTACATGAAATTGGTGAAAAGTGCTCCTGGCCACCTCTGCAACCTGACAATCCAAGCACAGCAAGGGGTTCAGAAGCACTCCAAGGCTGCGAACCTGAGTGACCAAAGGTGGTTGGATCCCATCAACTCCAGGAGTTCCAGTTCCCCCAGGTCACAGGGCTGGCCAACCATCATCAGTCTTGTCTGGATTCAGCCTCAATCGGCTCATCTGCATCCAGTCCCCAATAGCAGCCAAACATCGGGTAAGCACCGAGACTGCACATCCTGAGTCAGATGAAAAAGAGAGGTAGAGTTGAGCGTCATCAGCATACTGATGGCACCTCACCCCAAATGACCTCACCCAGTAGCCTCATATACACATGGAATAAGAGGGGTGATAGAATAGAACCTGCAGGACCCCACAGTGGTGATAAGCAATCGCTTATCACCACTCTGAGCTCCCCGACAGAAGGAGCAGAACCACTGAAGAGCAGTCCCATGCACCCCTGCCAGATTCCACAGTTGAGTCATCACCACTTCATGATCAACGGTATCAAAGGCTGCTGATAGATCTAATAAGATCAACAGGGTAGAATTCCCCTTGTCAATCTCTAGGTGCAGGTCATTGATCAAGGTCACAAGCGTCATCTCTGTGCCATACCCAGGACGAAAGCCTGACTGAAATGGGTCCAGGAATCGGATAGCATCGAGGTGGGCCTGGAGCTGTTGGGCAATCAGCTTCCCTAAAAAGGGGAGGTTAGAGACAGGTCAATAGCTGTCGGCTACATAATAAAAAGGTGGCTATAGGCAAGTCAGGCCCAATGGTCCACAAAGTTCAGGCAAGTTCACTCAGGCCCAGTGGGACCCACTGAATTATATAAATGTCTGAGTTTTTCCTAGCACATGTAGGCTTTTTTTTTTTTATTATTTTTTTTTAAAGCTGATGCAACTCATCCCCTCAGGAAGGCTGCACAAGCTTGGTCAATTTCTAAAAGTGTTAATGTTTGCCTACAAACTTATGCCACATGTCAGTGTCAAAAAACAAACAAAACAAAAAAAAACAACAGACTACTTTTGAAACTCTCAAGCAAACCTATTTAAAAACTAAGCCTCTCTTTCTAAACTAAAACTACTTCAGTGCAGCACATTCACATGGATGCCATCTCAGAACTTGAATAAATAATGCTTTCACAGACACAGAATAAGAGTTGGAAGGGAGCTCAAAGGTCATCTACTCCATTCCCGTTTTGATGCATAAGTCCACAGGTACAGCATCCCCAACAGTTGGCTGCCCAGCCTCCAACAACAGAGAACCTACAACCCGCCCCCAGGCAACTTGTTTCATTACAAAGCAGTCTCTAAGGTGTTTTTCCTGATATTTAACCAAGATCTACCTCCTTGTAATTTGAACCCATTATTTCTCATCTTTCCCACTGTGGCAATGGAGCAAGAGGAGAATACTTAAGTACACGCAACCCTTTAGACAGAAGGGTTTTTGTTTTGCTTTTTCAAATAGGAAACTGTATTTACCACGGTCAAACGTTTTCAGGTCATCCAAATCACGATAAATTCCACTAAGTTTCTCACAACCCTCCTGTAGGACAGGTCCCGTACGGAATACTGCAGCATGGGTCTGCATTTCCTGCAACACAGAGATATTATATGAATTTTCAAGACAGAAGAGTTTAGCAGGCATGGAAGAGTCACTGAAACACAAGAATTCAAAATATTAAGTATGCTGCTACAAGCATATGCAAAGTGCTACGACCAATTTCTACCAGTTCTTCATTCTCCAGTGATGATTATAACATTATCTCCAATAGTCAACTAGCTCTAGGGAGCAGAACGAGTTTGAATGGCTGGTATGTCATATCCAAGTTTCTCTGGTAGCGTAAACAGTTTCTGCAGAAACAAAGCTGGCTGTTTTGAATGTTCAGCTATATTGCAGTAATTATTCCAAGTTGATCAATGCTTTCTCCCCCTGCCTCTGGCTACTCCTCCAGTCGGGTAGCTCTGTGCTCGAATGGCAGGAGGCAGAAGAAAACTCTTCGCTACTGCGTCTGCGTGCCCGGAGCTAGCCCGCTCCTTTGCAGTCCGTCTTCTGCCTTCGGACCGTCAGGAGCAAATTTTGGTTATTGTAAAATTTTTTTGTTTTGGTGACTAATCTTCAACCTGCCAAGGTCCCTGTGAGAAGCAGACATCTATTTACGGAGAGAGTTCTCCGACGGCAGATTCTTTTCCGCCCCACGGGGGCAGCGACTTTCCCAAACCTGTCTTGGGAACCGCTAAGAGCCCCGGCCAGCTCCCTTGCAAAGCGTCTGGGAGCGGGGGAGCCATGAGGGAGATATTTTTTCGTCGGCTTCTTCTACTACTGTGGCCAGCCCTCAGTACCAGCACAAGTCCCCCCGCCCGGAAACAGACTCCGCGCAGCAAGAGTCTGTTCAGGCCGGCAGCTTAACACCGGCGGCACCCGCTGTTTCCCCCCTTGATCAGGGGAGACAGAGCCGGCAGCGGAGAGCCAAGGCCAGGAGCAGTCTTCACCAAACAACGAAGACACGCAAGTAGCCTCCATATCTTCCATGGTGAATTCTATGGGGAAACTCCTTCAGTCCCTAGAGAGACAGTGAACTTCAGTCTCAAGGGAAGAGAAAGAGGGTCTCCTGCAAAGCAAAGTCACTCAAGGGCCCCTTAGTAAGAGCACAGCAGGGCATGAAAACAAAGGGTGAAAACCCCATAAGGGGGCACCATTGCCCGCCTTTTAGCCTCTCAGGACTCTGAGGAAAGCTTTGCTGACGATCAGCCTAAAAAACGCAAAGAGCAGGCCCAGATTTTATTGACCTCCAATTCTGACTCTGAATCAAGTCAGGAGGGGTCTGAGGCAGAGGAGACAGGATACCAGGAACCCCTTCCTGATCCCAAGGAAAAGGATACGCAGTTTCCTCTCTCTTATAGAGATGAGCTCTTGGCTCAGGTAGCCAAAGCCTTGCAACTGAAGGAAACGCCGGCTAAAGGGGATTCCTCTGACTCCCAAGAGGAGGAGAAGAGGGAACATCCCATTGGTACATGGATATAATTCTGGGGTTCCTCTGGATAAGGCTTTTGAGACCTTAGTATTAGAGGAGTGGAAGCACCCTAGCAAGGCCTACAAAATGAATAGGACCCAGGTCTCCCTATATTACTTCTCCAGAAAGAAGGAGTTGCTGTTCAAAAATTCAAAAGATAGATGCAGCGGCTGTCTCACTGGCCAGACAAACCGTTTTCCCCACTGAGGGGGTTTGTTATCCAAAGGATCCCACAGATAGGACAATAGACTCAGTCCTTAGAAGGGATCTGGAGTCTTCAACCTCGGCCCTAAAAATTAATATTGTCTCTTACGTAGCACGAGCCTTAATGTCTTGGCTACAAGAAGCCCAGGACACGGAGATCTCCAAGAAGAGATCCCGGGTATTGACATCACGCATCATGCTGGCTACAGCATTTTTAACTGATTCCACCACAGATGCTATGACCTGGTCTGCCCGTGCAGTGGCAAACTCGGTCTCAGCAAGAAGGAGACTATGGCTCAGATCTTGGCAGGGGGACATCACCGCCAAAAATCTCCTCGTTTCAGACCCATATAAGGGATTGAAATTATTTTGCATGTGTTTAGACAAGGTCCTGGCGGATGCTACGCATAAAGCTAAACCCCAAACCGGTCAAGGAAGAGGTTTTTTTGTGGCCCACCATTCAAATCGAGGGGAAATTATGGAGCCTTTAGAAGATTCCAACCCCAGACCAACAGTGAATCTTCCCATAGCTTCCCTTTTCGCAATAGGGGCAACAGACAGGGTAGATTTAACAAACAAAAATCCAGAGTTCCTCCCCCCAACACAACCTAAACAGGACTTATGACTACTCAGAGGTCTCGGAAGCAGGCTTCAAACTTTCTCAGGGCCCTGAGAAAAATCAGTCTCAGATGCCTGGGTATTAAATTGTGTAAGACAAGGCTACGCCATAAAATTGGTAAGGCACCCCAGGGAAAGATTCATCTCCTCCCCCTCCTCAAACAATCCAGGAAAACACCTGTCCATGGGGGGGGAAATTCAAAGACTTCTGCAAATTCAAGCCATAGAAAGAGTTCCGCCAGAACAAGCCAGCCTAGGTCTCTACTCAATCACCTTTTTGGTGGCCAAAAAGTTAGGAGCCTGGAGGGCGGTTCTAGACCTCAAGCCCTTAAACAAGGCCGTAAAGATACAAAAGTTCAAGATGGAAACAGTTTAATCTATTTACCAGAGCCTGAGGGAGGGGGACTGGATGGTTTTGCTCCATCTGAAGGAGGCCTACCTGCATGTCCCAATCTGGCCGCCGCACAGGAGATGGCTCAGATTCTGCTACCAACACGCACATTATCAGTTCAGAGCCCTTCCATTCGGCCTATCCTCGGCTCCAAGAACTTTCACCAAGATACCGATACCTCTAGTAGCAAATCTCCGGAAAGTTCACCTATATCCCTACCTCGACGACATACGGATCAGATCTCAGTTACGCACCAAGATACTAGCGGATTTAGACAGATCCATACAGTACCTGAACCTTCACGAGTTTCTGATCAACAGGGAGAAGAGCCACTTGTCTCCCACACACAGGCTGGAGCACCTAGGGGTAATCCTAGACACAATTTCAGACGTTGCATTAATTCCGCACTTCAGACAGCTGAAAATTCACACGCTGATTCGTCTCCTAAAGCATCAGCGGCGAATGAGATTGAAGACACTAGCGCAACTCTTAGGCCTGCTGGTTTCTTGCACCCAGCAGGTGCAATGGGGCCGGTTCCACCTCAGACCCTTGCAGCTTTTGCTTCAACCTATGCAAAGAGCTGACACTAGGGCTCAACCCGTGGGTATCTATCCCTCAAGGCCTAAGACACTCAATGTTTTGGTGGTTAAAACCAGAGACGTTCAGCACAGGAACCCCACTGTCTGAACTAGTCGCGGTCATAACGACGCATGCCAGTCTCAGGGGGTGGGGAGCCCATTCCGGACTCTACTTGGTCCAGGGGCTATGGAGCAAGAAGGACCTAGCTCGCAGCATAAACTTTCTGGAACTAAAGGCAATTCGCCTCGACCTGTGGCAGCTTCTACCATCTCTCTCCACTCGAGATCTATTAGTTTACACAGACAATACAACAGCCAAAGCTTACATAAACCACCAGGCGGCTCGAGATCCTCTTGCCTCCACAGGGAGGCGGTGAAGCTTTTCACATGGGCCCAGAAGCATCTACGTTCTCTGAAGGCTCTATATATCAGGGGCTGGGGCAACTCCCAGGCACACTGGCTCAGCTGCCGAACACTCGAACCACACGAATGAGCTCTAGACAAGGAAGTCTTCAACGACCTGGTGAAGCTCTTCGGTCTGCCCCTAGTGGACCACCAGGTCAGGAGAATGCACAAGTTCCGAGGTTCATGTCCAGAACCCCATGCAGTACAGCAGTAGCAACGGATGCATTGAATCAACTGTAGCCTCGAGGCCTCCTCTACGCATTTCCGCCTCTCCTGCTAATTGCAATGCAAAGGTCATCAAGGAGAGGGCACAGATAATTCTTATAACATTGTGGTGGCCCAGGAGACCATGGTTTTTGGACCTGATAGAGTTCAGCCAGGCCCCTCACAGCATCTTGCCCCTTCGTCCCACCCTTCTCAGACAGGGCCCGCTACTATGCGACAGCTAAGGCTGACAGCTTGGAAGTTGAACGCTCGGCGTTAAAAAAGATGGAATATTCTGAGGCTGTCCTCTCAACTCTACAGCTTTCTAGGAGACCAGCGACTAGGAGATCATACAGGGCTACCTGGAAAACATTCGTCCACTGGGCAATGGCAAGGGAGCAGGACCCGTGCAAGGCAGGAATTCCAGAAATTTTACAATTCCCTCAAGAGGGGCTGGATAAGGGGCTAAAACCTAATACATTAGCTAGACAGGCAGCAGCTTTGGACTCCGTCCTGAGGATGGTATCCAATAGACAGGTGTCCTCTCAAAGCCATGTCAGACAGGTTTTAAGGGCGGCAAGAAATCATCTCTCCGGTGGTGGTCCACAGATGTCTATTGTGGAGCTTAAATTTAGTTCTAGATGCTCAGACTAGAGCCCCTTTTGAGCCTCTCAGACATGTCTCCTTGTACATGCTTTCGCTCAAGGTGGTCTTCTTGAAAGCGGTCACCTCAGCCAGGAGAATCTCAGAGTGGGGGCCTTATCTACGGAAGAAAATGTTTGTTCTTTTCAGGAACAATCAGTTACATTGAGGGTAGACCAGGCCTTCATCCCTAAGGTCAACTCAATCTTCCATAGAAGTCAGGAATTAGTCTTACCCTCTTTCTGTCCTAGGCCAACTCACCTTAGGAGAAAGCTTGGCACACCCTAGACATGCGTAGAGCTCTAAAAATTTACTTGGCTAGGACACAGAGCTTCCCAGTATGCACGGCCCTCTTTGTTAATATCAGGCCCGGATATCAGGGATCTAAAGCTTCTAAAACCCTAATTTCAAAATAGGTAACAACGTATTGTGGAGTCCTATAAAGCAAAGGGTAGGATTCCTCCCCTCCAAATTTGGGCTCATTCAGTTAGGAGCGCAGCCACTTCTTATGCTTTCAGGCTAGAGCCTCATATGATGAAATATGCAGAGCAGCCACTTGGTCCTCTCTACATACTTTTGTCAAACACCACAAATTAAATGTGTATAAGTGAGCGGAGGCTGCGTTTGGTAGAAGGGTGCTTCAGGCGGTGCTGGACTCTCCCGACGCCGTTTGTTCCCACCCTTAGAGGTATTGTTGCTTGGGTACATCCCGACAGGAGGAGTAGCCGGAAGCAGGGGGAGAAAAGGGAATTGGTCACCTACCTTTGGTGAATTCTTTTCTCCCCTGCACTCCGGATACTCTTCCGACCCTCCCTACCAAACAGCACAAAGACGACTGGGGAGGTTAAACTTCGTAACATACCTCGTTAAGTTATTGAGGAGTCCTTAATCTTAACCAAAAGGGACATTTCTTCCTTCTACTGTTGTTTAATTAGATGTCATGTTTAGGGCTGTTGGTTATGTTAACGTACGTTAGTTTTTACATTCGCACTGGTCACTGTCCTGCTAACGGAGGTTCTGGTCCTTGGCTTGGAAACTGGACTGGAAGGGAGCGGGCTAGCTCCGGGCATGCAGGCACAGTAGCGAAGAGTTTTCTTCTGCCTTCTGGCAGTCGAGCACAGAGCTACCCGACCGGAGGAGTATCCGGAGTGCAGGGGAGAAAAAAAAATTCACTAAAAGGTAGGTGACCAATTCCCTTATCTCATCTTCCAGAGTCTACAGAGACTGAATAAATGACAGCCAAATGCTCTCTCCACTTCTCTAGGCTTACCAAGGCCCTAAAAGTAATAGAAGTCACCATGGTTCTGGTGTGCGATGTGTCAGACAAGAATTCCTGTACGTTTTTTGTTTCCCCCTTCCACATGGTCAATCTGACAGTTAATACTCCTTCACTTTCATTTCCAAAACCTGCCCCTTCAAAGCATTCATGGTGGGTTCAAAGAACACCAGTTTCTCTGCACCTCCAACTCACTGAATCCATACTGAGTTCAATACACTTAAAAACTCCAATCTGGTTTTTTTTACTTTCTTTTTTATTTTAACTTTAACATTGTAATATCACATTCCAATCAAAATATTACATTTATTTCCCTTTCCCAACCTCTTTCCCCCCTCCTCCCTTATCCCCATCTCCTCTCTTCCTTCCCCAAGTAACACTGTATATTTCTTTATTACATTGACCGAATGTGATTTAACTTAAATATGTTCCCTTTCCCACCCTCAGTCCCCCCCTTCCCTCTTTTCTGCATCCCTCCCCCTCCCCCCTGTTCAATATATATTTCTTAAGCAAGTCGAGTGTGTGAACTGTTCCATCTTTATCTTTTTTGTTAATAGTGTCCAGCATTGGTCCCAGTCCTTATAAAATTTATCTAGATTGTCTTCAAGGCTGGCTGTAATCCGTTCCATCGATAGGCAGTGCCATAATCTATGAAGCCATGCTTGTTGTGTAAGTCCTTTAGCAAATTTCCAAGTTCTTGCAATGGTGCGGATTGCTGCCAGTATCAGGTTAGTACATGTCCTTTTCTGTTGTTTAGTTATCTCTTTTTCTGGGTATATCCCCAACAAGGCAATTTCTGGCTTAAAAGGCAATGGTATATTTAGTGACACTTATAATCTTCCATACTTTTTTCCAGAATTCAGCAACCTTTGGGCAGCTCCACCATGCATGTAAGTATGTACCTTTATCTCCACATCCCCACCAACAAGCTGGGGGATATGTTGCTTTTATTCTATTGATTTCTACTGGTGTAGTATACCACCTGTGCATTAATTTGATTTGTGGTTCTTTAACCAGTAGTGATCTGGAACATGTATTAGCATATTGCCACATCTGTTTCATCTTTTTCTCTGTTATTTCTACCATTAGTTCATCTTCCCACTTAGATACATATCCAGCATCTGGTAAATGATATATAGTCTTTACTATCTTATGCAGTAAGGAAAAAATTCCCCTTTGTCCTATTTTGTCAAATAGGATTTTTTCTAGCTCTGTTGGAAGCCGATTGAATTTTAATTTATCCCTTGGGTTTGTCAGCGCACTATGCAGTCGGCAATACTGCCAAAACGGTGTCTTTTCCTGTGTAATCTCTTCTATCTCTTCCTTTGTTTTTAGTCTCCCTTGTGTAAGTAAGTGTGTTGCTCTGTATATTCCTTTTTCTCTCCATCTTTTCATATTCCCTCTCTCTCTATTATCCCATTTAGGCCCAATTTTTTCTAGAGGGGTGTATGGGGTTTTACCCTGTATTATCTCTAACTTCCTTTGGCATTCCCTCCATGTGTTTACTGCAACCCCTGCAAATGGGTGATCCTTACACTCTGGGCCCCTCAATTGTATTTTATCTGGGCTGTCAAAAATATCTTGCCCATTTTCTAGTCCTAATATCCCTATTTCTAAGTTCCTCCATCTGGGTTCCTTACCCTCGTTATACCACACTAACTGTTCTCAGGGCTGAAGCCCTGTGGTACATCTTCATATCCAGCAGATTGCATCCGCCCTGTTCTGTTTTAGTTTTCAGTATTGTTTTTCTTAACTCTTAGGTCTTTTTTTGTCCCCATATTACAAACCTCATGATCTTTTCTATTTTTTGAAAAAAATCTTTGTTTAATGATATGGGTATTGCCTGTAAAGTGTATAATATTTTAGGTAATAGCTGCATTTTAATTATATTCATTTTTCCTATCCAGGAGCATCCCAGCCTATTCCAGGAGTGTTGTTTGTTTAGGAATTCTTGAATGAGGGCTAATTTTTTTTATATAGGTCTTTTGTGTTTTTGGTGAGCCATACACCCAGATATTTCAATTGTTCTGTTTGCATTTGGAATTGCTTTAGTTCATCTAGGTCCGCCTGTGTCATTTTTGTTTTGTTTAGTGTCATAACTTGTGTTTTATTTGTATTTATCTTGTATCCTGATAGAGTCCCAAATTCCTTTAGCAGGCTGGTTAATTCCTGCATTGAGGATTGTATGTTTGTCATTGTCAATAGCATATCATCAGCGTATACCATTGTTTTATGTTCCTCTTCTCCTACCTGTAGTCCTTTGATTTTTTAATTTTGATTAATGGCTACTATTAGTGGTTCTATTGCTAGGTCAAACAATAAGGGAGACGGGGCATCCCTGGCGTGTTCCTCTATTAATTAAAATATTTGGGGTCACATCCCCATTTATTGCGATATTAGCTACCGGTCTTTTATAAATGCTAGCCACCCATTTTAGATATGTTCCCTTAAATCCCATTTTATTTACTGTGTTCATTAAGAAGATTTTTTTCTAGTCTGTGAAAGACCTTGTTTGCATCTAATGAAATCACTCCCGTGGGTGTTTTATCTTTATTAGCTTTATAAATTAAGTTAATCGCTCTTCTAACATTGTCTACTCCCATTCTGCCATTAATAAACCCTGTCTGGTCTGGTCCTATAAGGAATCTAATGATCCCCTGCAGTCTGGTGGCTAGGATCTTTGTAAATATTTTGGCATCTGTGTTTAATAGCAAGATGGGTCTAAAATCTCCACATTCTCTACCAATTTCCCCTGGTTTGGGGCATAACGTGATGGTGGCTGCATAAAATGTCTCTGGCATCTCTGGTTTTGACTGTATCCCGTTGTACACTTCCGTTAACAGTGGGGCCAATTGTTCCCCATATGTTTGATAAAACTCTGGGATAAACCCATCTGGTCCTGGTGTTTTATTCTTGGGTAAATCTTTTATTGTCTTTTGTACTTCCTTTATAGTTATTGGTTCATTAAGCCATTCTCTCTGTTCTGCTGTCAGTTTAGGTAGTTTTAATTTGTCTAGAAAAATGTCAATCTTCTCCCTGTTAGGCTCTTCCGAGGTATATAACTTTTTGTAAAAGTTTTGGAATTGTTCCCTCATTTCTTGTCCTGTAATCCAGCTCTGTCTGCTGGGATGTAGTATCTGTGTTATCTGAGTTTTTTTCCTTTTCTGTTTTACCATCCATGACAATACTCTATCCGCCTGATTACTTTTATTATAATAAAATTGTTTTGTGTATCTGAGGTTTTTTTATCACTCTCTCTGTTTCTATTGTGTCTATTAGTCCTCTTAGTTCTCCCCTTTCTCTAATACATTGCTTTGTGGGTTTCTTTTTCATTCTTTCTTCTAATGTATTTAGTTTCAGATAGAGGTCATTTAACTCTTTTTTACTTTTCTTTTTATTACAGGCATCGATTTTAATATATCGGCCTCTCAAGTTTTTGCAGCTTCCCACACCATTCCCTGGGATACCTCTCCATCATCATTCCATGTCATGTATTCTCCAATGTGTTGTTTAATTTGCTCTTTGTTTAATGCATTCAATAAAGTACCCTTCTTCAAAACCCAGTGAGGTGTCTTGTGTGTTTTTTGTTGCCCTGTACTTATCCTTGCTATTATTGCACTGTGGTCTGTAAATGTTGCGGGGATAATATCAATCTGATTGCATTTTGCCCAGTTTGTATCTTGCATGAATAAGTAATCTATTCTGGAGTAGGTCATGTTTGTTTGAAAAAAAGTATACTCTCTATCCCTTGCATGTTTTAGTCTCCAGACATCCACCAGTTGTGCCTCCGTTATTATTTGGGCCATTTTTAGTTGTCCTCTCTTCATTTTCCCTCCCCCTGATCTGTCTAGCCTTGTGAGAGGACTGTTTAAGATCTCCTACCACTATTAATGTCCCTTGACATTCTTTTTCTATTAATTTTGTCATCTTTGTCATGAATGTTGTCTGCCCTGTATTAGGGGCATAGATGTTTAAGGTGGTGAACATTTCTCCCTTTACTTTCCCTGTTACCATTATGTATCTACCTTCTGGGTCTTTCACTATTTTTTCCCTTTTAAATTTCAGTGTTTGTGCAAAGGCCAATAGGACCCCGGCCTTTTTCTGCCCCGCATTTGTGAAATATATATGCTCAAAGAGTTTGTCTCTCATTCTAACATTATCTTTTTGCAATAAGTGCATCTCTTGCAGAGCCAATACCTGTGCATTTATCCTTTTTGCATATTGCCATGTCTTTTTTCTCTTCGTTGGACAGTTTAGCCCGTTTACATTTAGTGAACATACCTTTACATTAGCCATTATCTTTCTTCTGTATACATTTCGTTGTGACTCACTTTTATACATTCTTTACCTGTGTACCTTTCCCTTTGTCCCCTTTTCCCTTCCCTCCCCCCTGTTTCTTCCCCATTCCCTCCCCTCCCCCCTTTTCCCCTTTCCCTTTGGCAACTTATCCAGTTGTCCATCTCTCTCCTTCTCCTCCTCTGGAAGTGCCTCTGGAGCCGCTCGTTCTGTGCAGTCCCTCCAGACAGGCCCTTCCTTTTGTTCATGGTGCCTATTAGTTCTTTCTTTCGCCGTTTTTCTATTTCTTCTTTTGCTAACGTGGATTTTTTCAATAACCTGGGTTTCCCCCGTTCCATGTCTCTTGCCTGCATTTTCAGTTCTGTGTCTCTTGCCCTTGGGTTATTCTCTCGCTGGTCTAGGTTCCTCTCTCTGCAACTCTGGCATCTTTGCTGCTATGAATGTTTCTAGCGCTTTCGTGTCATAGAAGTTCCTTCTGCAGTTTTCATGCATGAAGGAGAAGGTAGCAGGGTATCTTATTTGCGTTTTGATTCCCTGTGCTGTGAATTTTTCTTGTAATTTGTGCCATCCCCGTCTCCTTGCCACTGTAACCGCTGCTAGGTCTGGTTGTATGCTAATTCTGTGGCTTTGGTATTTTAAGTCTTTAAATTGCCTAGCTTCCCACAGAATTTGCTCTTTGNGGGGGGGGGGGGTGTCCCCCTCCTTTGGTCTGGAGTGTAGAGTCCTGTGGGCTCTATCGATCTCTATTTCATGGAGTTGGGGACACTCTGGGAGGATTTCTTTCAGGATTTTCCTGATTAAGTCTCTGCCTCCCTGGGCTTCTATGCCCTCTGGGATTCCTTGAATTCTTAAGTTATTCATCCTTCCCCGATTTTCTATGTCCTCCATTTTCCTCTGTATTCACCCCAGGGCTCTTTCTATCTCCTGTACCTTGTCTTCCCATCTTTACTGCTGTATTTCTCTCCTTTCCACTCTCTGTTCTAGGCTGGTTACTTTCTCTGCCATTCCATCAAAAAAAAATTTTAAGCAGTCCACCACGGAGGTTACTTTCTGTATGTTCTCGTTTAGGAGCCCCCATTGCTTTCTGGAATCAGCGTGATTTGAATTTATTGCCTCCATTAAGCCGGTTAACTGTGCTGTGAGGTCTCGCTGTTCCCGCTGCTCTGCTGCACGTGCCATGCTGCCTTCCTGGGGTTGCTCCAGATCCCCTCCCCCTCCTCTCTCACTTCTCCATGGTTTTTTGCCGCTTTTTGCCTCTCTCTGCCCCTTATTTTTGGCTTCTTGAGGGGTGGTGGGGTTTCTTTTTTATATTTTCCCCCATTAGGGGCTTCAAGTCCACTTTTTTTTTACCTTTATTTAAGGCGAAGTCGGGCTGGGCCGTCTGGAGCGTTTTGCGGAGGCGGCTACTGCTCGCGCATGCCCAGGCGCATCTCAACTCCAATCTGTTTTTCATGTCACAGAACGTTAAAGTGGTAACCAATTCAAATCAGGGGAAGTTCTTACTGTGACTGTGAGCTCAACTTTTGTAACAAAGGCCATTTTCCTGAAAGGGTGTTAAGCAACATGTTACTCCACTACCAGTGGCTGTTTTCATGATCACGCATCACTCACAGCACGCGTTTAGAGAATGTGGCGCCTGCTATGTGGGCTAATGTTGGCTAAAATGCTGGCTGTGTACCCACTTGCTGTCATGCTATTAGGTTGCAGAGGAGTGTTGAGCGTTTGGGGAGGAGTAAGCAATTGGTTGTAGCTACTGTTGCTGTGATAGGAAGTGGGTGGCTAAAGAGCAGGGATGGGGCTGGCTCAGGTGTGAATTGGCCAGCAAATAAGCTTGGATTTGTGCTTAGAAGATCTCTCTCTCTCTGCACAGCATTCTCCTGCCTTTCCCTCTCTGCCTTGAAGTGACGGCACAAGGCTCACAAGAGAGGGAGTTTGAACTTCCTTAGTTGTTAAAGTGTCTGAGGAGGAGGAGGAAGGTGGAAGCATCTGGCTCCCCCGCCTCCCTGTTGCACCTTAGAGCATATCCCGCCTCCCCCCCCCTCCTTTGTGTATTAGGCTCAGCACTTGGGATACGGGAACACTCACAACATCCACTTGTAGGGTATTATTGTGTTTATTACCCCCTCAGAGGAAACTTCTGATTCTAGAATAAGAAGTTCCAGAACTTCATACATGTTCCATTTCACATTATACTTGTGTAAGTTAAGATACTGCTTCTAAAAACTGTCAAAGCTTTTTTTTTTTTAAACTAACAGCTGCATGCTCAACTCCAGCTAAGCCCCTCTCCACAAGGCTGACATGAAATAACTCATGGCCTTTAATCTGAAGTGGACAAAAACTTTAGCAGATGTTCAAACTTTCACTTCATTTATAATCTCACTAAATTTAAGCCCTCCTAAAGAAAGCTAATGTTGCATAGTTTTCCTTTAAATCACCAATGTTCCTCTTAGGTCAGTTGCAGAAACAAAATTATCTGAACTCTAAATTAGTATTGATTAAATCTAATGGAGGGGTGGGAGGAGATGAATGGATTCTAAACACTAGCTGCCCCCACTTCCAATTTCTGACTGAACACCAAAATGCCCACCCACAAGCCACTGCAGGTATAGTGTACAACGAACAGCAGTTGTGACAACAATACATATGAACACTGGGAGGCTGGTTTAAAATCTCAACTAGTGCAAGCTGCACTGCAGACAAGCCTTAAGTTCTGCTGTAATCAATAAGAGCCACAGCTCTTCATTGCTCACCGAAATATTTTCATTCACCTTGTCTACAAACCTCTGAATTCTACAAGTGAAATTGCCAAACAGACACCACCGTTCCTGCTTATTTTTTGGCAACTTAAAGATAACACTTCAGGGTAAACAATGGCGTAAAACTTTAAAGCTCTTTGGAGTTACTTACCAGTTGTGAGCTTGAAGTAGGAACCAAAAAGATGGAATCCACCAAGCATCATCTTTAGTTAAATTCAATGCAACTAAGTTACCAGGGTTGGCAATTTCCTGGGAAAAAACTAGTTTTGGACAGGGCACTAGTAAATCCATTTTTACTAGAGAAACAGGGAGGGGGGGGGGGGAGAAATGGATTTAAAACTACTAAAATAGTAGTTTAGTAATAGGTCTGCAGTAATATGATCCGTTTAATGAAAGGAAATAAAGAGATTGAACCTGAACCTTAAACTTCATGCTATTATTGCCTAGGGCTACTTTGACCATAAATTAAGATTCTGGATCTGGGAATCTCATTAAGTAATGAAATGTACATGTCCGTTCAGCAAACGAAGAAGGGAAATTAGACCAAGCAATAAGAGGGGCACTCAAGGAAGACAAGGGCACTGCAGAAAAGGTAACTGAATTCTCTGCATCTCTCTTCATTTCTCCATATAAGAGGCAGCTCAGTAAATTAGGACTCTTCAGCTTAGAGAAGAGGCAACAAGGGAGAGAATAATGATACAAGTTGACAAAATCATGAGTGGTATGAAATAAGTAAATAAGGCGGTGGTGTTTATCCTTTTTTAAATAATACTAAACCCAGAGGACACAAACTAACTGGCAGCAGATTTAACACAACTAAAATGAAGCACCCTCTCTCTCAACATACAATTAGCTTGTGGAAATTTGCCAACAGATGTTGTAATGACCAATTGTATCCTGGGTTTAAAGAAAGGATTGGATAAGTGCTCAACAGATATTATAGCCATTTATGGACCTATGAGTCAAGTTGAATGGGGGAAATGTAACCTCGGTCAGGAGCTGGAAATAAATAGCAGGAAACGGATCACTTCATTCTGACCTGTTGTGCATTTCTCTGAAGTGACTGAAGGTGGCTGCTGTTGGGAAACGGGATGCTGGGCTGGATAGTCTGACCCAATATGGTACTTATGTTCTTTTGGTTGCTTAATGTTTCAAGCCAAGTGCGCTGCATTGTTGTTGTTTTTCATATAATCTATTGTTTGACTTTGGCTTGTACAATAGAAGTATTTTATATAAAACTTTCTAAAAAAAATTAATTGTATATGGACATCCAAAACTATTAAACTACACCTTATCCATTGAGTTTACCTTTTCATTTAAAAAAACAAATTAATACCTAAATCTGCTGCCCTTAGGTAATCACAATTTTAAAATGTAGCTAAAACGTAACTATGTGTAATCGGTTACAATCTGTTGTGGATTAATGAGATAGAGATGAAGTAGCTCAAATGATGCATCTTTTATTGGACCAACTTCTGTTGGCATTAAAGTTTTGTTGGTCCAATGAAAGTTCTCATTTGAACGACTTGGTCCCCATCCATTTGGGACCATCACAGCAGCCATACTCTCAAGTGGATTCATGAAACAGTTTTGATAATAGAAAATATTAATGCATTAAGCTACCATACCAACCCTGCTTGCTACCTTATAAGTAACAAGGCAAGACTATTTAATAAGATAAACGTAAAAGTGCCTTAAAATCCAAATACTGAATGCTTGTGACTTAAAATTCTGTACCCCATTAGTGGGCGAACTGGAGTAGTGCTGAATATCTGGACTCCTTGAGCAAACGGGTTCACATTTTGATACAGCCCCTGAAAAAGGATCTCCTTTGAGCACACCCTTTCACTCCTTCCCATCAAACCCTGCAGTACCCCCACTCTACTGCTCTTCATTCCTCACCCCCACACCTTACTGTCTTCCTTTACTAGCACCCATTGTTCACTAACCTCACTATTACCCTGAGTCTTTCAAGGGACGGGCAGGATAAAAATTTAAATAAATAAAGATAGTCAGCTCTAGGGGGCAGAGGGAAGGCGGTGTGGCCATTACGGCACTATATCTTAGCTTTATTTCCCAGCTTAGTAAGGCGGATGTTTTGCTGCACTCAGCATTATGGAAGAGTATAAATGAGCCCAGAAAGCCTTCACGCTGTTAGCCAAGTGGTTTTGCCAAAAATATAAATTTTAAGCTTTCCATTTGGAAAAAGGTCCTGTAAAATCCAGGCAAGACCCAAACAGGTCACAAGATGATTCTGCTGCATTTTAAAACAGAGAACAGAATATTTCATTAACCAATGTAGGGACAAATGTACTGTTGTAAAGAGCAACTTTCCATTTGACAAAGCAAAAAGGTTTTGTTTTAATAAATTCACAGTTCTGGTTGTAAGATAGAGCTCAACACAAGTTTGGATGCTTTACTTGTGCCTGCTTTGCATCTTAATGTTAAGCACTGCGCTTCTTACCTTCTGCATTCTAAGTCTTAGTTCTGACGTTCTAATGTTTCCATCAGCAAAACGTAATTTGTCAAGGTTTGCAACAGATTCTTCTCCTGCATTTGGTTTAATTGGAGGGACTGCTTCTCCTGTTAAGATTAATAATATTTTGTTAGGAAGTTAGTTTGCTGTTTTTACCACAGAGTGAGGAAAATTATTTGTGGACTATACCTTTGTATTTTACTACACCCGAGTAGGTTCTTCTGTCTCGACAGAAAAAGGGTAAGAGGTCTTTAAAAAAAAAAAATAGCTAACAAAAAATTGAAAGAATTCATGCATGTGCCAGAAGCTTCAAGTTCTTTTTTTTTTTGGGGGAGGAGAGAAAGAGGGAGTGTTCACAAAAACAGGCCTTTTGTGGCTTTTGTAAGCTGCCCTGTGTCTTTGAGGGAAGGGTGGGATAAAAATATTAAATATATAGGTTTAGTGGTTTGAGAAAGGAGAATTGGTCACCTACCTCGGTGAATTCCTTTCTCCTCTGTCGACGGATAATCCTCCGCACAGGTAGCTCTCCAGATGGCCGCCAAGAGGCAGAAGAAAGATTTCCATTGCGCATGTGTGCAGAGCTAGTCCCGAGTCTCTTCAGTCTATATCTAAGCCGAGAGCTGGTCCCTGAATCATCTAGAATACTTCCAACTTACAACAGGTTAATGCACAAACATGCTAATGTTTTGGTTTTTTTTAAAAAAAACACTTTCCCCGAAGAAACCCTTAACTCTAGTGACTAAACTAACATTTCCTGAATCCTTTTAACTTAACCAGAATTACAGGACTTGTAGCCTCTCGAGCTATTTGCCAGGGAGGGCTGGAGGATTATCCATCGACAGAGGAGAAAGGAATTCACCGAGGTAGGTGACCAATTCTCCTTTCTCCCTCTGTCTCCAGCTAATCCTCCACACAGGAAGTACCCGAGCCCTTAAGATCCCTCTGGATGGGAGCAAACAGCACTAGGAGAGTCCAGCACTGCCTGCAACACCCTTCTGCCAAACGCCGCTTCTGCGAAATTGAATACATTCAGTTTGTAATGCCTAACAAAGGTGTGTAGGGACGACCACGTTGCTGTCCTACATCTCTCTTCAGAAGAAGCTCTTGTCTCAACGGCATAAGAAGTGGCTGCACTCCTTACCGAGTGTGCCCAAATCTGAAGGGGTGGAACCCTATTTTTGGCTTTATATGCCTCTATGATGCACAGTTTTACCTATTTTGACAGGAGAGTTTTAGAAGCTTTCGATTCTCCTCCACCCGGTCTGATATTTATGAACAGAGCTGTAGTGGACCTGAGACCCTGAGTCCTAGTCAGGTAGATCTTTAACTCTCTCCTGACATCCAACGTGTGCCACATCATCTCCTTTGGGTGAGAAGGTTTGGGACAGAAGGATGGCAAAATTATTTCCTGGCCCCTATGGAAAATAGAGTTTACCTTAGGAATAAAGGCCTGGTCTACCGATTGCTCTTGGAAAGAACAGAAGTTCTCCATCGACAGGGCCCCCAATTCCGATACCCTTCTGGCTGAGGTAACTGCCACTAAGAATACTACTTTAAGGGATAGAAAGTAGAGAGACATGTCTTAATGGTTCAAAGGGAGGTCTGGTTAGAGCGTCCAGCACCACGCTCAAGCTCCATGAGGGGCATCTATGAATAACTGGGGGAGATATTGCCCTCGCTGCCTTCAAGAACCGTTTGACATGCCTATGGGATGAGACCTGCCAATTTGCTACAGTCCTAAGCACTGAGTCGATTGCCGCAGCCTGCCTAGCCAGGGTGTTGGGTTTCAGACCCTTGTCCAGACCTTCCTGCAGAAATTGTAGGAAGGATGCGATCTCCGCTCTACAAGGATCGTAACCCTTCTCAGCTGTCCATAAAGCGAAGGTTTTCCAGGTGTTCCGTATGACCTCCTGGTCACAGGCCGTCTGGACTGCTGTAGGGTTGCGAGGACTGCTTCTGAGTAACCCTTCTTCAGTGCTGAATGCTCAAGTACCACGCTGTCAGTCTTAAATTGTGAAGGTTTTCACATGTTAGCAGGCCCTGGGTGAGTAGATCCGGTCTCAGTGGCAGAATCTCTTGTTGTGTGTGGCTGAGTTCTATCAAGTAAGAAAACCATGGTCCCCTGGGCCACCATGGAGTTATCAGAATCAGCTGGGCCTGTTCCTTGATGCATTTTGCCACCATTCTCGCTATCAGCGGGATGGGTGGGAAGGCGTAAAGCAACCCTCTTGGCCATGGTTGATTCAGCACGTCCACTGCTACCGCTGCCCTGCACGGACTCTTGGACATGAAGCTTCATACCTGTGAATTTTCTTGACTGGCGAATAGGTCCATTATGGGAAGGCCAAATTTCGCTACTAAATCCCTGAAGACCTCCTTGTGTAGAGCCCATTTGTGGGGGGTCTATCATTCTGTGGCTGAGCCAGTCTGCTTGACTGTTGTCTTGTCCTTTGATGTGTTCAGGGAGCGTAGGTTCTTCTGCGCCCAGGTAAATAACCTCACTGCCTCCTTGTGTAGGGAGGGAGTCCTGGACCCGCCCTGGTGATTCACATAGGCTTTGGCTGTCATGTCTGTGTAGATTAGGATGTTGCGATTGGTGAAGCTCTGTAAAAGTTGTTTCAGTGCCAGCCTGATAGCTCTGAGTTCCAGGAAGTTTATCCTGCAACCTTGCTCCATCTCATTCCAGATCCCCTGGACTGACCCGGTCTCCGAGTGGGCTCCCCATCCGGTAAGGCTGGCATCTGTTGTGACCACCTCTCAAGTTGGTTCCGTCAGCGGTGTTCCTGTGGCGAAGGTTTCTGGTCTTGACCACCAAGACATTAATTGTCCGAAACCCCGGGGAATTGTCACCCATGGATTGAGTCCTAGTGTGAGCTCTGCTTGCATAGGATGTAGCAGCTGCTGCAAGGGTCTGAGGTGGAACCAACCCCAATGTACTTGCCTGGTGCATGATATCAGCAGGCCTAGGAGTTGGGCCAGAACTTTGAGTCTCATTCTTCTGCGATGGTGTAGAAGAAGTATCAGCAGATGTATCTTGTTTTGTCTGGCTGGCGGTATGAAGGCGGTTCCTAAGTCTGTATCGAGAATTACCCCCAGGTGTTCCAGCCTGCAAGTAGGAGTGAGATGGCTCTTCTCCCTGTTGACGAGGAATCCGTGTAAGTCCAAATACTGCATGGTCCTGTTCCGGTCCTCTAAGATTTTGTGGGAGGAATGCGCTCTGATCAAAAGATCATCCAGGTAGGGGTATAAGCGTATCCCCTCCTTCCTGAGATTTGCGGCCAGGGGGAACGAGGATTTTGGTTAATGTTCTCGATGCCGATGACAGGCCGAATGGCAGGGCTCTGAACTGGTAGTGTTTGCGCTGATAACAAAAGCGGAGCCACCTCCTGTGTGGTTGCCAAATAGGGATGTGGAAGTATGCTTCCCTGAGGCTGAGCGAGACCATCCAGTCCCCCTTCCTCAGGCTTTGGCAAATGGATGCTACTGTTTCCATTTTGAATTTCTGAGCTCTCGCAGACTTGTTTAGGAGTTTCAGATCGAGTACTGCCCTCCAAGACCCTAATTTCTTGGGTACTAGAAATAGAATAGAGTACAACCCCATACCCTCCTGCTCTAGAGGAACTGGTTCTATGGCCCTGATGTTTCAAAGTCTCTGAATTTCATTTATCATGGCCAATTGTTTTCGGGGTGGAAACTAATCTCTGTCTGGGACAGGACATTACCTCTATGCGATAGCCCTGGGTCACGCACTCCCGCACCCATGCATCCAATACTGACTCTTCCCAGAGCCCTGAGAAAAGCTGCAGCCTGCCCCCTACTTCCAGAAGTTCCGGGTAGTCAGGAGTCCTGCTTATTTTGTGCCGGAGTAGAGCCGCTTGATTTCTGCTTATCGAACCTAGTGGCCTGTCTGTTGTTTCTACTGAGAAAGGGGAAATTTCCTGTTGTTTCCCTGGATTGTCCCTGAAATCTCCTAAATGCGTGGAAACCACCCATCCCATAGGTCTGAACGAGGTGCCTTGAAAAAATCTCTTCTTTGTCCCCGCTTGTTGTAGGGTCTTGTGTTTGGAGTTGCCGCTAGCGTCCGCTAGTACCTTATCCAGGCACGCTCCAAATAGTTTCAGTCCTTTATAGGGGGCTGAGTAACAGATGCTTGGCCGTGACATGCCCCTGCCACAATCTGAGCCACAGTCTCCTTGTTGAGACCGAGCTCGCTAGAGCGCGTGCCGACCAGTCCATGGTGTCCATAGTGGCATCTGCCAAGAAGGCCGTCGCCAGCGTAACACGTGACGAAATAACTTGAGCTCTTATCTGAGTTTTCTGGGTTCTGAGCCTCCTGCATCCAGGAAAGTAGGGCCCATGCTACACAACAGGCTATAATGTTCACCTTTAACGAGGAAGCCGAAAAATCCAACCCCCTGCGAAGGGTTGCATCTATAGCCCTATCTGTGGGGTCTTTAGGACAGCAATCCCCCTCCATGGGGAAAACAGTTTCCCTCGCCAGGGAGACTGCCGCTGCGTCTACCTTTGGATTTTTAAATATTGGTTCCTTCTTCCTCGAGAAGCTGTACAGGGTGGATTGTGTCCTGTTCATCTTATGGGCCTTATCAGGGTGTTTCCACTCTTCTAGGACTAGTTTTTTGAAAACTTTATCGAGGGGTAACCCTGCATCTTTCCCATGGAGGAACGGAATGTAGTCTCTCTCCTCTTCCTCCTGTGGGTCAGAGGAGTCCTTTATTGGTCTTTCCTTTAACTGGAGGGTCTTGGTAACTTGGGCTAAGAACTCCTCCCTGTAGGAGAAAGGGAACTGTTTATCCCTTTCCCTGGGGTCTGGGCGAAGATCCTGGAAACTTGAGCCTTCCCCTTCATCCCACTCTTGCCCCGACTCTTGATCTGAGTTAGAGTCTAACACTGTGTGCGCAAGATCTCTGGGCTTTTTGGACTGTGCCTCCTGTGCACTGTCCTCAGAAGAGGGGGAGGATTCCAAAAGCCTAGTTATGGCACCCCCTTTGCTCTTGTGACCCGCCTTGTGGGGAGCTTTTCCCGCGCTTGCTCTGGGTGCCTTAGGGGAGGGGTTGTTATGGGGCTCCCTTCCCTGAAAATCACATAGTTTATCTAGGGATTGCAGGATTTTTCCCATAGTTACCGCCAGGAATGGCATGCCTACTTGCGTGCCCTCCTGGTCTGCTGCCGCTTGCTGCGCTCCGCTTCCTTGAGTCCCCTCCATAGCTGCCCACGTGGTTTCCCGCTGCTGCTAGGGGGATGCGCTACAGCCAGGATCAGCTTCTGCTGTGAGGTGCTGTTCCCCGGGCGGGGGGAGACTATCGCTGGTCTCACTCCGCTGAGGCTGGGGGGGGGGGGGGGG
>QEPC01013498.1:232509-301347 GCA_003113815.1 Sphenodon punctatus | reverse complement strand
AGGGGGCGGGGAATGCCAGCATCATCGCCCCCTGCTCCCCCGTTCACAGGTGCCGTGTGAGGGAACTGGCCGGGCTTCTGCGGTCACCCGAAGGTTCGGGGATTCCACTGCCCTAAATGCCCCACCTGCTCGCTGTCACCACAAGCCTCTTTTCACTGTACTTTTTTTTTTTTTTTCTCCCCCTTCTAGGTTTGGGGAGAACCAGATGTGATCCCAACGGCCCGAAGGCAGAAGATGGACTGACGAGAATCGGGGCTAGCTCTGCATGCATGTGCATTGGAAATATTTTTTCTTCTGCCTCCCGGTGGCCATCCGCAGAGCTACCCGTGCGGAGGATTAGCCGGAGACAGATGGAGAAATCTCATTTCTCCTTAACTCAGTAGCAAAACCTGTCCACCAAAATAGCTTCCATAGCCTGATCTGCGTTACCCCTCTTCCCATTCAGACATGCTCTGCATACACACATTTAGGGTGCAATCCTCATTTGCTCATGTATGCAAGAAGGCTGCATGCCAAACTGCCACCTTAGACTTAAGTGGGTTTCAAACCCTTATTCACAGTGATGATATCACTCCCTGAACCCAATAAAGCTCCTTCCTCTGCATAGGCAACACTTAAGGGGAGAGGCATCTTATCTCTCAAAGTATGTCCCCAGGTGCTGAAATGATTTCTGAATTCCCATGTGAGAAGGTAACAGTTCACTGACTGTTGTGATACTATACAATAAGGTTTCTCGTTGTGCATAGGATTTGGCACTCACTTAAGACTAACGTGGCACTATGGCATGCAGCTAATACATATACAACCCTTTGCATGTCTGGACAAAAAGAGGACTTCACCTTTAGGCTATCATCTGCAATAAATTCACTGTGCTAACTTTTTAGAGAGACACCTGATTATTTTATAACAAGATTCTAAATTAAAACTTATTGCAAATCAGAACGTAGAACAACAGCTGCAGGACATGTTTATTTTGTTTTAAGATCAAGCTATAAAATAATAGAAGCCAGAATGGAAACTATGTGTACTCAGTCTTCCTTTAAACTGTATGCCAAGTTGTCAACTATGTAATAAAGTGTCATAGCATCAGAGAGCAAAGGCTAAAAATTATCCTACATTAATTTGAAATTATAAAAAGATTCTATCTGCAAATATGCAGTATATACGATCACAAGTTTTATATAAGAAATTGTGCAATAGAGAATAAATGTGTGGTTTGGGGCGGTGGTGTAATTGGGGGTTATGGCACAGCAGCAGCAAGGTCATATTGCACAGGTTTTATGGTTTGGGAGCATCTGCATCAAATCTTCAAAACTCAGAAGTAGCAGCAGCAAGCTATAATTTATTGATGTCAACATTATCACAAGCATTATACCAGATTGTTCTGGCTCAAGAGAAAAGTCTCAACCACGTTTACCAACAGCTTTGGAAGACCTGCATCTCTCTGTAATTAATACATCACATTAACAGTGATAAGTTCTTAGAGAGTGAGTGCTCCTATGCATTGCATAAGAAATCGCTCTATAACAGTATGCAAAACTTTGAGGAGTCTATGGCCACTTGCCCACATTACTGCGGTGCCAAATTTCATGGCAGGGAAATCTTACAGCGCGCTCTGTACGTGGGCGCTTGTAATCAGCCGCATCCTGCAACTTTCTTCCTCACTATTGTCAGGGCTGGATTTAGAGTCCCGACAATTGTAAGGGAAAAAACCATAGGACGTGGCTGATTACAAGTGCCCATGTGCGGAGCATGCCGTAGGATTCCCAGCTGGGAAATTTCCCCGCCTGGAGATTCGGCAGCACGGTAACATGGTCAAGTGGCCTATGATGAAATAGAAGGATGCTAATTTTTAAAATGGACCACAATAACTTGACTTGTGACAATTTGAGTTAAGCCAAAGTAAGAGACTTACCAGGCTTGCAGAATTCTGCAATACTGAGGGCACAAGCACGACCAAAGACCACCAAGTCCAAAAGAGAGTTTGCGCCAAGACGATTAGCCCCGTGGACAGATGCAGAGGCTGCTTCACCACAAGCATACAAGCCAGGTACTACAACATCTTTGCCATTCACATGTTTAATCACCTGCCATTTCAAAAGGAATTCACTGAATACATTTTCAATTTCATTTGCATAATTTAAAGTTACAGCACAATGACAAACCTGCACTGTATTTGGACATTACTAATCGGTCTTACAATAAAGAAATCCTCAAAAATCATTTTAGCAAGATATTTCATTTTCCCATAAAATTCATTAGGACAAATTCTTAACTGTTTTATAGCAGTCATCTCTTGTTCTTCATTAAAAGTGTGAAAAAAGTGTGAAAAGTGTGAAAAAAGTGTGAAAAATTAGTAGTCACAACCAACATTTGCATGGCAGAACTTTATACTTTTAAAAAACCCTGAAGTTAAATCAACACAGTTTGAAGACTGATCCATCTACTGCATTGTCACTAAAACTGACAGTTAAATAGCAGTGAACTGAAGGAGTCTGCTCTCTGCCACTAAAGAAATCCATGCTCTAAAAACAAACAAACGTAATAAACTAGTAGGCTGCCATCATCAAACCGCTTGCACCAGAGGAGTCCTATTGAAAGCCTTCAATGGGACTCTGCTGCTGTAAGCTGTTTGAGGATTGCAGCCTAAGGTACTTAGAGATCTGTAATTCTTCAGCCCCATTTAATTATGTGGTGCTGCTCTCCTCTGGATAAGCATTTTTACATGATCAAAAGAAAAAAATTGTAGGATTAATGCATGTTTAGGGAACATTTCATACATTCATTCATACTCCCTATCTTCACCTGAGCCCGATAATTTCCTGACCACCTATGTCCAAGACAAACCAAAAAGGAGGATATTTTGCAAGTCTTCCCTTCCTATTTTATTACTCTGGAAGGGACGAAATTGATAGCAGAGTTACCTACTTATAACACATGTTCTTTGAGATAGGCCTCTACACATTCCAACATATTTATTTGAATTTCTACCACACCATACCCCAAAGGCAGAGGGTGGCTTACAACACAAAATACAGATACGATAAAACTCCCTATTAAAAAACCCTTAAAAACCCACCCTCATCCCTAACCCCACCGACCCTAATCCCTAACCCCACCTGCAGCCTCCTCACGAGATGGAGTTGGTGAAAGTGCTCCTGGCCACCACTGCAACCCGATGTTCAAAGCTCAACAAGGGCTCGGTGTGGAGAAGCGCTGTGTTGCCTGGAGTCGGGTGGCAGAGCAGCAGGAGATAGCGGGCACCTGAGCTGAGACAACGGTGAATGGGGCGGAGTCAGCGACGTGAACCTCCCGCCCAGGGTATAAGATCTAACAGATGCCAATGGCGGCGGGCACAAGGGCTGCGGGCGCAAGGGCGTGCAGCCTTAGGCGCTGGCAGGTGTGGTGAGGGGAGAAGGGTTTGTGTCTACGTGCTGGTATTCTTACGCTGTGGCTTCTCCTCTGGTGGGCCTACGGATGATGACCAAACGTAGAAGGAAGTTTGTGGGGGAGGCCCAGAGGATACCCCCGCTTAAAGAACGGACGTTGGAGACATTCCTTTTGGGGTCTAAGCATACAGAGGTGGGCCAGATACAGGATGGGCCTCAGACTCTTGAAAGTTGCATCTCAGATTGTTACTTGATTTTGGCCTCAGATGAGCCAGTGGGGGCCTGGGGTGGGTGGGTAATTACGTAAGAGGAAGTTGGACCCTAGTAGCGATTTCGCCTCCCCAGAAACTACGGATGTAGCAAGTACTCCTCCAGGAACTTTGCTCAGCCATCAATTGATCCCAACCATGGTCTATACCAAACCTAGTCATCACTGGTTTGGCAAGCAAACGACCCTCATTGTTAAAACTCTGAATCATATTTTTGCCCAACTTACTATGCTAACTAAGATTATTAAAGAAGCTAAGTGGGGGGCAAATATTGTAAATAAGGAGAGGAGGGTAAAAGGGAATTCTGTCATGGAATCCGGTGGGATAATACCAACGATCCAGGATTATCCGGATATAGATCTCCCACAGAATCAAAGGCATGCCCAGGCTTCGAGGGAAGGGTGGCCAGGTAACTTGGTTTATTGTAGACATGCAATTGTATTTTCTGTCTTCTCCCTGCCCTCAGGATATGTTCCACAATGGTCTACCCCCCAGTTGCTGACTCGCCATATTAGAACATTGTTACACCTACCATGTAACCCCAGAGACAAAGGATATAAGGATACTACAAAGGAATAGGGGGATTTTTTTAAATGTGTAATTTCATTTAGATCTAGCATACTGCTAGACCGTATTTGGAAAGCTGGTCAAGAGTTGTTTCATAAAGGGGTCCACATGGCTAAGATTTATGTTAATAGTAACTTGCAGATTAATAGCAAACTCCGGTCTGGAAACTAACTCCCAGATAGGTTCCCAGGAGATACAAATTATAGATGTTGCCTCCTCACAGGACACACTCCAGGCTAGTGAGGAAGTGGGGGTAGCAGCTCGAGTTTTGGAACATCAGAATTTGCTTGTTAATTCCCCCTTGGACGATCTGGAGGGTGTGCCAGGTCTATGTAAAAGTCAAAACTGATGGAGGATATGGAGATTGGTACTATGGAGCCCGTCAATCATAATCTGGACATTACTACAGATGTAATGTTAATTCCTACTCAGGGGAAAAGGGTAAAGGACCAGGAGGTGATAGCTTTGGGTCTTGTTAATGTAGAAGGAGGAGCCCAGACAGGAAGGAGTGGGTTGGATAACTTCCCATCCATTCCTCTTTCCTGGGAACATCCACTAGAGGTGGGAGTTGAGGTGATTCACCCATGTAGTGGATGCACACAGCAGATAGTGTGCATCGAAGGTGATCAAGACCTGGGGATGATCTATGTGGCCAATTCCAAAACTAGTGTGCAAGAAGAAACAAGTAAGAACTGGGACAAGTTCCACAAATTGGGGAAGGGTAAGGTTGGGAGCCCTGATAAATCTGATAGGCAATTGGAGCAAGCCTCTATTCAGACCCCCCCAGACCCCTGAAGTGGGGAACAGGTCTATGAAGGGGAAGGTCAGAGGAGCGGTGCTCCCGACCTCTCCGGTGAGGGGGATAGGATCTATACAAATTAATGGGAACCTGGGTGGCCATGGGGAAGATGAGGAAGGACAGAGAATTATGAACGAGTTGGGGCAGGCAGCTAACAAACAAGATTGGGACAACCTGGGTAAACCCATGGTGGACTGACTCCCTGGGAAGGGAGGGAGAACCCCGGAACCCTTGAGAATCTTGTCACGGAATGTGGCCGGGTGGAAAGCTAGATCACAGGACCCTGCTTGTCAGACCTTTATGAGAAGCTTTGACATAATTTTAATACAAGAAACGTGGGCTATGTATAAACTCAGTTTCTCTGGGTATGAGGTGTTATGGCAAAAAGCGGTCCATCAGAACCCAAGGGGTAGGCCAAGTGGCAGTACTACATGCCTTTTTTCTAATACCTTGAAGGCGAAAGTGGTGCCTCTGTCTAAGACTATTCCTGGTGGTTGCGGCTGTCTCCTTCAGGCTACCAATTGGTCTCTTTTGGTGATGTGTATTTACATTCCTCCCCACCCCACCCCCGAGTAATTTGATATATTATGAGGAGATAGTGTGGTCTCATCTGTATATCTATTTAGAGCGAATTATTGCTCAGTATCCAGATGCCAGGTTATTACTGGCCGGAGATTTCAACGCATGGATGGGAATGAATGACCAGGAGTTGAGTAATTTGGGGGGGGGTTGGATAAATGAAGATGCTTCCATATTGGAACATAGATGGGCAAAGGACTCAGGCATAAATAAGAGCGGCTCTCTCTGGGCCAGAATTACTATATCCATTCTATTTGTATATTTTGAATGGGCATCACTGGAACGATTATCCAGGGGAATTTACTTATGTGTCATATCGGGGTTGTAGCATAATAGGTTACATAGCCATCTCCCCTAGCCTATTATATCTAGTTGAATTTTTCCAAGTAGGATTTCAGATGGAAAGCGACCACCTCATTCTTCATCTGGGTGGCATCTATGCCACGAGTAAGGATCCCCCTCCTCGGACCCAATTTAGTGGCTTTCCAGGACAGGGGTTGGTAAGGAAGCGCTGGACTATACAGCTGGAGTCATCCCTGTTAATAACCCTCATCGGAGGGAATGCAATTCTCCAACGAACTACGGGAAGCTAAGTCGCAGGAGGAATTGTTGCACTGGTACCAGGGCCTAATTGACTGGCTGGTGCCCTTCTTGGCCAATAAGACTCCCGGTAGTGTAGAGACAAAACATACTTGGAGGCCTTCATTAAGCTGGTTTGATAGTGATTGCCACAAGGCAAGGAACAAACAGACGTTTGTGTCGTAAGTTTAATGCACCCCAAGGAAGGAATAGTTTGACTGAATTGTTGAATGGAAGAAGAAACTATAGGAAATTTTTGGCTTCTAAGAGAGGAATTTAATAGGCAGGTACTTGAAAAGGACTATTAAATAGGCCATTACTTAAAAAGGGCTCCCCAGTGGACCCTGGAAATTATAGGCCTATCAGCCTGTTGAGCATTGTGAGCAAATTGTATGCTAAATATCTGCTAGCGAGACTCAATGGTTGGCTGAAGGCAAAGAATGTCCTGAACAATGCGTAGATTGGATTCAGGGAGGGCAGATCCACTGGTGATCATTGCTTTGTGCTAATGCACCTTACTCAGAAGTATGCCACCTCCTCAAGAGCATTATATGCTGCTTTCATTGATTTGAAGGCGGCGTTTGATACGATCTCTAGGGAGCAACTGTGGGGAAAATTAGTTGTATTAGACATGGATGGAAGGTTACTGCATCTAATTTCTAGCATGTACAGGCATACCTCATTGAGAGTTAGACTTAACAATCAGGGAATCTTGTCAGACAAGATTAATATGGAAAAGGGAGTAAAGCAGGGCTGCATATTAGCTCCAACTCTCTTTAATATTTTCTTGAATGATCTATTGGATGAGTTTGCGGCTCCCGTATTTCATGCTCCCCAGTTGGGGGATACAAGCATCCCGTGCCTATTCTATGCAGATGATGCAGTGTTGTTGTCGTCATGTTCTCAGGTGGGATTGAGGAGACTCCTGGATCAATTTGGGACCTATTGTAAGAGGAATCAGTTGGAGATTAACTATGGCAAGACAAAGGTCGTGGTTTTTTCTTGTAGGAGATTAAGACATAAATAGCAGCTAGACAATAATATAATTTCCCAAGTCAGGGTGTTTAAATATTTGGGGATTTTGTTTCAGGAAAATGGGGCTTGGACTATGCAACGATTGGCGGTACAAGATAAAGCAAAATAATTTCACAGGGCCTTAGTAGCCTTTTTTAAATCAAGGGGTGGGCAACTGGTCACACCAGTGGTAAGGATTTATCTGCACAAATCTGTACCCCAGATGTTATATGGGGCCCACCTCTGGGCACTAGGTAAAACTAAAGGCCTGGAAAAGCTCCAAATGGGATTTATCAGGGCACTTCTATCTGCTCCGGCCGGGATTAATAATTTGGCTCTAGTATTAAGAGTGTGGATTAGTACCCCACCATGAGAGGGTGTGGAGGGGAGCAATACTATATTGGCTACGTCTTTTTTTAAAAAAAGGCCGTCCCATGGTCCCAATTGGTCCTGGAGGATAAGATACCGAGCAGCTGGGTAGCGTTGGTAGTAGATAAAAAACATCTGGGGTTCAGTTTGGAGGCCCTGGCTCCACTGGGATTTAACGGGGCCAAAATGTTGCTAGTAAACAGATTATTAGATGTAAGCCACCAAGAGCAGCTGCTGTTGGAGAGAGTAGGGCCTTGGAGATACACGCAGGGATCGTAAACAGTTCTCGAACGCCAATGTTGTACCTGGATGGTAATTTTTCATTCCGCCTAAGATGACTCTTTTATTCTGGCCAGAGTAAACTCCTTTCCCTCTGGATTGATAGAGAGGAGGTATAAAGGTATCCCACTGGCTGATCGCCTTTGTCAGTGCGATTTAAGACAAGTGGAATCACTGGAACGCCCCTTGGACACTACAGCCCGGGAAAAAATAATTACCCTTTTAGTTGCCTCTCTCCCAGGAAGACCTCAGTGATTTTTATGTGAGTTTCCTCCTGAGCGATCATTCCAGTGAGGTAACAGGGAAAGTGCTTCATTATTTGGGGAGTGTTAATAGTATGAAGATGAGAGAGACAGCATAGTATGTTAAATTTTACTTATTTGGGGCATATTTTTGAACCTTGGAGGAGTCCAATCAAGTTAGGGAATATATTAAAGTTTTGAAAGCTTTTGTTTTAGTATATTTTAATAAGTTTTGCACATATGTTTTTATGTTTTATATTTTGTGTATAATATATGATGGATGTATGGACTGATTGCAATGGCCAAATTGGCCCTGCAATAAAGGATTTTTAAAAAAACAAAAAACCCACAACAACAAGGGGTCCAGAAGCATTCCAAAGCTGGACCCCTTCAACGACAGGGTCCCAATCCCCTCCAAGTCTCAGGGTTGGCCAACCGTCATCACTTCAGTCGGCTCACCCACATCCAGTCCTTAACAGCAGCCAGGAATTGGGTAAGCACCAAGACTGAAGGACCTCGTTTGGATGAAAAAGAGAGGTAGAGCTAGGTGTCATCAACATACTGATGGAACTTCACTCCAAATGATCTCACTCAGCATCCTCAGATACACACAGGACAGACAGACAAGCTGGAACCCCTTGGACCACCACAGGAAAGGCCCCAATGGGATTGGGGGGGGGGGGGGGGAAGAAGATGAGCAATCTTCCACCACCACCTACTGGGACCTTCACGACAGGAATGAATGGAACCACTCAAGAGCAGTCCCGAAAACCCCCTGCTAGGTCCCACAGTCGTGTCAACTCCACCTCATGATCAACTGTATCAAAGGCCGCTGAAAGATCTAACAAGAGCAACAGGGCACAGTTCCCTTTGTCGTTCTCCAGTCACAGATCATTGACTAAGGCCACAAGCCATGCTATAGCCCGGACGAAAGCCTGACTGAAATGGGTCCAGGACTCGGATAGGTGAATCCAAAGCTTCTGGGCAACAACCTGTTCAATAATCTTCCCTAAAAAAAAGGGAAGGTTAGTGAGAAGGTGATAGCTGTCGAATTATCATAATTCGACAAGGAACAATTTTGTCAGAGTGCATTAAGTCTGTTTCTACAGAATTCTAGTGTACAATGAATTGTATAATGTCTACAATCACATTCTTTACTTCTTTGTATGAACTGTATACAATTTGTATACATGTAAATAAGTCAAGTCACTTGACTTGACTATACATGTAAATAACAGACTTAATGTACTGACAAAATTGTTCCTTGCCAAATTAGGATAATAAATTAGCTTCATAATTGTAAACTGTGCAAGTTTAGTTATTGATAAAAATGAATTAAAGTACGTATGGTAAGGAATTTAGTATATATATTACATGTATGTTGAGGAGGATAAAATATTAAATATGGCTTTAATTGTGAATTTCTATGTTTTGTTGTAATGTATGGAGGAGAAGGTTTTTTGAATTGTAATTGTACTGATTTTTGTTTGTTTATATTTTAAGAAAACTTGTGCATTTAAGTTTTTTTAAAAAATTTAAGTTTTGTGTTTTGGTTAATTTCTTGGTTTTGTGGGAGGTGGGGGTTTGGGATGTTGTGAGGGGGCAGGTGGGGGGTGTTTGTTGAAATGGGTTGGGGGGCAGGTCAGTGCCCAGGATGTTGCGAGGGGTNGCTAGATGGGGGGCAGGTGGTTTGCGTGGGGTTGGGGGGGTTTCAGGTCGGGGGTCAGCACAAGGTCAGGGTGAGAGGTTGGGGTGAGTGCGGGGCTTGCGGGGGGCAGGTCGGGGCTCGCGGGGGTGAGCGCGGGGCTTGCGGGGGCGAGGTTTGCATGTGCGGGGATTGCGGAGGGTGGCAGGGGGTGAGTGGGGCTTGGGGGTGACGGGCGGGTTGTGGTCAGGGTTTGGGGGGGCTAGCGGGTGGTGCGCACGGGGCTGGTGGGTTTCCAGGGGGCCGGGCAGCAGCAAGAGCAGCAGCGCACAGAGTTCACAAGGGGACGGGACGCAACCGCTTCCCTGGCTCTCCAACAGGAGAGACGAGCTCAAGTGCACATGCATGAACCTTCAGAATCGAATTTTGATCAATAATCTCTCGGTTCTGGCTGCAACCAATCAGTATCATATTTCAGAAGCACTTGTTATTGTTCTCATTCTCGAAGCCTGTGAAGTTTGGGGGCTCAACTCATCCAGGGGGAAGAGATATGATGATTCACATACGTGAGGATGGTGTGCATTTTGACCACAACCAATTAACGTTTAAACAGTTATAACATTTTATTTTCCTAATGGATCTTTTTCAAACTTTGTGGATATGATGGTCCTCACAACTTGCAGCCATGGTTAAATTTTCAGAAATGTAGGTCAAGCGGTTTCCTCAAAAATCGGGGCTTCAGCAGTCCCCTGTCTATTATGAACAGTGGCTGTCCATTTAAGTTTCAGGCAGCTACTGCTGCCTGAAAATACCCATAGCCAAAGACCTTTCAGAAAGGGTAGTAAAAATCAAAAGAAATACGAGTAAGATGTTTTGACAGTTCTTTGCAATCAGCTATAGCTACTGACAGATGAGAGAACTACTCCTCAAGCATTTCAGTCATAACAGTACTGACCGTGTCCCATGGGGTAAAATTAAAATGGGCCATGAACACCAGATAATTACCAGCCCTAACACCCATGTATTCTGAAGAATATACCTTATGCCTCAGTGAGTCAAGGCACCTGCCCTCCTTATCTGGTGATTGGGTGGGCATCTTCTCTCCCCTCGACTGCTCTGCTGCTGCAGTAGCAGTTAAGAGTATTGGTGGGGTGGAGGAGTGGATTATGGATTAGAAATTCGAGGCCAGAATTAGGGACTTTCAATTGGGTACAACAGAAGAGATCTGGCAACTATAGGGGCCACTGTGGTTAGGCATTTCCATATAACCTTTGCAGGATCAGATAGACCCTTTGCGGTATGTATAGCAAGTCTCTCTTTAGATCCTGCAGACCATACATCAAAGAGCTAGTAGGTGCTGGAGCTGGTATTGATGGGGTAGGCACCAAGAGCAGAGACCTTGATACCGTTGCACTAGGGGCCAAGGGCCCTGGGACAGGGGATCTGGGGACCCATGCTTTGAGGGCCGCACACACCAACTGCTGAATAACTGGTGCTATGATATAGAGCACCATAGAGCAAGCGCAGTTCTAACTCTGTTGATATCGCATGAGGAGAGTCTTCTCCCCCTCCTCGGGAATCAGGCTCAGGGCTGAACTCTCCAGGGTGCTGGTCGAAAGCTTCGAAGTGCAATGGGGAGAGAGGGGCATAGGAGACTGCAGAGGCTCGAGATCCTCCAGCAATGTAAGGTGAGAAGTGTATAGAGGATGATTTAAATGGTGCTCTTATCTTCTGGTGTCAAGGAAGCACAGCCTGAGTCCAGGGTTGAACATCTGTGCTTCTTCCCCTTACCAAAAGGTTCTTCTCATGCACAGGGTCAGAGCTTGGAGCCAGTGAAGGAGGTGTTCAGCACAGAGTGCCTTGGGATCATAGACGTGGACCCTGAGGCAATATGTGGCTTCCTGGCTGAAGCCTGAGCCCCCACCCCCTTTGGCAAGAGTGCCTTCAGGTCAGCGCCCATCAACCTGCACTTGAGTAGGTGCTAATAAGCGTTCACAAGGGGTGGGGAGGAGGAAGGCTGTCATGCTTATCTGATGCAGCAACAGCAAGTCCTGTGGGCGGTGCCATGGAAGACATAGCTGCCCTAGTTAGATGCTCTGCTAGGTGCCAAACCCCGTCCTTCCTGGTCTGGGGTTTAAAGGACCTGCAAATGGCACAGAGGTGTTTTGACCTGCACTGACACAAAGCAGGCACTTTGAACACAACGTTGCTGTCTGGAGCAGACAGTGCAGTGTTTAAAGCCCCTAGTCAAGGCCAATGCACCGATCCCCAAAGGGAACAGCAAAGTCTTGTTAAGTTGCTTTATAACAAGTATCAGAACTGCATGCAAAAAGGAAAATTGGGTACTTACCTCTGAATTTTCCTTCTCCGGGGGATCCTCCTGGAGGGCCAGTCAGACAGTAGGGTACATCCCGCCGATCACCAGTAGGAGGCACACACTCAATTTTGAGGAGCCTAGTAGGAGGGATCTATCCTCAGCTCCCCAGAATGTAAAGCTCTCTCTAACCTTCTATTAACTAGTAATGCTAGCTAACTAGAAACAAAACATTGGGGCTAACTGAACTCCACCCCATGCTATTATACTCTCGACCCTGATTATAGTTTAACAGAGTTCCAACTGAGTCCCTGAACTCCTTCCTGAGACACCACAGAGTTGACCTCACTCCGGGTGGGGACTGGCCGTCCAGGAGGATCCCTCGGAGAAGGAAAATTCAGAAGTACCCAATTTTCCTTTCTCCCGGGGGATCCTCCTGTCTGTCCAGTCAGACAGTAGGGACGTACCCAAGCAGTACGCCAGGCCAATCCAGAGGGAGGGAAAGCCAGTGAGGGAGAACTCGGTAAGTGTTTGCGGACAGAAGGCGTATAGGGGTACTTCTTATAGGACCGCCTGCAGAACCCGTCTCCTAAAGGCTGCAGCGACAGAGTCCTGAAGGGGAATTTTATAGTATTTGGTGAATGAATGAACCGAGGACCAAGCCGCGGCATGGTAGATCTCTCCGTACAAAGCTGCATTCCAAAAGGCCTGAGAAGTTGCTGCCCCCCTAAGGGAGTGAGCAAATATCCCCGAAGGGGGAAGCTTCCCCTCTGCTCTGTAGGCTTCAGAGATGAATAGGGTCATCCATTTGGCTATCAGGGATTTGGAAGCCTTCAAACCTCTCCTCTGAGGGTTATAGGACACAAACAGGGCCGAAGATCGCCTAAATACCCTTGTTCTGTGAAGGTAAACCTTCAGAGCTCTCCTAACATCTAACGTATGCCACTCCCGTTCTAGAGGGTGAGAAGGATTTGGGCAAAAGGATGGTAGAGAAATCTCCAGCTCCCTATGAAAACGAGTATCCACCTTGGGGCTGAAGGCTGGATCTAACCTAAGAGTTACTGAGAACTCCTTGAAGGAGCACAGAGTAGGGTCTATTGAGAGAGCTCCAAGTTCAGAGACCCTCCGAGCCGAAGTGATGCCCACCAGGAAAGCTACCTTTAGGGAAAGATAGTATAGGGAGATCTCGGAGAGAGGGTTCGAAAGGAACCTTTGTGAGGGCTCCAGGAGGAGGTTCAGATTCCAGGAGGGAAACCTGTGGACCACTGGGGGAGATAAGATCCTAGCTGCCCTAAGGAAATGTTTAATATGAGGGTGACCTGAGATGTGACAGCCCTTAACTGTCCCCAGTACGCTATTGAGGGTTGCTACCTGTCTCTGTAAAGTGCTGGGTTTCAACCCTCTATCTAACCCCTCCTGTAGGAAGTCCAGGACTACTCTGACAGAGGCCCTCTCTGGTCTAAGGAGTCTGGTTCACACCACCCTGCAAAAGGTGGACCATGTACCTTTATAAATACGTCTCGCTGTTGGTCTTCTAGACTGGAGCATTGTATCCAATACCCTGCTGGAGTAACCTAGATTACTAAGGGCCCTCCATTCAATTTCCAAGCCGTCAGTTTGAATGATGCTGGGTTGTCGTGCAGGATTGGCCCTTGAGAGAGAAGATCCGGTCTCGCTGTTAGGTTGAGCGGAGGCTGAGGTCCTGTAGGTCCACAAACCATGGTCTCCATGGCCAATAAGGGGCTACTAGGATGACAGTCGCCCGTTCTATTCTGATTTTCGTTATTGTCCGCTGTATGAGTGGGAATGGTGGAAATGCATACAGGAGACCCTGAGGCCAGCTGCAGTTCAACGTGTCGAAGGCAATTGCCTTGAGATTTGGGTGACGTGAGATGAAGCTCTCCGTCTTCGCACTGACCGATGAGGCGAACAGGTCGACTGATGGTGGGCCGAAGTGATTGGATATGTCCCTGTAGGCCGAAGGGACCATTCTCCCTGATCCAGTTGCACCCTGCTGAGCCAGTCAGCCTTGGTGTTGGCTTGGCCCTTGATGTGGATTGCCCTGAGAGATCTCAAGTTGTTCTCTGCCCACCTGATGAGAGTGGTCACCATTTGGTGTAGGGCTTCGGATCTCGAGCCTCCTTGATGATTTATGTAGGCTTTCGCTACTGTGTTGTCTGTATACACGAGCACGTCTTTGTTCTTCAACGTTGGAGCTAGTCTCTGTAGAGCTAGATAAATTGCCCTCAGTTCTAACCAGTTTATATGGTGGAACCTCTCCCATGGAAGCCACTTGCCTTGAGCTGTGTGTCCTTCTGTGTGCCCCCCCCAACCTTGGAGACTGGCATCTGTTGTTAGAGTCGCCCTCCTCGGATCGGAGAGGGGCATTCTGGGAGTTTATCTGTCTGGATGAGACCACCAGTTCAATGACCTCTTTAGGGCTGGAGTTACTACGATCCAGGGGTTCCTGCCCTGAGTCAGGGCATCTTGCCACGGGCGTAGAAAGCGCTGCAGGGGTCTGGAGTGGAACCTGGCCCACTGGACAATCCCTAGGCAGGAGGTCATGGCTCCCAGGAGGCTCATGAGGGCTTTTAGCTTGGTCTTGCGAGCCTTCGTGACCTGCCGAATGAGGAGCAGGATCTTTAGCCGCCTCTGTTTGGAGAGAAATAGTTTGTACTGTTTGGTGTCTAAGACCCCCCCCCTAGATGTTCCAGGGTTTGAGTAGGAACAAGATGGCTCTTCTTGATGTTGATGATGAACCCGTGGTCTTGAAGATACTCTATGACCCGGTTCACGTCCCTCTGTGCCTGGGCGTAAGACGGAGATCTGACGAGAATGTCGTCCAGGTACGGGTGAATTTTGATTCCTTCCATTCGAAGGTTCGCCACCAGGGTGACCAGGACTTTGGTGAAGGTGAACGTCCATGGTGAGGTCGCTAGGCCGAACGGTAGAGCCATGAACTGCCAGTGCTGCATCGCATAGTTGAACCGAAGCCATCGTCTGTGAGACGGGTGGATAGGTACGCGGAGGTAGGCTTCCTTCAAGTCGAGAGCCGTCAGCCATTCCTCTTGTCCTAATGCCGTCCATATTGATTGTAGGGTTTCCATCCTGAATTTCTGTATTCTGAGGTCTCGGTTTAGTCTTTTCAGATTTAGTATGGCTCTCCATTCGTCCGATTTTTTGGGGACTAAGAAGAGTATCAAGTATAGGCCATGGCCGTGTTCGGCTGGCGGGAGCTCCTCTATTGCTCCGATGGAGAGGAGTCTGTCGATCTCTGTTTGCATAGCCAGCTGTTTGTCTGTGTTGCTGGATACCAGAGAGGAGCAGAAGAACAGAGATGGGGATTGCTGGAATTCTATAACGTTTCCCAATGTGACAGTCTGGAGGACCCAGGAGTCTGTGGTGGTGACAGCCCATTGCGCCGCGAACTGCTGCAGACGTCCCCCTAGTTTTTGGTGTTCGCGGGGGCAGGGCATTGTACCGTCAGGCGTCCTGTTTTGGGCGTCCTGTTCCCTGTCGCTGTCTGTTTCGATAGTCGCTGCCCTTCTGCTTCTGCCAGCGTGATTTATACTTCTGCTGGTTCCCCCTGTGTGGAAAAAAGGGTCGTCGGGTACCCCCTGCCGGGGTATAGGGTGTGTTGAAGGAGCGAAGGGCTTCTTCTGTACTCCCACGCTTTGCAAGGTCTGCTTTTTGGTCTTGTCCGCCGCATCCGTTAGGACCTTATCCAGGCACATGCCGAATAACTTCCGCCCTTGGAAACGTCCACCAACCAGAGCATTTTTGGTCATGTCGCCTTTCCAAGACCTCAGCCATAGGCGATGGTGAGCTGCGACTTTGGAAGCGGCCGCTTCAGAAGCCCAGCGAAGGATGCCTGTAGATGAGTCTGCCATAAAGGAGTAGGCTAATTGAATCCTTGTGGACAGTACCCTGGTCATCTTCTCCGAGACTCCGGGGTCTGATGCTCTCTTGATCCAGACCATTAGGGCCCTGGAAAAGTACGAAGAGACCGTAGTCATCTTGATGACTGAAGAGACCTCGTCAAAGTTCCTTCTTAGATTGCTGTCAATGTCTTTATCCGTCAGGTCCCTGAGGAAGCACTCTCCCTCCATGGGGAAGACTGAGCTTCTGGCTAGGGAAGCAGCCGCTGCATCGACCTTTGAGATAGAAGGGAATTTTTTCACTTGTTAAAGGAATACAGTGACAGTTGGGATCTGGTTAGTTTGGAGGCCCTGTTGGGGTTCTGCCACTCTTTCCAAATGATCCTTTCATAGGCTTTATCTAAGATCATGCCTCCGTCCCTGTCTCTTGCATGAGGAAGGTACTCTCTTGCATCCTCCTCTTCCTCGGAAGTGGGTGAGGAGTCCTTTTCTTTCTTTTGTTTTAGGTGGAGTGCTTTTGCCACCAGGTCATAAATTTGATCCCTGTACTTGCTGGGGAATTGTCTGTCTGGATCGAGCGAGGGATCCAGCTCCGCCTCTTCTAATTCTTCCCCTGCAGCCAGGTCCTCATCACTTTCTATTTCCCCTCCTTCCTCCATGGGTTCTGCGGGGGGTGATTTTTCTCCCTGTCTGGCCCTTCCGTGTCTGTGGACCCTCTACTCCTCTGAGAATTGGTTAGACATGACCTCCTCTTGTTCCTCCTCCTCCGAGGAAGCTGGGGAGTCGAGACGCCGGATGGGCCTGTGGGGCTTCTTAGGTAGGGGTTGCTTGCCCCTGTCTGCACCCTTGGACTTGCCCTTAAAGCGCCCCGTTTTTCTTGGCCTGGTGGGAGACCCCTTTCTTTTAAGTTCTGAGAGGATCTCCTTAAGGACTGCCATGTGGGGGTCCTGAGCTGGTGGGAGGCTCTGGGGGGAACTTACTGAAGCTACTTGGTCTGCTGGGGCCTCAGTGGCTGCAGTCGCCTTCTTGCTGCGGGTGGGCATTTTCTTACTCACTGGCGCGAAGCTGAGTGGGGGAGGGGCTCTGCTGCGCTCACCTCGTGCTGGGCCAGCGCTCTGGGAGGGTGGGGGAGGGTTGCACCCGCTGAGGCCCGATTGCCACCTTCTATCTTCTGAGTGGAGACGGGAGGGCTTGGGATGGCAGCGGTGCTGTGCCAGGCGGGCTGGTTTTCTTTTTCCCGCCTGTGCTCCACCGGGGATCCTGTTCCTTAGCTCACGCTGCTGCGGGGGAGGGGAGATGAGCTCCTGCCGTGCTGGACATCCCTGCGGGCTGGCGGGGGAAAACCGCAGGCAGTTGCTTCGGCGGTACCCCAGAAGATCCCGTCCTGCTCTCCGGGCCACGCCGCTAGAGGGGGAGCGCTCTGCCGCATGTCGGGCCGAGGCCGCAGGCAGTGGCGGCGCTTGAAGGGGTTAGAGCGGGGGAGGAAGGACAGCCTGTCTCCTAACCCGTTGTTCTCTGGGACCTGCTGTCTCGCCCCCTTCTCTCTCTCTCTGTGGGCTCCCTTCCTAGCCCAAGCAGGTCTGGCCGGCTGCCGGTAGCAGACAGGTCCCGAAGGGGGAGAACTGCTGCGCCTGCTCTTCAGGTGAACCCCATCCAAAAAGGGGGGGGGGGGAACCCGGGAGAAGCTCCAGATCCCCTCTGGGAGGAGGGGGGTGAACAGGGAGGAGAAGTTCTCTCCCCATGGCACCAGGAGCTCTAACCTTTGAAGCTGTCCTGAAGAAAATCCAGCAGCTTGCCTGCTTCCTATGTGATCAGAGGCAGACAAACAACTGGGGAACTGAGGATAGATCCCTCCTAGTAGGCTCCTCAAAATTGAGCGTCTGCCTCCTACTGGTGATCGGCGGAATGTACCCCACTGTCTGACTGGACAGACAGGAGGATCCCCCGGGAGAAAGAAAATGAACTGAGTGGAAGCAGAAGCCAGGACTATTGCTACCTTTGGTAGCCCTAGTGATGATGTCATACAGTGCCCCTGGCTAGAACTATTTAAAGATTCAACGTCTGATCTAAGTGCTGGATGGTACCATTACCAGAAGTCGGAATGCGTAGAGGCCTTGATGTAGAAACTATTCACAACAGCTCACTAGCGCTTTTCCCCCCTCACAAAAGCCTCATTTCCACTTTAAGAAATTTATTTTAATTACCTGCCCTCTGTAGTTAGTAGGAATACCTCCCATTTTGTAATGCACAGTGGGAAGAACAGGAATAGGCTCTTTGGTGACATCCACACCAGCAAATATCATAGCTGTTTCGGAAATTCCAGGGAGACGTGTTGCTAGCTGGTTTGGTGGTAAATGGTGCAGCTGCAAATATACATGGTCTCTCTCAGGTCCACAACCTCTAACAAATGAGAATGTGTTACGGATTGAATACGAGTGCTGCCAGAATCCTACCTAGCTCCACGCATTTTTAACGTGAAGTATTTCCACAGCCTCTAGGTAACAGAAAGACTAAAAACTAGGGCTGAAACAGGAGAGTGTTTTCGAGTTCCTCAGTGCAAAAGATGTTTCTTGACTCATTCTTGAAAACAAAAGTAAGCCAAGAAATAGCAGCTTCTCGCTGCCTTCTCACCAAGAACTGGCAGGTTTATGTAACCACCAAGAACTGGCCCACAGTGCACCCAGGCCAGGGCTTGTCAGTTACAAAGGCTATATGCGCTTTGCTAAGCCCTGCACCCGGGGGGGGTGGGGGGGGGGGGGAGGTGTGTGGAGGGAGGGATCCACTCTCCCTGCAGCACAAAACTTTTCAAAAGGGGATTGGGGAAGCTCTTCTCAAGGGGCTGCCTTGGCAGGGAAAGTGGGGGACTCCCCCACCAGGGCAGTCCTTTGGGAAAAGCCCCCCAAGACCTTTTGCAAATCCCCCCTACACAGGGAGAGAGCGCCTGGATTTATGCTCTCTACCCACAGACAGGGCTTTGCAAAGGGTCTTGGGGTGGCTTTTCACAAGGGGCTGCCCACTCCCCCTGCCAGTTTCTCTCCCCCCCCCCCCCCCAGCAGCTCTTGGCAGTTTGTAAATCCCTGCGTCAGGGGGAGAGTGTGGATCCCTCCTTTCTACCCCCATGCAGGACTTTGCAAAAAGGTTTTGTGGGTTCTTCCCAAGGGGCTGCCCTAGCAGAGGAAGTGAGGGACTGCCCCCCGTGCCAAGGCAGTCCCTTGGGAAGCTGGCTTTGCAAAGGGCTACTCAGCTCTAGCCAGAGAGTGACCCCTTGCAAAGTCACAGGTGGCTGCCTGCTCAATTTCTGTCTGAAACAGACCAGGCAGTCTTGATGGCTTTGAAAGAGGCTGCATTACCAGGAGAGCTGGGACCCCTGGGTTCCCAGCTTTCCAGGCCAGGGCAGCCCCTTGCAAAGCCGCATCAGTGCACTCCCCTGCCCCCACCCCAACAGAGTTTGAAATCAGGTGTTGAGATCCCAGTAAGACCTTGAGTCTGGTTCTCATTCTCACAAGAATTTTTTTAATTCTCCTTTTAGACTCACTGAAAACTATTTATTTAAACTTTAGAACCCATTCTTTTCCTAGGGCTCAAGGCAGGTTACAAGAAATAAAAAACTATGATATCCAGACATAAAACCAATTTTAAAATTTCCTATCCCAGCCCTGCTTCCTCCTCTCCCCAACTATGGCAACATGAAACATCAGAACAGTCCTTTTTTCTACAATTTAAGTAATTTAATGTTTAATCAGTTTCTAGTCACCACTTGGGAGTTTAAAAACATAGATCCAATTCCTTACAAGTTTGTGCACACAGACATTTTTTTTTAAAAAGATGCATTTGGAAGCAACTAAAAGCAAACACTAAACCTTTCAACTCGAGTATTTTAAGTCTTCCTCCAACCCTGTTTTCTCCTTCCTACTTTAGGGCATGCAACTACACACTGAACTAGATTCAGAAACAAGTGCAACATAGAAGTCTCAACTTTCTATTGTAGTAATAATTTGCAATTTCTATATCCATTACCTACCGTACCAATATGATGCCCATTATTGTAGTATCCAAGGACTTCACAAGATTGGAATACACTTACTCTCAACACTCATGTAGAATAGTACCATTATTCCCATTGCACAGATAGGGGAATGAGGCAGAGAGATTAAGTGATTTGCACAAGAACACTGAATAACTATGTTGGATCTGGAACCGAAGAGGGATCTCCCATATCTGAAGCAGGGACCCATGCTGACTGCATTTTCCCCATTGCCACCAATGGGGAAAAATGCATTGAACATGGGTCCCTGATTCTCAAGCTACCAGCCTATCCAGTCAATCCTTCCTCTCACTTCATTAATTTAAAAGGTGACTAATACAACTGAAGACTTGAGGAAGGGTTACCTACCATCATTCTTCACGACGTGTTGTCCACATAGATCCCCACTTACACAATGTGCACAAGCCTCAAACACAGCAATTTGGAAGTCTTATTATATAGCACCAGCAATGTATCTGGCACTGTATAATGATAATTAGAGACAAGTCCCTATCCTGAAGGGATTACAATCTAGGGAAGACTTGCGAGAAGAGGCAGAGATACATTAATGAAGTTGAGGAGTTGCAGGTGCACATGCTTAACTTGGTTACAGGGGGGGGGATAAAGACCCTGAATGATAGGACAGCATCAGTAAGCAATCTGGGGGTGTGGATAGGGAGAGTTGCTAGGGAAAATTTAATGAGAGAGGTAAGCTTTTAGGAGGGATCTGAAGTTTGGAAAGGAGGAAGAGTAGAGTGAATGCATTCAGGGAGGAGTTCTAGGCATGGGGGAGGAAGCATGAGAAAAAAAGACAGACATTTCCAGGAGCAGGAGGCTCTGGGACAGGAGATGATGGTGCAAGAAGAGGAATGAAGCTCCCAGGAGGGAATGTAGTGGGAAATAAGCATGGAAAGGTAGGGGGGCAGAGGGGAAACGGGGCCATGAAGAGCCTTGACAGTAAAGAGCTCTGCAGTAATAGGGAAGGGGAGTGGGTTGTAAGAATCCCTGTGACCACATCTCAAGCAAGATCAGTTACTGCAAGTTCTGTACCCTCTCCTCCTTATCCACTGGGATAGTCCTTATCCACTGGGATTCCCACTTAAGAAGATTGGTAAAAAATGCCCTCAAATGGAGGGAAGGTATAGGGAGAAAGAAAAAATATATATACTGTATATCAGATCAGGATCGCAGCCCTATCTGTAAATAGCATGGCCCTGCTTGCGGTCCCAACACACAGTTTGGAACTGCTAGCATAAACATTACATGAGTTACTAGATCTGGGAATTGTACAAGACCAATCTTGAAATCTACCATATGGTCTATATAGCTTGGTGTGTCCCAGGAAGAGGCGTTTCCAGTTACAGTTTTGGCAACATGTCTACATATAATAAATGAGTTAGCATATTGATCCTCTTCCTTAGTACAACATGCTACTGCACTTTTATTTAATTGAACAGAAAAGGAGGGAACTGAAAGATAAGTGATCTTCATTGAGATACAAAGTGAAGGTTCTTAATGTAGAAAATATGGGAACATAGGAACTTGCCAACATAAGCAGCCACCAAGGAGTGGGCTGGTGGTTTTAGAATCTCACATTAGATTCTCTCATGTGAATGCGCTCAGTTGCAGTTTTTGGACACAGTGGACACTGGTAAGACAAGCTAGATTCAGTACTCACTTCCCATGAAGGCTTGTGCACACCAGAAGTGGGAACAATTGTGGACCCACATGGGGAACCACTGGTAAAGTATGACCTCAGTAAGAATGAAAAAATAATAATAATTATGGGCCAGTTTTCTGAAGAGCTTTGTGCCACTGTGATCTCACTGTTTTCACCAGAGCAACTGAATGCTTTGGAAATTCTGACTCTAGAGCTTTTGCTTGTCTGCAAAGACACACACACACTAGATACCTTAAGTTTTGGATTATTTAGCCTACAATCCAGATTTTTTTTTAAAATATAAAAATAGATAAAATTGATTTAAATAAAGTCAAAATAAAAGATCTGTAAAAGGCACTACCACATCTGCCCAAACTAAATTTAAAAGGAGCACTCTTGTTGTAATTACACTGAAAAGTTAAACTAACCTTCCTTCGCGGATTTCAATTGTCATGGAACGCGACACAACATCTCTTGAAGCCAGATCCTTAGCAACAGGTGCAAATCGCTCCATAAATCTTTCACCTTCACTGTTAATGAGAATGCCTCCTTCACCACGACAGCCTTCTGTAATAAGACAGCCAGCACCATAGATACCTGCAAAGCAGACAGCAACTGATTTTTTAAAAAACAAAAATTGCCCAGCCAAATTATTGCATGAACAGAAGTATTTGACAAGTCTTTTTAAAAATAAAACAATGATCAAGAATTTAAGAGTTATTAGTTTTATTATATTCCACCATTCTGTACCAATTTTGTTAACAAAACATCCAACAAACCCATTTACCTGATTTTTACAATTCTGGCCAAAAGAAGAACTTCTGTGCAAAATGTAAGGTTATGCTGGCAAAGATTTGAACATACGAAAATTTAAAAAGATGTTTTTTAAAAAGTCTAGCCTCTGGGGAATGATGTACCTCCAGAACAATGACTATCATAATCATTTTTTGTTTTGTTTATACCCAGAGTGTTAATTCCTTTGACAGACACAAGTTCAGTTCTCTTTTATTGGACCAACTTCTGCTGGTGAGTGCGCAAACTTTCTGGCCACATATATAGCCCATACCAGCACAGGTGATGGCACCTGTATAGACCAAAAGACTGCACCAGTTCAGTAACAGAAATTGAGCTAATAAAAATCTGAAGTACTTTGTCTTCATCTCCACAAAACATGGCAATCATACTCTGTGCACCTCTGGGCATTTTTCTTGAAGGACCTGGTGGATTAAATTTATGACAGCTGCTCACTGTGATTATGTGACAGATCTCAGTGAAGGCAGTAAACTTGACTACTCACAAGTGCCGTCTGTGGATTTAACTCAGAAACCTTACTCAAAAGAATCAAGGATTTTAAACTATGTATCCTGCCACATCTTTCCTAGAGCTATAAGGAAAAAGAATGCAGCAAGTGTCTCTCTTTAGAACCTGGAAGCAACTGACAAATAAATGCAAGTACAATAAGTCTTATTTTTTCCCAACAAGACCAACTATGCTCAGCTTCACACCCCTGAGTAATCGTCAGGGAGAGTGGAACTGCTGGCAGGTTAAGAGTAAACGGAATGCAATAATCAATCTTGGTTTTTAAAAAAAAAAAACCACAATGATGATTTCTTGGCAAATTATATCAAGGTAGCAAGTGTGTATGTGTATACACACACACACACGTATGCAGTCAAGGAATTGTCATAATTTATTATAGGAGTGTATTAATCACACTGGAGAAGTGGGTGAGATGACTGCTACTTTGCAGTATAGTTGAGAGTAAAATGGTCATTCTTGAATAAATGGAGGTAGTGCTGACAACTTGGCCTCTGGATTTCCATGCCTGTCCTGTATGCAAGTTGGACGAGCTTAACTAAATTAAAATGCAATTCTTGTAGTTTCAGAAACTCTGGTAACATGATTTGTGAGTTACACTGGATAAGAAGATATGAAAAGGAGTGGCATATTTTGACATTTTTTGGAATATTCCAATAGCTGCAAAGTTTGGTAAAATAATGGAAATAAGTTGAGCTGTCCTTGGTAATGAATTGTAATAGTATTCATAGATGTTCCTGTGCTATTGAAGTGAGGGAAGACATTTATTCTTGATATAGTGCCAACAATGTCTTCATGGCTATGGCTTATGTGTAATGGTATATTTTACATATACACTGACTTCTACCACATGAATTAAGAGCAGGCAATTAAAAGTTCCACTTAAAAAAACCAACGTACTACACATCCTCCATTTATTCAAGAATGACCATTTTACTCTTAACTATACTGCAAAGTAGCAGTCTTCTCACCTACTTTTCCAGTGCGATTCATACACTCATTTCCCATACTTTAAATATACAATACTGAATCTTCAAAATCTGTTGCAAATAATCAAACAACTTAAAACACTTTAAAATTCTTAAGATTAAAAAACTTTCATTGAAGGTATGATTTATTTACCTCTCCTTATTTACACCCCTCCTCCTCATCTTTCCCGAGTCAAGAAAGGGTATACACCAATTTTATAGATTAACAAATCTAGTTACTATTTAAAAGCCTATTTAGTTTAACTGCTTATGTTCATAAACAATTAGTTTAGAATCAAGTGTACAGATTCACCACATTTTAAAGATCTTCCAATTTATGTATTTATGACTAAGTCAAAACTTATGATGTTTCTCTTACACAAGTTGCCATCATCAAAATATCAGTTCAGTAAGTGGCAGCTTATCAGACTGTTTGATAGTTTGTAATATTAAAAGCTAATGGGGAATTTGCAACCTTGAACCAGGAACTTTAAGCTGCTAGAAAAAAAAATATTCAGCTCACTCCTGAGCACGCTAATTTTAAGCAAGCAACATCTAAAAATATTAGAAATCTGAACTGTACACAAATAGCAAAGAAAATTCTTTTATTATTCTTATACGCTACCTGTGGGGTGGAACTGTACAAACTCCAAGTCCTGGCAAGGAAGTCCTGCTCGTGTGGCCATAGCTGTGCCATCACCTGTGCTGGTATGTGCCGATGTGCAACTGAAGTAGGTGCGCCCATATCCACTAGAAAACGCATCAGAATAAAAAATTTACTTTAAGAAATCAGTACGGTTTTCATTAACTCAAGCTTTAGTTTAGTTTATTATGGCATCAGCTCTTGCCATAGCGAATGTGAACAGAACTATAGCCTCTGAGGCGGGATCCAGATTTCATAGGTATGGGAGCAAACCCTTAAGGGGAAAAATACAACGAAAAACAGTGTGCTGTATATCCTTGTTCTTCAACAGAGAAGGAATGCACACAACCCGACTCCTGTATAGCCCTGTATAGGAAAGAGATAGGAACCAGAACATTTTACAATATATCCTTGTTCTTCAACAGAGAAAAGGTTTGAATAACCTGGCTCCTATAAGGAGAGTCAGCTTCCATGGATATAAATAGGTTACATACAATGGTAAGCAAGTAAAGGGTATGAACTTCTAATAGCATACTCATTGAATGATTTTGGTCTTCCCATAATTGATATGTAATCTATTTGCCTCACACAATAGGGTAAATTTGGCCCTCTGCAACCCAATGAGGGTCCTTGAGATTATTGCTGCATCAGCTGCATCCAATATTCCAACATGCGTGGCTAAATTTGGGGGTGCGTGTGTGTGTTTGAAATCTATAGCCTGCATTTCAGCGATATCATTAAAAGATGTTGAACAACAAAGGGGCTGGTATACAACTGTGTCATACACCTTTACTAGTAGTGAACTTCAGAGTTGTCTCACCTCCAATACCAAACCTTATACTCCTTATAATAAAGAATCAGAAGTCTCAACAGATGGGGATACAAACCCAATAAATATAGCTTTAACACAAGCAGATTCTCCTATACACCCTGATTAAAAGGAGGCTACTGGCAAAGTGTTTGCACAATTACACAAATTACATTTCTTCACCTGCACAAGTTTAAACCAAGGTGAACAAAACTGGTAGGCTCAGTGCTATGCACCTTTAAGCAAATCTTCCCTTAGCTCAAACAAGTATCTAAGAAAATAACGGAGTGCAAGTAATAAAAAGGAATATCACTTCATTTGCTCCAGAATTGTTTTACAAGACTCCTTTAACAATGTGTGTTTATGGAGATGTGTTAAAACACATCAAATTTTAAAGTTTCTCCATGGGTCCTAAATATCTGTGTGTTTGCCAATTCACATCCACATTTATCTAACTTAAAACTATTTAAAGATTGTCCTTAAATTCAAAGCCCATAACCAGTTGAAAACAGATGGGGTAAGCATTTATGAATTAGTTCCCTTGGCCAGTCAGAAGCCCATCACTCACCCTAAGGAAGAGCTGTTTGGCCTAATAGCCCTAGATAGCAGCTGGCGTATATAGCCAAGGGAACATCCCCAGAAATGGGGAGAAAATGCACAGGAGAAAGTGCAAGAGGCTGCTGCTGCTCTCTGGAGTAAAGAAACCCTGTTTTGAGCTTCAGGAAAAGGGTGCTGGAAAGCGAAGTGTGGGACCTACACAAGGGAAAGCCCTCATCTTGCAATATTAGGACTTTCATGCAAGTACTGTAAGATACAATTTTCTGGGAACAAACAAGGTTGATAACTGCAAGCTGTGAGGTTATACATGGGGGAGGGTGTAGTGATGGGCTTATTATCTACATTTAATAAAGATAGAGCATCTTGGCCAAGGAATGGCATTGTATTCTTTTCTATCCTCATATACTTAAAATCATGCAACTGCAAAAGATCATAATAGACTTTTTTTCCTGCAAAGTGAGTTTTACGTCATATTACCCAGTGGCAATGACAGTGTTCTTTTCTCTTAAACGATGTATGGAACCATCTTCTATGCAAAGTGCAATAACACCACGACATTCTCCATTTTCCATAAGGAGGTCCAAGGCAAAATATTCAACAAAATAGCTGGTATCGTATCTTAGGGACTGGGGAGAAAAGATTGAACAGTTAAAAAGTGCATATATATGCCAGACAAACAATGTTCGTTTTAGGACATTGTTCTAAAAGTTTCCACTTCTGCAAGTTCTATCAAGATAAAATGCTAAGCGAAGAATGTAAACCACCTTCCAAACAAGCTTGAATTCAAGAACCCCGTTGTTCTCCTGGACTTGGTGGTCCCAACACAGTAACCTTACTTTCTCTAGGCTTGTGGTGTCACACTATTAGCAAGACATCCAAGATGGAAAGTTACAATTAGCAAGTTTCTTTATTAAAAAAAAAAAAATCTTGAAAAGTGGAAATAAGTCATTTCAGACAATCGTTGATTGGGCCAACTTCTGTTGGCAAGCTTCTAGGCTACACAAGGGTCTTCTTCAGGCATATACAAAGCCAAAACTGCGGTGTGAGCAAATGCAGGATGGATTTTTTTTTTCTTTTAATATACAGAACAGCAGGAGAACTGTTAGGAAGAAAGTCATTAACATTTCAAATATTTAAATTCAATTAGGGGAAATCAATCAAATGATAAAACAATAAATGCAGGCTAACCATTTGGGAGTGAGCTGTAGGGAAAAGGTTTGGGAGGAAAGGTAGTTAGCATTTCAAAGCATTTGTATAAAATGAAGCGAAAACAGCAAGGGTGTGTATGCATATAAACAGCAGGCTTTTAAGTATTTCTACAGTGGTTTATAAAGCCAAGATCTTTATTTATTCCATGGTTTCTGGAATTTAATAGAGTTGTACATGTTAAGTCCCATGCCTGTCTTATCAAGATATTGTACAGGTTGCCTTTAGGACAAAGCCAGAGGGAAGAAATGGAGTAGTAGTTCTGGGAGAAGTGGCCATCCAGTTGATTCAGTGTCTTTAGCCATGGTCTTTTCTCTGTGAAAATTCATGCATATGCATAAGGATTGAGGGGTTTCACCAACATGGGGACATTTCATGCACTGAATGAAATACTGCATGCTCCCTTGTATTTTGAATGATTCCCTGGTGGGCAGGGTGGGTTGATAATGGCTGCGGGAGAGATGTGTTGGCAGATTTCACACCTGCTCTTTTGGCAGGGTAGTGGTGTCCTACATGTTATGAAGTATGTTCCTAGTGATCACTTCTGTTTGGAGGATTGTTTGAAAGCCAGAAAGGAAGGCAGGGGAAAAGATTTCTCTCAGAATCTGGTCCCCATCAAGTGTGGGTTGTAGTTTGATGATCTGTCATACCGGTTCAAGTGTGGGGAAGGAGGTGTCAATTGAAGTTTTCTGAAAAAATTGTATTTAACATTATTACAGGTAGCAACATAGTGGGATCTACTTCACCAGAAATTTGAATTATGCAAGTTCAACTTAAGCCAAAGAAATGTTTTCCTCAGCCCTAGGTCTAACAAATTAGCCCCAGGCTTGAACTAGGTTAATCAAATGGAGCACCACGATAACTCGACTTAAAGGTGTATAAAATATACCCAAGCAGCTAAAAATATCAGTGTCGTGTTTCCTTGGCAGCACGTGGTTAAGATGCTGTAGTTTATTCCCTCCAAGCTTGCAATGCAATGTGGTAGTGCCCCTATCCCCTGCATGCATTACAACCCTCCTGCTCAGGTGAGGGGCAGGGAATAGGAGTGTTACACACTGCAAGCCTCGAGTGGCTCTTACAGTGCAAGCAGTTATAGCAGTGGAAGGCACTTCCCTACTGATCCCATCCACTCAAGCCCCACGGAAAAAGAGGCCTAAATGAACACTCCTGGGCTCAAAGAGGAATGCATATGCAATTCCTCAACCACAAGCTTACCAGATCTTATCCACTCACTTTCTGGCAAGTGGTGCAGCTAGAAGGAAGACATTGCTTCTCCTTGAGCCTTCCATGGCAAAGAATTCAGCTTCAAGTAAAGGAAACCAAGGGTACAACCTACTACAGTGCCTCAGGAAAAAAGGGAAGTCTAGAATCAATTTGAGGAGTCTTCCTAGATTCCTTGCTGCAGATGAAGTCTCACAGCATCCACAGGTAATGAAGCTATTGATTCTATCCATTAAAAAAAATGAAAAATATTCACATCTCCCCCCAACCCCCCATTTCAGATGCTTACCCTGCCATAGAGCGTATGCAACAGCGAGTGTCCTGTTCTGTCCGCTACACAACAGCATCGATGAGCCTGTCCCCCTTTCCCAAACTGAAGACTCTGCCCACCAAAGGCCCGTTGATAGATCTTTCCTTCTTCTGTCCTGCTGAATGGCATTCCATAGTTTTCCAGCTGGATGAGCCCAAGCAGAAGTGTTAGAATTCCCTTTTTGGACTTCAAAAATGATTAACCCAACTAAAAGATTATAGTTACAAAAAGACCCCTATAATACACATTTTCTTTTTCAATTTAAAGAAAAAGACAAGTTGCATTATTTTCAGACAATGAAAGATTCACTAAGGAAGTTACATCTTTTGCAATGCTAATTAGGAAACACTGTTTTAAGGGAGAAGAACTGGTGTGGACAACTTCCCTTGTTTGTTTCAAATTCTACATTTCTGCCTTGCCTATCATTTTTCTATGAAAGAGCTTCTATCTGTGCCCATCTCTCCTGTGTTCCCCTCACCCTTGTAAGCCCATTGGGCAGCGACCCGTCTCCATTAATAACAGTAAAGCACCAGGTACACTGCTGATGCTATATAAATGTTTATTATCTATAATTATTATTATTATTATTATTAACAAACATTGCAGATATTTTAATTCAAATGGACTTCAGAAGGAATCTTTTTACCTCAACAACTGCAGCTGGTGCCTGCTCCGTCATGTAGTGAATTGCATCCTGATCTCCCAGCCAGTCAGAGCCTTTCACTGTATCATAGAAATGCCATCTCCAGTTATCTTCCTCCATGTTCCCCAAAGCAGCATTAATCCCACCCTGAAAATTAAAAACACATTTCTCCAAAACGATACGTTCATGGGAGTATATAAAAGTCACACCAAAGACAAAGAATAGTATAGTAGTAGTAGTATCAATTTATTGCGTGGTCATAAACCATAGCATATACAGCAATGATCTGCGTACAGACAAACAAAGAAAAACAGCAAGACATACACCTATGTCCATAGATTAGCTCTCAATTAAGCATATAATGTAACTCAGAAAAACCTACATACATAATAATTTGTCTAACAGTAATAAAACAGAACCCTCAAGTTCTCTGGAGCACACCAGTGAGAGCCACCTCTCTATGCCCTGTATGCGTGCCCTATCATGGGACCTTAAAATCCAGGAAATTAGTATATCATGAATAGTATATTAAATGATACTTATGATGTTTACTATGATGGTGTTCTGGAGGAAGCCGGCACGTCAGGTAGACTTAAAGGTCTTAATTTTTACATGCTCTGTGAGTGACCAATTGCTGTTTTAATAAGAATTATTATTATTATTATTAGACATTTATAAAGCGCCAGTCGTATGACCTGGTGCTATACAGAACATAGAAATAGACGCGGTCCCTGCCTGTGGCTTACAATCTAAAAGACAAAGACAAAGGGGGGGGAGACAGGGAGAGGGGACAGTGAGAGAGACATGGGAGAAGACAAACAAACATTCAGGCAGATGCGAAGTCTCAGGTGCGTGTGCTTGGCTTGGTTACAAAGAAGTTGGTAGCAGCAGTCAGCAGAGGAGGGCCGACAGTAAGAGTAAGGGGAAAGACTAGCGGGCATTGAGAAAGGCAGCATGGAAAAGGTGGGTCTTGAGGAGGGATTTGAAGGAGCGGAGGGAAGAGGCAAGGCGGATGTTGGCAGGGAGGAAGTTCCAGGCATGGGGGGCAGCGAGGGAGAAGGGACGAAGGCGGTTAGGTGAGCAGGAGAAACGAGGGAGAGTAAGGGTGGGTACAACGGAGGAGCGGAGAGCGTGCAGGAGTGCGTAGGGAGATTAGGTCTGAGAGATAAGGGGGAGCTTGGTCGTGGAGCGATTTGAATGTGAAAACCAGGAGTTTGAACAGGATACGTTCAGGAAGGGGGAGCCAGTGAAGGGAGAAGTGGAGAGGCTGCACATGGTCGAAGTGACGGGCAGAGTGAATGACCTTGGCGGCTGAGTTTTGGATTGCTACAAGGGGGGACAGGTGGGAGCGAGGGAGGTCAGCAAGGAGGAGGTTGCAGTAGTCGAGGCGAGAGATAACCATGGCATGAACAAGGATTTTGGCCGAGAAGATAGATAGAAAGTATTAAGTATCAGTCTATTTGAAGAAACACAACAGAATCATCACTTATTCTAATCCTTGAAGGTTCTGTCTAGGTGGGCACCTTGTCGAATCTGGACAGCCGGACATGCCTCAATTGTGTTCAGGCACCAGTTGATACCTGAACATGGCCCGATGCGCTACCCAACTCCCCAGCCCTAAGTGCTGCTCAGCTGAACTGGGGGCTTCCCTGCTCAGCTCTCCGAGCGGGGGTGGGGAGCGAGGAGGCGTCTTCTCACCCGAGTGTACCTTCCAATGGGGATGCACACAGGACCCTGATATAACAACAATCTTTATTTTTATATAGCGCCCCCCTGCCATGGCACTCGGAGCTCTTTACATATAACAATTTAACACAACTTTTAATCCACACCACAACCCTGTGAGGTAGGTTAGACAGAATAATGCAGCTGGCTCAAGGTTGACCACTAAGTTTTTGGATAAGGTGAGACTAGAACCAGGTCCCTCCCCACCCCTTCCTGGTCCAAATACTGCACACTTAACCGCTCAGCCTGAAAATGGGGGACCCATTGTAGGAGGTGAATGCAGGTCAGAAGAGGCCATTTTGCTCCTCTCCCTGCTCAGAAAAAGCTGAGCGGGGGATTCCCAAGCTCAGGTGAGCAGGGCTCAGGCCAGGGAAAAGCAGCGAGCAGTGACTGGACCGGAGGAGCAGCAGCCCGGCAGTGAGGTGAGTCATCCAGGGGAGCCATGGGTGCTGGGATTGGCATCCTGGGATGTCCCAGTAATACCTGTGTTTTCAGACACTGGGTACCTGATGCGGGACTGGGTACCCTGTTGGCTGTCCAAAAATGTAGGTATTTCTTGCGGGTAGCAAACATGCTCCCTGCTGCAGCTCTAGTTCTGTTGTACATCTACATGCAGTGATGATGGCATCTAACTGAGACAGCCAGTCCCAATGGAAGGCTGCTTTTCTTGAACATTAACTTTCCAAGTTTTTGGACGTTTAGATTCATTTTTATTTATAAATACTAGGTATTTACAAGATCCTCCATTTTGTACTGCTCCAATCTTGTGCCCTCAGTTTTGAAAATAATCTTGTGAATAATTGGGACAGAAGCGATGAGGTGATGTGAGCCTCATACTTCATGATTATTTTTTTCTGTCTATATTTGTTCTATATTTAAACCAATGTACATATTTTAGGAACTAAAACTTAATTTTACTTTTATTTGAACTGTGACCTACTTTATCAGAAGTAGGTAGGTACTGTATTTACTGAAGAGATCGGATTTATACAAATGTTACAGAAAAATCTGTAACCATGGCAACTGTCTCTTGAGTGACTTTTTCCCTATGTTGTGAATTATCTGGCAATGTGAACTTGCTCACTTAAGGATATTTTTCAAAAGAAGTCAGAGAAGCTTTCTCTGAGTGACATGTATAATTTATTTGTATTTTTTTTACAACAAGGTAGAAAAACTAGCATTCCAGAAGATACAGGCTATGATCCACAAATGACTTACTCTAGAGTAGTCCCATTGAAGCCTTTGTGGGTTGCTGCCAATCAGTATTTAAGGTTTTTTCCTCATACCGATTCAAAATTCGCCTGCAGCTGTGGTGACTGTGTCCCCTCCCCACAGGTAAACTCCATGAGGAGGGGACTGTCCTGAGGGTGGCGTCCTCTGGGCGGTGGCTGAAGGGTGCCGCCAAAGGGCAAAGAGGCGGTTACCATCACAACTGCAAGATCCACACACCACACCACACCCCCGGGTTAACCAAAACACCAAGATGCCTGTCCTTATCTCTCACCCCCTCTCCTCCTTCCCTCTCACCTGTTCCTCCCTCTACTCCTGCCTCCCACTAAGCCTGTTGTCTCTCCAACGTCCTCCCCACACATCCTCCTCCCCCCACCTCTTTCCCCCTGCCCCATTGCCCATCCCCTGCCGATCCCATTGCCCCCCTTCCCCTAATCTTATCCCCAGTCCCTGTCTCCCCCTTGATCAACTCCCATTCTCCTGTTCCCTCTGGAACTGTCCCTCCTCTGTTAATAAAGCCCCCTATATCCATGATCTTTTCTTCTCTCGCTCCCTTCACCTCACTGAAACCTGGATCTCCCCCACCGACTGTCACCCCTGCCATCCTCTCCTCCAGAGGGGTCTCCTTCTCTCACCAGCCCTGCTCCAAAGGCCGGGGTGGTGGCGTAGGCCTCCTTCTCGCCTCTTCCTGCCAGTTTTGACCCCTCCCCACTCTCTCTCCTTCCCCTCCTTTGAGGCTCACTCTGTACGCCTCTATTCCCCTCGCCACCTCCGTGTTGCTGTCATCTACCGCCCCCCCAGCTCCCTCTCCTCCTTTCTCTCAGAGTTCGAGTCCTGGCTCACCTTATTCCTCTCTGATAACATCCCCACACTCATCCTTGGCTAGGTGGTGCCTGGGAGAACGCACTGGAGTTTGCTGGGAGCTGCTGCCTATTGGTGCCTGTCAGGTGATTGGACAGAGCAGGGACACCTGTGATCTGAGCAAGCGGACTTGAAAGGGAGGCAGCCTGCCTACGGCACTGCCGTAGGCGCACCGTGAGCAAGGGCGTGCCCTTGTGTGTGGCCTTAGGCACGGGCCAGGTGCACCAGGACCTTTTGGGAGATCACTCGTCTGTTGTGCAGATATGAAGAACGCCAAACGACATAGGGTGGAGGCTGCAACCTCCCCTTCCCTGCCGGATAAAACGTTAAAACAAAGACAAATTGAAAGTTTTCTGGTTGGCAATTGTGCTGGCCAGCCTTTTGGTGGCCCCTGAGTCCACTCAGATCTCCCAGTAAGAAATCGCTTTGAAGCTGTCCTCTCCCACCATTTTGGTGGATGAATGCTCCCATGACTCGCTGACTCCCCTTGTTTCTGTAAGAAGTTCCCCTGCTGTGGAATCGCAAATTCATGTTGATGGACATTATTTGGAGGCTGATGAGGAAGCCGGTCTAACCGATTTTCTCTCTAAGCATGTCGCGCTCACAACTGAGACTCTGAAATGTACGTTTTCTCAGCTTAACCAGTTGAATGATAAGTTAGAGGTTTTGAATTTATTTCTCTGGCAGGGGAACTGTCAGGGAAGGGGCCCTAAGTCTCCGTGTGCACCCTGAGGGAACTAACTAATCCATGTGTTACACAGGCTATTGCCCCTGGGAGGGACCTGGGGCAGCTTCACCATAGTCCAGGGTATTCTGTGTTGAGAGCTACAACCCCGGGTGATCCACCGAGAACCAGGCGATATCTCCCTGGGCTAGAGTGCCATGGCCTAGCCTGCTCTGAGAAAACCCCTTTGTTTAGGGTTTCCCCAAGCGATTTAGTTTTTACAATACGCTCGTTACCCAATGGCTACTTGCCCTCATGGAGCACTCCCTTAGATGTCTGCGATTGTTGCTACATGTGTCTATTACCAGACATAATATTTCTGAAATTGTTATTATATCTAGCCAAAGGGACCGCCACATGGTTAAAATTTCCTTTGACTCTCCATCCTGAGTCCCTATAATTGTGGGAAAATCTGATTTCCTGAGGGGTAAAGCGGTATCTCTCATATGGGTGGCACAGGTTGACTCAGACTGCTTTCATGTGGTAAATGTTAGCAGCCAAATCCCTGGGAGGGGTTTAGGGTCCCAAGTGCCAGATTTGACCAAAGCAACTCCCCCGGTTCCTGAGGGCCCTCTTTTGGGTTTTTCCTCCGCTTTGGGGGGTAATAGTGACCCTGAGGGACGGAACCTGGCCATTGCTCCTTGCGTGGTGAGCCTAGCCCCTCTTAGGACACGAGATCCAGTTCCTGCTGAGCATGCCCCTATGTCTTATCCCCATCTTGGAGGCTCTAATGTAGAACCCCAGATGGCCTCTGCATCTGGTGGCTGCTCAGGGGGTGGGAGTATGGAGATTGATCATATGTCCCCCAGCCTGATTAGCGTACCAAAGCCAAGATCTGTGACCTCTTGTTCTGGCCCTGTCCAGGACACTTTATTGGCAGATCAGAAAGGCCTTTTGGATAAACCTGAGTCCCTTACTAAGAGACTTGGGGATCTTAAATCTCGAAAGATAACCTTGCATCCCTCACCCGGGCCAGTAAGGGGTCGGGGTACTGGGTTGCCAAAGAAACTCGCTCCGCCCTTTTGGCCTCCCACTTCTTCCTCCCTCACTGAGCGAGTTGGGAGCGCCAGGACTAGGGGCAGTTTAGACCTTTTTGATCTTACTCGCTGCCATGAGGCCATTTTGTCTACAGACTCTTTTTCCTCTCAGGTCTTATCTCCAGTCTTGACTGTTTTAGAAATGGGTGCCATGACAGGGGGCGGGGCCAACGACGTGAGGTCTTCTTCCCCTGGTCAAATTGCCCCTGCTTCCAGTTTAACAACTTCTCCACACTCCAGTCTCCTGGTAGTGGTGTTCCCCTGAGGGCTGGTGTTCCCTCTGCTTGTGGAAATGGTGGGAATTGCTCCCCCGATCCGACTAAGTTACATCTGTCCCCGGCCACATGACATTCTCCAAAGGATTCCCCTGCTTTGAAATTTCTTAGCTGGAATATTGCTGGGTAGAAATCCCACCAGTTAGATGTTGATTTTTTCTCAGGATACAATTTCGTTCTGCTCCAGGGAACCTGGGCCCTATCTGACCTGTCCTGCAGGGGCTTGTCTGTGTTTAGTTTGGCTGCCACCCCAGCGGTCAGCCCTGGCAGGCTGAGTGGGGGTCTCGCCCTTTTGGTTTCCTTGAACCTTCAAGTTGAAATTAAACTTTATGTCTCTGTGGGTTCATATTCTGCTTTATATTATTGTTCATTCCCATCCGGGTTGGAGATACTGTTAGGGAATTTGTATCTCCCACCACCCTCATCCCCTTTTTTCTATCCTATTTTTGGCCCGAGGTTAGCAGGAAGTTATACGAACTTTGTAGTTCATACCCCAGGGCTATTTTACTCCTTGGGGGCGACTTCAACATCAGATTCGGAAATCCGGTTCTGTCTGCGGAGCCACCCAGGCTCGATGATTCAGAATATCTTCCATGTATCCGCTCCTCTAGGGATAGTGTTGTTAGTTCAGGAGCTGGATGCTTGAGGGAATTTGTGACTGCTTTGGGGCTTATGGTATTAAATGGTTGTTTTCGGGGGGATTTTGAGGGTAACTTTACCTATCATTCAGTCCAAGGCTCAAGCGTTATTGATTATTTTCTAATAGCAGAGATTTTTTTTCTCCAAATGTTTGAGTTCCAGGTAATTTTTTAGGCTTGAGATTAACCACCTCCCACTCTCTCTCTCACTATTGGATCCTTTTTTGGAACACGGAATTGGCAATGGAGATGATAGTGCAAGGGAGGACCCAGGGATAGGTGTGGTACAAGTTAAATGGTCAGATGATCTAAAAGCAGCTTTTGTAGGGGGAGGTCAGGGAGTTGGTGGGTCGGTTAGCCGTTTCAGCAGGGAACCACCTACTGGATTATGACAGACTGATGGCCCTTCTCCTCCCCCTTTTGGTGGTTGAGAAGTCGTTGGGCGCCAGGAGGGTGAGTTTCCCCCCCTGGTTTGATAGGGTCTGCAGATCCACAAGAAGTAAATTGCGAGGGCTGGCTAGAAAGCGGAGGGTAAATCCCTCCCCAGCACTCAGGTGAGAATTACAAGCGATACGGAGGAACTATCGCCATATGATTGCATATAAGAGACTAGACTTCCAGAAGCAGAGGTGGGCCCAGTTGCTGAAAGCAGCTTTACAGAATGAGCAAAAACAGTTTGGGGACCTTATCCGTCCTGGAAGGTCTAGGGGTAAAGATTTGGTGATTTCAGCCGACCGGTAGGTCGAGTTTTATGGTAGAATCTTCTCTGCCCCATTGGAGGACATTATCCCTCTATCCCCAGGGGATTGCCTCCCTGATCGGCCCCCTGTCTCTAAGGAGGAAGTTCTATCCTTTACCGTGAAGTTGAAATCCGGAAAAGCACTCGGAGAGAACTTTGTCCCCCCCGAGCTCCTGAAATTTGATCCTGAGTGATGGGCTAGTTTTCTGGTCCCCCTCTTCTCTTCAATTAATTCCTCAGAGAAAATTCCTTTGTCATGGTTAAAGGACATAGTGATCTCGCTATTTAAGAAAGGTGATCCCTCCCTCCCAGGAAATTATCGTCCCATCTGTCTATTGAGCGTTACTGGGAAGCTTTACACCTGATTTTTGCTGGAGAAAACGTTATCTTGGATAAACAGAAACAATCTAATAGAGTCTGAGCAGGTTGGGTTCCAGGGTGGGAAGTCCACGCTGAATCAGATTTTTGTTCTCCCCCTTCTCTCTGATAAATAGGTTACCCGGCAGGGGAAGTTTTACTTATGTTTCATAGATCTATCCATGGCCTTTGACTCTATAAACAGGGAAAGGTTTTGGTCTAAACTGAGTGTTACATCTATTGATCGTCAACTACTTTTCCTATTAGCTAAGATCCACAGCAATAATCAAATCCGCATACGCCCAGCCCCAGCCCAGGTGCTTTCGAAGGGAGTAAACATGAGTAGGGGGGGGGTCAGGCAAGGGTGCCTGTTAGCCCGCACACTATTCAATCTTTTTCTGAATGATGTGATCCCCTTCCTGAACAGCTTAGACACCCATGCCCCCCGAATAGGCACAAGGAGGGTTTCCTTTATGCCCTCCTTTATGCCAACAACACCGTCTTGATTTCCCAAACCCTGGTGGGGCTTAGAAGAGCTATGCAGAGGTTTGGGGAATATTGTGAAATGAACGGACTCAAAATCAACTTCTCTAAAACTAAGGTCATGGTAATGGGGAGAAGGGGGCCCAGCAAAAACCACCGTTGGGTAATTGGTAGCAATCCCATTGAGTAAGTGAGAACATTCAAGTATTTGGGAGTGATCATCTCCTCCTCCCTGAGCTGCAGCTCCCACCTAAAGGCAGCGGTGACACAATCCAGGAACTCCTCGGCTGCTATTCTTAGCTTTCTCTCAACCTTGCATCGTTCACTTCCTCACCTTAGCCTCCTCCTCTGGACTAGCTCCCCCACTCACACTGATGGTCACTCTCTTGATCGCATGTTTTCTAGGAACTGTTCTGTCTCCGATCTCTCCTTCGAGGCCCATCCCATATCTGACCATTTCCTTGCCTCCTTCAACCTCTCCCACTGCTCCCCCTCCTCTTCCCTATCTCCCCGTCCATTCGGCGATCTGCAGACCATTGTGCCCCAGGACTTTGTCTCCTCCCTCTCTCCTCTCAGTCTTCTCCCTCTCTACCGGGCTCCTTCCCCTCTGCCTTTAAACATGCCACTGTCTTCCCCATCCTCAAAAAGTCCACTCTGGATCCCTGTGAACCCTCTAATACCGTCCTGTCTTGCTTCTCCCTTTTGCTTCCAAACTCCTTGAACGGGTTGTCTACTCCCGTTGCCTAGACCTCCTCTCCGCCAACTCCTCCCTTGACCCCTCTAATCTGGCTTCTGCCCCTTCACTCCACTGAAGCCGCTCTTGCTAAGATCACCAACGATCTTCTTATAGCTAAATCCAGCCACCTTCATTCCATACTTGTCCTCCTTGATCTCTCTGCCGCCTTCAACACTGTAGACCACTCGCTCCTGCTTGAATCGCTTCAATCCCTTGGATTCCGGGACTCTGTGCTCAACTGGTTCTTCTCCTACCTTTCTGACCACTCCTTCAATTGTATCTCTTCCAAACTCCTCCCCCTTCTCCTCCCTACTCCTCTCGGTCGGGGTTCCCCAAGGCTCTGGCCTTGGCCCTCTCCTCTATCTACACCCTATCCCTAGGCAAACTCATTGCCTCCCACAGTTTCCATTGCCACCTATACACGGACAACACTCAACTCTCTCTCTCTCTCCACTCCTTCTCTCTCCCCCTCTGTTCAAGCTCGTCTCAACAACTGTCTCTCTGATATCTCCGCCTGGATGTCTCAACGCCAACTCAAACTGAACATGGTGAAAACTGAACTCATCTTCCCTCCCAATCCTTCCACTCCCTCTTCCCTGTCAATTGCCATTGACGGGGTCTCCATCCTTCCTGTCCCCCAAGCCCGTAGTTTGGGCTTCATCTTTGACTCGCACCTTACCTTCAAACCTACATTGATTCCATTGCCAAATCCTGCTGCTTCTCCCTCCACAACATTGCTAAGATCCGCCCTTTTCCGTCTGTCTCTTCTGTCAAAACTCTCATTCATGCCCTAGTCATCTCACGCCTCAACTATTGTAATCTCCTCCATGCGGGCCTTCCCCACTGTCACCTTTCTTCCCCCATCTCTGTTCAAAACTCTGCTGCCAGGGTCATTCACCTAGCCCGTCGCTTTGTCCATGTGCAGTCTCTCCTCTCCTCTCTCCACTGGCTCCCTCTTCCTGAGCGTATTCTGTACAAGCTCCTTGTCTTCACTTACAAAGCCCTTCACAGCCTCGCTCCCCCCTACCTCTCTGCCCTGATCTCCCTCTGCACCCCTGGTCGAGCACTCCGCTCCTCCTCCATCCCCTCCCTCACCCTCCCACACCTCCCCTGCTCTGCCAACCGCCTTTGTCCCTTCTTCCTCACTGCCCCTCCCCCGCCTTGCTCCCACCCTCCACACCTTCAAGTCCCTCCTCAAAACCCACCTCTTCCGCTCCGCCCTTCCTAACTCCTGCTAATCATCCCCACCCAGGATTATCCCCCACCTATTATTTGTAAACTCATAATTTACTGTAACCAAGCCAAGAACGTGTACCTGAGTTCTCGCATCCTCATGAATGTCGCATCCCTTGTCTCTCCCTCTGTTCCCCCTTCCCTGTCTCCTCTCCCCTCCCTCTGTCTTTACATTGTAAGCTCTCGGGCAGGGACCATGTCTATCATGTTTTTTGTAAAGTGCCAGGTACATTGCTGGTGCTATATAAATGCTTATAATAATAATAAATAATAACAACAAACTCTGCCATACAGCAAAGTTACCACTATTCCTTATTAATCTCATTCCTTTCATGCAATCTTTTTATAAACAGAATGAACTTTTTCAACTATTGAAACTTCAAAATCAAAGAGAGGTCACAGTAATTCATGTGACAATATATAGGGTAATAAGGCCTTATAGGATGCAAAAAAATATATATGCAATTTTAAGTGATTTCAATTTAAGCTTTATCCTTCCTTTTGATGCCCATACCAACTCAGAAGGGGTGCTTGGAGTGACGCAGGTGACTAGTTGTGAACTAGATCCATGCCCATCCTAGCTAGTGAAATCTAGCTGGAAGACACTGGGACTGTTGCTGGCTAGGATTGTTAATACCTCCCTTTGTGTGGGCAAGGTGCCCAATGGCCTCAAAACTGCAGTTGTCTGGTCTCTGCTCAAGAAACCAGCCATTGGCTTCCCTGCCAGCTACTTCCTTGTTAGGGAAAATTATTGTGCCTGAAACATCAAGGTCACCACCTACTCATCTGGATGCCATTAGTTTCCTGGACCCATGTCAGTCTGGCTCTCATCCTGGACCGAGACTGCACTTGTGGCCTTGGTTGACAATCTATGCCATGAGATCAACAAAGAAACTGTACCCTTAGACATCTGTAGGATCTTTCAGTGGCCTTCAATACAGTGGATCATGAAGTAGTGTTGAAACGACTGCATGAGCTGGCAGGGCTTTGTGGGAATCACTCAAGTGGTCCTGCTTCCTCTCAGAGAAGTCCCACAGGGTCGTCATACTCTCAGATCTCCTCTTTGGGGCTCTGCAGGGTTCCATTTTGTCTCCCTCCAGTTCATTATGTGTCTGAGGCTACTGAGCAAAACTGTACACTCTCTCTCAGCCCAACCAGGTCCTGTAATCTTGGTGATTACTCAGTGTCTACCTGCCACAGGGGACTGAACGTGAGAAGATTGAAGCTGAACCCAGGCAAGAGTGAAGTGATGATGGCTGGTCAGCCCTATGACATGGGGAAGCATAGGGACACATGTCATTGATGGGGGACCACCTCCTTTGGTCACTCAGCGTCACAGCCTTAGGGTGCTCTGGACCCGTTGCTGTTGAGGCCAGAAGTGTTTTTCACTGACTCCCATCTGGTGAGAAGGCTGCAACCCTTCCTATCAAAGTTGGACCTGGTCATCACCTATGCCTTCAAGACTAGACTACTGCAATGGAGCTGCCTTTGACAATGGTTCGGAAGCTGCAGCTGGTGCAGAATGCTACGGCCTAAGATCTGTTCAGGGGTGGGTCAACAGGAGTACATTACACCGGTGCTCCTGAGCCTACACTGGCTCCCAATAGCTTTCCAGGCACAATTCAAGGTGCTGTTTTTGAGCTATGAAGTCTTAAATAGCTTCTCCTCCCTCATGTCCCATAGCAGCCTCTCAGGTCGGCCAGCAGCGCCCACTTCCATGTACCATCTGCCCATCAAGTCTGCACAGCATGGACATGCAGTACTTGGTGGTTGCCGCACTACTACAGAACTCACTCCCTCTGGAAGTCTGAGCCCAAACTTCCTCATCTTCTGGAGTTAACGTAAGGTTTTTTTGTTGTTTTTTTTTAATGTGGCCAGGCATTTGGCATGCAGAAACAGGGTTTGGAAAGGTCTTGAATAAGGAGTTTCAACTTGTTTTATTCATGTGTATTTACAATTTCGTGTATTGTAACCCACCTTGAGCTTTTGGAATAAGGCAGGATAATACATTTACATAGGTTTTATGCAAATAATGGTATCCAATTTCTTACCTGGGCAGCAACAGTATGAGATCTAGTAGGGAACAGCTTTGTAACACAGGCTGTATTAAACCCAGCCTCCGACAACCCAAACGCAGCCCGTAAACCTGCACCACCAGCACCCACAACAACTGCATCAAATTCATGGTCCACTACTGGATACTGTGTAGATATCTGGTCAAAGAGAGATAAGAATTAATATCTATTTTCTATTGCTGTGGTGTTTTTCCCCCATTTGTTAATGAAAAATAAAAAAGCTTTTTAAAAAATGATACACCACTAATAGCATTAGAAGCTGAGTCATCAAATGACTACTCTCATACAACAAGATGGCTCCTGCTTAGCTCTCCAGTGCACATTTTTAATTTAAACTTACACCAGATAATACATAGCATGTTTCTCATAAGTGTCACACTTCATTGATTTTAATTGTTCCTCCACACTGACCATTTCTGGGTGCACACAGCATGACTGAATCAATGAACAGGCTCCAGGCTAAACGCCACACTGGGCACCACTAAAGTCAATTCTAATAGCTATTTGTTTGCAGCAATTAAATATTCTTGAAAGTATCTCTGGAGGCAGAATTCTAACAATCCAGCTGTATTTCCTCTCATCAAGTTCCAGAAAAACTGGTATTATATACTGAGCAGCACAACGAAGACAACTGGCTAATTGAAAATTACTGTGAACTTACTGAATCTGAAATCTTAGCAGATGCACTTTTCTTCCCATAGACAGTGAAGTGAAAGTTGCGCGAAATGGCCTGGCAAGCTGCTGGCCCCTGTTGAAATAAAAATATTAACTTTCAGAGTTTCTAAAATAAGAACAGAAAAGGAATATGTATGTATCCATCCCCATAGATAAGAGGAAGTGTTCTAATATATGTGGCTTACGCGCAAGACGGCCTACATTTCAGCTGTGATACCAAAAGAGACACGAGACTACTACATCATTGGGGGAAAGATTTAGCCAAGTGAAACAGAGGGTTCAAGAGAGGCATATGAGTAGGAAATTTAAGGATTTCATGTAATCCTGTCAGTAAATATTTATGTAGCCAGGAGCTTGACATTGCCCTTTCAGCTGAACATCAGTTTAGCAACAAAAGTTATTTTAACATGTTGGCTAACAAGTTATTTTAACAATTGGCTAACAAAGAAAAAGAGTTTACATATGAGAAACAAATTAAACACAGCCTTTGGGAAAGATTAAAAAGTCATAAAATCGCATTCCGGGGTAGGATGGGGGATTATAAAGGTGAACTTTGGAACTCTTCTTTCAATCATTACCCTTCTGGTCTCATTAACCAGCTATGTTTATTTATTTTAAACATTTTTACCCCGCCCCTCCTGCCACTGGCAGCCCAGGGTGGCTAACAATTAACAGCTACCTGTTAATTATAACTTCGTTAGATATTTCTAGCCCTTCGGCCACAATGGTACACAATCACAGTGGTGTGGAATACAAGAGCAACTAATCCCAACATTAATGCGTATGATTAACAAGGGAAAGAAATACCAGAATTTTGAATATAGAGGAGCTAACCAGAGGTGAACGAGTATCATAGTGCAGCAGCATAGCACACCTATTGTACATTTAATGAAAAGAGCACCAAACGTACACCATGTGGACCATTTTCAGATATTACGGCATGTGATATTGCACATGTATGCACAGCCGATTGAAATAATGTTTCTATCTAAGCAAGGTATAACACATGGTGACTCGTATGAAACAAGATTATATGAGCACCATTCATAAAATCTTTAAAAACATGGAATATCTTTGAATTATACAATTATAATTTTTGACATAACACGTGCATATGCACAAAAATTTGAAAAAATGTTAGTTTTAGCTGGATATACTACTACACAAGTTCATGAAAATAGAGTTGAAATTTGGACGCGTGTAGTTAAAAAGCCATATTAGTTTTAACTTTTTTGCACTTGCAGCGCTTCCGACATCCTCTTGTGGCTGCACGGAAGAGCAGCTCATAGCAACTTTGTGAAGCTTCAGGGTGTATTGTCCAGAGGGGCCCATATAGTCCATCATCCATCTGAATCCAGCCCCAGCTTGTCAGGGAAGGAAGGGCAGGCTTTAGAAGTAGCGTCTAGCCCCCGACGTGACCACCTTGGTAAACTGCTGCCCTCTTTACATGCTGATCAAGAGCAGCTCATGTTGGCTGAATTCTTTCCAGAGTTCTTCTTTGCAAACAGCTTCTTTCTGGCTGTCCACATCAGTGCAGGTGCTTGTTCAGTCGTAGAGCAGTACGACGAATCACTCAATGCTATGCATAGTTTCTTCTGGGATGTTCCATGGGGCACAAACCAATCTCAGCAGTGTATCAGTAAGCTCTGGCAGAGCATTTCACATGGACCAGATGGTTATCTTTCTATACCCAGCAAATGCTGATACAGTGTCGCATCCGATAAGTGCATGAACATTGGAAGGGCACATGATTTCTTAGGTCCAAGGTAAGCGGATATTTCATGAGCGATGAGGTAACAGAAACTTTTCCTTGATCCAGTGCCAACCATAGTTCATCATCAGCTGGAAGTGTCTGCACCACCATTAGACACCACCACAACTTCAGTGTCAACAGTACATGGGAGCATCTTGTGATGACCATGTTCTGTGGCATGTACTACATGCAGTAATATACAGGTGTCTGCCTCTTCATGGTTGCATGGGAAAAGTGAGCGAAGATCATATTATGGTCTGCTCCCCTTCTGTGACAAGTTCCTTGTCTGCCTCATCGAATGTCTGGATGAGTGTCAGAGCAAGCTGAATAGCTCTCTCTTGTTGCTGTTTACACAGAGGAAGTCCTTCAAGCTTCCTGGTACGGTGAAGCCCCTACAACATGCCTTTGTACTCCCTTTCCTCACTTTGCTATGGCTGTACCTTTCAGGGAGTCTGCTATATAGCAGTCCCACACCAGATCTAGGAGTGATACATTCTGTAGTTGTCCTGAGACATATGGCATAAACACTGTGTGGGCATACTCACTGTTTTGGCAGAACCAATAGTCAGCATTTGAACGATGGCAGCTCCATCAATGACTACACATGTAACAGTGGGCGGCTCATTGCAGCTGCGAAAGGTCTTCTAGACATTTCATCAGGTCACTCTTGGCACCTAGGCGCAGTCTTCTCTCGTCAGACAGTGAAAGAGGACATATCTGATTTTCGTGATTGAAGAAATCATCAAGAGTCCCATCCCAAGTCTGGCAGCCAACATGCAGTCACAAAAAGAGCTCTACATCTTTTTTCATTAACGTGAGCCATTTTCCTTTCTTTTATTGTCTTGGTCGTTGAGCTACCAAATAATATTAGCTTGTTGCAACTTATAACGTTATCAATTGGTTTGGTTCTTTATATCAGCCATTCTTTTATGAACGCATTGAATTGGTCTTGGCCAATTTTCTCCATGTTTTTAAGTGTCTCAGCAGCAGAAGGGTTTGTGATTTCCTCTGTATGGAGGACAAGCAAGCTCCCACTATCTTCTTCAAAAGGATTGCCAAGCTTTTCAAATCACTTTCACAAGTGAAGAAACCTCTTTGGCAAATGCTGTCAGCACACTAGGCGTTTGATTATGGTGATGTGTTTTCGCTTGTTTCCCCTAGTGCTGATGGGCTTCCTCAAATTCTTGTGTCACTCTGGCAATCACTGGGCCGGTAACCATCCACCACTGAAGTGCACCAGGGTTGTCTGTGAAGCGGTCCACACCTCCATCATCTTTGATTAAAGCATTGTTCTACTCAAACTTGATCAAAAGGGATCGATGAAAACACTCGCTTAGTTTTCTGCACAGTGAAGTGGCCAGGGTCAAATTCTTTGGCAACTTTTGGATGTTTTGTTGATAACTCAGCCATCTCTCAGATGAACTGGGATCCAGTGAGCATAATTAAAATGATCAAATGTGAAGAAAAGGGGAGTGAGCTCCATCAAAGCATCCAGATACACTGTGAAGGAAGCTTCTCACAGTGAGCGCACAAAGACTAATATGTGCAGTTCCACTGCCATCACAGCTGCCCAATATTGAAGCTGAGGGCAACTACGTCTTCTATCTTCACACCATGCGTCAAACCACAAATGAGGTAGCTCATTTCCTGCTTTTGCAAGAGAGTAGTTGTCATAGGCACCGTGTTGTAGTATGTATAAGGCTGCCATTGTGATTTGGTGTGCTCGTCTAGTATTCAGGAATGAGTCTGCAGTTCCTGATGTTGCTATTTCTGCTTGTACCAAAGCTTGGGTCCAGCCACTCCCTTCCAGCCAGTTACCCAAGGTCTTCATAGCTGCCATTTCTATGTGAAGCCCTCCAATCACCACCGCGAACTGATTTCCACTGGAATGGTTTAGTGATAGCATACAGTGGTTGGTCAAAGTTCAGAACTGGTGTTTGTCCCTGGTTCAGATACTCGATAGCAGTTTTTACCACTCATTTTACCACAATGAGTGTTGGATCATTGCTTCTGCATTGGTACTGTGATGAAATAATGGGAGAAGGGCAGTGGGTGAGATTATTCATTCTCCTGCTGGCTATCGACTTGCGTTGTATGCAGCCCAAGATGTATTCTCAGGACTCTTCTCACCTGTACTTTCAAGAATGTGTCTTGTACTCTCCAGCCATTTACACTCTTCCCTTTTAGGTTTGTCAAAACTGGTCCTGTTCAGGGATGTTAACTAATGACATTGACACAGGCGAGCTTTGACATTAGAGGAAACTGGAGACATATCAGTATAGTAGTGTAGTAGTTTGCCAACTGTCTTAGAAAGCCTGTGTCACTTTCAACAATACTATGCCATGGTCAGTTCCTTCACCAACAGCAGCAGAATGTTGCAGTAGCAATATACTAGTTCCATGGAATGAATGTTTGGCTGTGGTTGCACTTGGGTTGTGGTCTATGTTGTCTACAGCAGCAGTTGTGATTATGTTGCCATGAAAGGTTATTGGACAGTCTACCTGATCAATACGATACTTTTGCAATACACCGTTTCCTATCTGTGCTGAGAGATGTAGCACATGGTCGTAGGATATGCAGAGGACAAGATGTGACAACCTACCTGGCAGTTCTTTCTTATGGGTTTGTGCATGCAACATCAGTCCAATGTAAATCAGAACAGGCACCTCCTAAGCAGTGTTCTGGTTTGTGCGCATGTGTTTGACACCGCTGAATTTCAGTAGCTGAGCTATGGCAAGTGCAGCTGGTCCTGCAAGTCCATGACTTTGGTCTTTGATGCTGGGGCCTTCTAGCAGCAGGCTAACTAGAACAAGAAACAGGATGGACACAGATCTCTTGGTAACCTTCTTTGAATGATCCGTCAAAGGGTTTGGGATCTTGAAACATGTGCTGTCGTACAATCTGTGCAGCTCTTGCAGGAAGCACAGCATCACTATCACTGTCGTGTTCGTAGGCTTTGGCTAAAGCAGCTCCAATATCTTCATCAAATGCCAAAAGAACATGTCGACTATTACTGTGAGCCCACAAGTCTGGGAAATGAGCCAGTAACTTTTGCTTCAACCTTGTACTGTGTATTTTCCCGTCAAGCTCAACTTCAACATTTTTCATCCTTGGCATGTACAGGTCAACAAGGTCAGACAGCTTAAATACTGGTGCAATGCCTTCTTCCTGACATGCCTCTTCAATGTACATTACTAATTCTGGCAAAGGCTATAGTGCATTCCGCCTGTGACATGCTGTGCATCTAAATCTGCCTTGACTTTTCTTGCACGATTGTATAATCCTGCGAAACTTGGCTTCAGGGGCAACCATGTCACCCATATTGAGCCAGGCTAGGAGTTCTGTGTCCCCAACAAGTGCTGCACTAGCCCAAACATGGCAGTCCATCTTAAATGTTGCTGCTTCATGAAGGCGTTAATTGTCAGCTGATTGTCCACAGAAAAAGCAAGAAGCTTCACTCGTAGTATTTTCAATATTTAATTACCGTGATCTTGTGCGCTTGTATGAAACTGCCTCATCTTTGTCTTCAGTAACTGATGTTTGTTCGATTCTCTTCTCAGCCCTTTCCAGCACTGTATTATTATACAGAAGCCTGCATTTATTTGCCACTTGGCGCGATTGGCCACTAGAGTCACTTTAACACCTTCATCTAGTCTGCATAACTGCAGTGTTTTTGGCAAAGTTCCTAATTCATTAAACTTGATGAGATTCTCAGCTAGGGACTTGTAGCCTGAGCCAATTTCTTTCCTTTTTGACACGAGTGGACTTGTTAGAGCCTCTGGCGTCTCTCCTGGGCAAACAACACACAGCTGCCAGTTTTGTCTGAACTAATGTTTGTGATGTTGACAGTGTTGCAGTGTCTATGAGCTTGAGCGTCTTGGACATGGTTCAATACCTTGTCGCCAAAGATTTTGTGCTAACTCTGCTATTCTACTTTCTAGGAGCCACCAGAGAAACTGAAACAAATTTTTTTCATTAATATATAAACATTATTTTTAAGACAATATCTACAGTATAATTATTCCCAAACATTATAATTTACGTAACATTCCCACAAGCTATAGTTTAGAACAGTGTCAGCAACAAAATCATCCAATCATTAAATGTTATCAACTTTCATACCAAAAAAGGGAACTGGGGCTCTTACCTGTGAGTCCCTGTTCTGCTCGGGCTAGGCTAGTCCAGCTCTTGGGTGACACTGCGCTTGGCCAGCAGGAGGCAGGAATCAAAAAACTAACTGCGCATGCACGGGGTCACCCCCTTGCGCAACTCAGTTGTAGTACAGCCAATCATCTGGAATGCACTTGAAAACAAAGTTAATGCACACACAGAAATTCGCTGCATTGTATGTAGACCCTTCCCGCTGTCAGGAGGGCTGCTGGACTGGCCTAGCCCGAGCAGAATAGGGACTCTCAGGTAAGAGCCCCAGTTCCCTTTTCTGCTCTGGGCTGCAGCCAGTCCAGCTCTTGGGATGTACCCAAGCGGTACCGTGTCTTAGGGAGGGAGACAGCGGCACTATGGCAGAACATCCTGCAGGACTCGCTTGCCAAAGGAGGCGTCCGCTGACTGGTACAAGTTCAATTTGTAGTGCCTTGTGAAAGTGTGCAGGGATGCCCAAGTAGCGGCCCTGCACTCCTCGTCGTAGGGGGCCCTGGCCGCGAAGGCGGCCGATGTGGAGGCTCCCTTGGTGGAATGTGGCCAGATCAGTTGGGGAGGAACCTTCCCTTTTGCCTTATAGGCCTTTGCGATGCAGGCCACTCATTTTTACCACAATGGATAGGACGGCCTTGGATCCCTTCGACCCCGGACGTATGTTGACGAATAGGGCTGAGGAAGATCTGAATGTGGCCGTGCGTTTTAAGTAAATGCGCAGGGCTCGCCTGACATGTAGGGAATGCCAGTCCCTTTCTTTGGGATGGGCTAGATGAGGGAAGGATAATCTCCTGGCTTCTGTGGAACAGGGAGTTGACCTTTGGTAGGAAGGCCTGGTCCAATCAGAGCACCACCAAGTCTTTATTGAACTGGCAGAAACCACTCTCTATGGAGAGGGCCCCCAGTTCTGACATCCGTCATGCGGATGTAATAGCGACAAGGAAGGCGACCTTAATGGACAAGAAGAATAGTGAGACCCTCTTGAGGGCTTCAAAGGGAGGGGCGTGGAGCGTCCTGAGGACTAGTTGAGGCTCCAGGATGGGAACCTATGTACAACTGGAGGGGAAATGTTCCTGGCCCCCCATATGAAGCTGCGAATTAAGGGGTGACCTGCTATCTTGAGCCCCTTGGCGGGGAGTAACACGGAGTCGAGGGCGGAGACTTGCTTGGCAAGGGTATTGGGCTTAAGGCTGCCATTTAGACCCTCCTGCAAGAACACTAGAATTTGGGGGATTCGAGCCCCTTTCTAGATTGAGTGACTTCCTTTGACACCATCCCCTGAAGGCCTTCCACGTGGATTGACAGATCCGGTGTGGAGGGCCTTCTGGAAGCTAGCAGAGTGCTCATTAGTGCTTGCGAGAAACCCTGTTCCCTCAGCGCTGCGCGTTCAATGTCCACGCAGCTAGCTTGAGGTGGGCCAAACTCTCATATTGGAAGGGGGCCTGTGTCAGGAGATTCGGAGATTGTGGGAGGAACAGGGGAGATGAGACTGCAAGCTCCACTATGTCAGAGAACCATGGCCTTCTTGGCCAGAAAGGGGCCACTAAGATGAGGACTGCTCTCTCCGTCCTGGCTTTCACCAGAGTCCGCCCTATCATGGGAAAGGGTGGAAAGGCATATAGGAGTGTTCTGGGCCAGGGGGAGTTGAGTGCATCTACTCCCTGCACGCCCTGGGATCTTGTCCGGGAAAAGAACAGTGGGACCTTCGCATTGTTTGGTGATGCGAACAGGTCCCATTGGGGGGTCCCAAGTCGCAAGCATATCCGGTTGAACGCTTGCAGGGATAGTGACCACTCGCCCGGATCTAGGCGTTGTCTGCTGAGCCAGTCCGCCTCCATGTTGTCCTCTTCTCTGATGTATAGGGCTTTTATCGAGAGGTGTTGCTCTGCCCAATCTAGGAGAGTGCAGGCCTCCGCGTGCAGTGTCCTGCTCCTTGATCCGCCCTGGTTGTTCACGTACGCCTTTGCTGTCCTGTTGTCCGTGAACACTAGGAGGTGGGAGCCTCGTGTATGTGGGAATGTTTGCAGCGTGAGTCTGATGGTTCGTAGCTCGAGCAGGTCGATGCTGCTGGCTGCTTCCCACGCTGACCAAGTGCCCTGGGCCGTCAGGGCTTGGGAGTGGGCCCCCATCCAGTGAGACTTGCGTCCGTTGTGACTGTGATCCTTTCGGGCTCGGAGAGGGGTGATCCCGGTTGGAACGGCTTGTCCATGAGCCACCAGCGCATGCTCTCTGCTATTGTGTGTGGTATTTTATCAGGGGGTTGTTGCCCACAATGAGGTGTGTCTGCCATGGCCTGAGTAGGCGTTGGAGTGGGCGAAGATGGCAGCGAACCCATGTTACATGTTGGATGCAGGAAACGAGCAGGCTGAGGAGTGCTGCCAGGGTTTTTAATCGGAGACTTGTGTTGGTGAGGAGTGAGATCACTCCCTTCCTGATCTTCTCCTGCCTTTGGTGGGTGATGAAGATCTTGTCTCTTTCTGAGTCGAGAATGACGCCCAGGTGTTCTATTCGTCATGACGGGATCAGGAGGCTCTTCTGTTCATTGATGAGAAACCTGTGTTCGGTCAAGTACGCCCTCGTCATCTGGACATCCCTCATTACTTGTTCCCTGGAGGAGGAGCGGATTAGCAGGTCATCCAGGTATGGGTGTACGTGGACCCCTGCTCCTGCCAGCATGGAGGCAGGAAGAAAATTGAGTTGCGCAAGGGGGTGACCCCGCGCATGCGCAGTCAGTTTTTTTTATTCCTGCCTCCTGCTGGCCAAGCTCAGTGTCACCCAAGAGCTGGACTGGCCGCAGCCCAGAGCAGAATAGACGTGCATAAAAAACACTGCTGTGCATGCATACAGAGGTATGATTTCAATTGCCCCAATACCAAAAAATGATCCCTTGGTATTTATCTGTGTACAAAAATGTGTGCTTTTATCACAAAGTGCACAATTGTTATGAAAAGTTGGACTATGCTGCTGCACTGTCAGCAATAAATGAGATTCTGTAATGAAAACTAAGACTAAATTTTTAACAGTAATGTATGAAAATCTGCACTTGGGTCTCCAGTGATGAAGAGCTATAGCTTTGCTAGAGTGTAGACATTACAATGCATTTTTCAGTTTACATGATCTTATACAAGTAGCAAAGAAATATTTCATCTGGAGGAGGGGTGGCAAGATTTAAAGTGCATGTGATCCACTTAATCCAGACATCAACCTCAGGTAAATTACCAGTACCCCTCTCCCACTGGCTCTGCCCCTCCAAGCCAGGACCCCTACGACTGGGTCTCAGCTGTAGGGCCCCTGAACAACTGGTCTCAGGAGAGGAGAGGGGTGGGGAGGAGGCCCTACCCCGTCACACTGGAGGAGCTCTCCTCTTTCCTCTTCTTGAGAGAGAGACTCTCTGGGGCACCAGTCCTGCTCTCCTCAGAGAAAATCTGAGAGGCTAGTCTCCTTCCCCCGAAGCATGGTCTACTGGAGACTAGCTGGTGATCTACCTCTTGGACACCCCTGACATGGAGAATATAAATTCAAGTATATCCTGTTTTTTTCTACCCTATATATAGATATTGCAAACAGGAATTTTATACAACAGACAAAAGTAGCTTCCTTGGCTCCAAAGTCTAGCCCTAAAGATATATTGTCATATGGCAGCATGCCATTATGTTTTACTGTGTTAGAATTTTATTTGCTTAGATAAAAGTTAACATAACTTTACTTTGTTTATTGCCAGCACTGATTCACAGCAATGCTCTACTGTATAATAAAGAAAAATCATAGCCAGCTATGAAAAAAAACAAGCAGTCTAATTCGATGATTTACTAAAACTAGGACTAATGCTTCTTTAAATTAAAAATGGGGGGGGGGGGGGAATCTAGGGGGAAGTAATTCAGTAACTGTGAAAGACATTTATTTATTTATATTTCTTAGCCACCCCCTCATGCCCATGGCATCCCAGGGCGGCTTACAGCATAAAAACAACAATTTAAAACAATAATAAAACAAAGAAAATTCAAACATTTAAAAACCCACCTAACCCCATGCCCCAACCTATTAGCCCAATCCCCCCTCCCCTCCACCGAAGGCCTGGGAGAACAGCCAAGTTTTGCAGGCCCGTCAGAAGGCCAACAAATTTGGGGCCAGATGGGCTTCCTCCAGGAGGGAGTTCCATAGTCACAGCCCGGCCACCAAGAACGCCCTCTCCATCGTGGCCCCTCGCTTTACATGGGGGACCTCCAAGAAGGCGCCCCCAGCAGACCGAAGGGGTCGCTCTGGGGTGTGGAAGGTGAGGCGGTCCCTGAGATATGAAGGGCCAAGACCGTATAGGGCTTTATAGGCCAAGACCAGCACCTTGGATTTGGCTCGGTACGCTATAGGCAGCACGGAGCACAGGAGTGATATGCTCCCATCTGCCCGTCCCCATCAGGAGACAAGCCGCCGCGTTCTGCACCAGCTGCAGCCTCCAAACCAGCATCAGGGGAAGCCCCACGTAGTGCGTGTTGCAGTAGTCCAGCCTTGAGGTGATGAAGGCATGGATGAGGGCGGCCAGGTCAGGTCTGGAAATATATGGACACAGCCGCCGCACCAGATACAGCTGGCGGAAGGCAGCCTTAGCCACCAACTCCACCGGTCGATCTAGGCGGAGGTCTGAATCAAGCAGTACTCCCAGACTCCAAACCTGCTGGGCTACAGGAGGGCGGACCCCCTCTACGAGGGGAGCCGACACCTCCCTCACCCTACCCACCATCACCACCACCTGTCTTATCGGGATTGCGTTTCAGTCTGCTCTGCCATAACCAATCTGCCATGGCCTCCAAATATTGGGGCAGTACTGAGACGGCAGGACCTGGGTCAGTTGAAAAGGAGAGGTAAAGCTGGGTGTCGTCAGCATATTGGTGGCAACGCACACCAAACCCTCTCACGATCTCCCCCAAGGGCTGCATATATACATTAAACAATAATGGAGACAGAACAGAACCTTGCGGAACGCCACAATCCAGGGCCCAGGGGCTGGAAGATTCGGCCCCCAGGACAACCTGCTGGCTTCTCCCTGAGGAATGATCGGAATCATCCAAGGACAATCCCGTCCAGACCCCAAGGACTTGCAATTGTCTCAACAGCAGCCCATGGTCCACCGTGTCAAAGGCGGCTGAGAGATCTAGCAGGATCAGAATTATTGAGCGTCCTACGTCCATCTCTCGGCAGAGATCATCCACCAAGGCCATCAGCGCCATCTTTATACCATAGCAGGGGCGGAACCCCGATTGAAATGGGTCAAGGAAACCGATGCTGTCAAGATGAACCTGGAGTTGCAGCACCACTGCCCGTTCAATAACCTTCCTTAAAAAGGGAAGGTTAAAGACAGGCCAGTAACTGGCGAGTGCATCCACACCCAAAGAGGACTTCTTCAGCAGGGGGTGCGTGATGGCCTCCTTGTGACCGGGGGGGGAAATCTCCCCTGCCGAAGGGACGTGTTGATTATCCTCGCCAGCACTGTCCCCAACGTCTCCTGGGAGGCTTTCACCAACCAGGAAGGGCATGGATCTAATTCACAACTGGTGGCTCTAACAGACCCCAGGACATCCACAGCATCGGCTGGCATCACTTCCTGAAATTCATCCCCAAAAGATGGATCAGACGGGGCCTCCATCACCTCATGCTCCACCTCTACTGCCCCTAATCCAGTGTCAAAGTTGCTCTGGATCCGAGCAATCTTGTCTGTAAAGTAGGTGGCAAACTCCTCACAGCGGGCCTGGGACAAGTCCCCATCCAGGCAGAGGGAGACCGGATTGACCAGCCCCCACACCACCCAGAACAGCTCCGCTGGACACGACTTTGCAGACTCTATGAAGACAGCAAAGAGGATTAACACTCATCTAAAGCAAGGGAAAAAAAAATTTAAAAAAAAATTTGCTACCCCGCCCCTCCTGCCACAGGCAGCTCTGGGCAGCTTACAATTCGCAGTTACAAATTTGACTTTTTTTAAAAGCCGCCCCAAGTTCCCAAGAGCTGGAACTTCATACAGAACAGCAGAATGAGCTTTAGTCCAAGTCTTACAAGGAGCTTCTTGCAGGATTAGAGCTTTAACTGGCAACATGATTACACCCATCATGGAACTCTATGGCAGGTTCAAGCCAATTGTGTTTTTTAGAATGTAATAAACAATACTGTACAGCTTAACAGCCTTACTTTATACACAGACAGGTTGCTGAAGACAGTATGCAGTAACTCATCATTAAGTCAATTATCAGACTTTGGTATTCAGAAATGATCATAAGTTTGTTTGTTTTTTAAAAACAAAAGTATTTCAAATCACCATTTAAAGCTTCTAACCACTGCTGGAAGGCTCTAAAATGGAATATCAAATGAGCTACTTAGCAGGTATGTTTTCCAGATTTTTCCATTGCTGTGAATAATGAAAGATCCAGAATTTGCCCTATTTACGATGTGTAGTGCATGTGGAAAAATGGTTGCATTGTATTTTCTGTGGGTTTCGTTCAGAAATGTGTTTGCAAGTCTATAAAACAAGGATGGAGACCTATCCAAAGGCCTCCTTTCATGCTTATTAGGTGCACTAATCCTGATTTAAGCATCAATGCTGAGAACACTTAATCTGGACTACTTCTGCCAAAGTCAACAGGACTACTCTGGAGAAAGCAGTTTGAGGATTGCAGCCTCACTAGGCCAGCTGAAGAATTGTTACTATGCATTATGTGTAGAAACATGCAAGGTCACAATCCTCCAGCCACTTAGTCCCATTGAGGGTTGTGCAACTTACATTTACGTATTAGTTTTGAAAAATGTCAAAATGTATGCATGTTTCACTACACACTTGTTTCACTGTTTTAAAAAAAAAAAAAAAGGCTACTTCTGCTCCACAAATTATCAAAATTAAAACCATATGGTGATTTTCCTTTATAAGTAAGGAAATTTAAAGAGGTAGCATATATACAAGGCATTGATTTAAAGTCATAACTAGTAGCCTAAAAAAAAAAAAAAAAAGGAATGTTCCATCAAAAAAGGCAAGACGACTTTGAGAAACTATTATTTGTAAGGTTTGTTTACATAGGAAAGTCAGCTTACCTAAAATGCAATCTAAAACCAGAATTGTATTAGCTAGGGACATTAATTTAAAATAATTTAATAAAACCTCCAAATAGACAAACTGAGACCATACTAAGGCTGCTTTGTCAAGTTAATGGGAGGCGGGGACTCCGTGAGGGCATGGCTCTATTCTCAGGGGAATTCGTGTACGTCCGTTTTTCTCCTGCAAACACCTCCATGATTGTAAGAGCTACATCAGGGATCCTGGTCATGCACAAGTGTTCTCAGGAAAGTGGAATAGCACATTCTCACGTGCACTAATGCCCATGAAACTAGAGCCATGACTACCATCACGGAAGTCCACCCCCCACCCCCACCCCCTCAGTAATGTGAGAAAGTAGCCTAAGTGCAATTCCAGGGTTACACTTCACCTTGTTTCAAACAAGGTTAAAGCTACTCTTTAACGAGATGGTAAGCTGCAGAGGGTATTTTCTCCTAGCTTCCCTTTGCATCCCTCAACACAGGGCAGCAGCAGAGGGAGACAGTGAACAGAAAATGTCTCTTATGGTTGAATGAACAAGTACCACTTAACCAACTTGCATCTTCAGCAGCAAATGAGAAAGTACCTGGATGTCTCAACGTCAACTCAAACTCAACATGGCTAAAACTGAACTCCTTATCTTCCCCCCTCATCCTTCCTCACTGTCAATAACTGTTGATGGACTCACCATCCTGCCTGTCCCCCAAGCCCGTAGCCTAGGCTTCATCTTTGACTCAGCCCTTTCTTTTAAACCCTACATTGACTCTGTTGCTAAATCCTGTCGCTTCTCCCTCCATAACATTGCTAAGATTCGCCCTTTTCTCTCTGTCTCGTCTGCCAAAACTCTTGTTCATGCTCTGGTCATCTCTCGCCTCGATTACTGTAACCTCCTTCTCACTGGCCTTCCCCGGTCTCACCTTTCTCCCCTCATCTCTGTCCAAAACTCTGCTGCCAGGGTCATCTACCTCGCCAGTCGCTTCGACCATGTGCAGCCCCTCCTCTCTTCGCTTCACTGGCTTCCCCTTCCTGAACGAATCCTGCACAAGCTCCTAGTCTTCACCTATAAAGCTCTTCACAACCTTGCTCCCCCCTACCTCTCTGCACTTATCGCCCTCCATACTCCAGCCCGTGCACTTCGCTCCTCCTCTGTCCCTTCTCTCACCCTTCCACGCCTTCCCTGCTCCCCTAAGCGCCTTCGTCCCTTCTCACTTGCTGCCCCCCATGCCTGGAACTCCCTCCCTGTCCACATCCGCCTTGCCCCCTCCCTTCATACCTTCAAATCTCTCCTTAAAACTCACCTCTTTCGCTCTGCTCTGTCTGACTCTTTATCCTGCTGAGCCACTATTCCTATACCTACGATCGGTTTACCCTTATCCTTGCAACATGGACCTGCCTGCTGTCATTCTCATCGTAACCAAGCCAAGTACGTGCACTTGAGACCTCGCATCTTCATGAATGTTAGACCCCTTGTCTCTCCCTCTGTTCCCCTTCCTAAGTCTCTCCCCCAGCTCCTGTCTCTCAGATTGTAAGCCCTAGGGGCAGGGACCGTGTCTATTTTATTACTTTGTAAAGTGCCAGGTACACTGCTGGCGCTATATAAATGTTTGTTAATAATAATAATAATAATAATAATAATAATAATTACTATTACAAAAAGGCATGACATGAACTTGACGTGCTAGCTACAGGCAGATTCTAAAGTAAGGAATACAAGGATATGACCTCTGCCATGATCTAGGGACAAGAAATGCTGATGAAAAATTCCCTCCTTCCCAGCTGTGAGGGCAGTACTGGTTGCTACATTTTTTACCAGCAGACCAACAGCTGTACTTGTTGCCTGTGGGTCAATATCGGTCATACTGGTTTGTTGAAAGTGTTACAATTCATAAATTTAAGGTCTCCGTCTCTGACAGGAGTCAACTTTGGTTGCTTTAGAGACGTGAGCAACAGGCCATAAGGGAGAGATCCATTTCCTGCCAGATCTCATCTCCTTACCCACTTGAGTAATAGCCATTTGCAGACCTATTCTCCAAGAATCAATCCAACCCTTTTATTGAAACCAGTTAGGTTATTGGCCTTCACAACATCCTCTGGCAACAGTAAGATGCATCTGCATAAAGCACCGCTGAAGTGAAAGCAGACCTGCCAAAACTATGTTTATGGCAGGCTCGGGCCTTAAGCTGTAGCAGAACTGCTACCAACTCAGAGAACCACGTAATTATATAGCCAGTTTAGAAGCACACCAATGTAAAAATCATAGTAACCTGGAAATTCTAGCTATTTTTCTTATTATGGTAACACATGAGATGAATTGTTTTTCATGCACAGTTGCGGATGATGAAAACCATTAGCCAAGAGCTAAAGGAAGTCGATTGTTACTATAAATAACTGAGAAATTATGGTCTGCTGAAGTTGTTGTCTGACTTTCTTTTTTAAAAAATGTTTATAATATCATTCTATTATTTTTTTAACATAAAACAATCAAACATACATTAATCGACAATATACATTCCTAATCTACCAATCAAGTAACATTTTTATTTTTTTTTAATCAGGCTGTTTGTAGTGTTCTTTAAATATTATAGTCTACCAGGAAAGATCTTGATTCTTCTTCGACTATGTCCTTGAATGTTCTCTATACAGGAGAACCACCTTGTGGTGAATTTTTTTGATTTGTTGTCCTGTGTGGCTGCAATTTTCTCCGTTGAATACATGTACCAAAGTCTCTTAACTCATTCAGTTTGTGTCAAGTTTTTTGCATTTTTCCAATTTCGTGCTAGGATATTCAGTCCAGCCAGTGTCATTAACATACAGGTCTCTTGATGATGTCTCATTAATGGGATTTCCGGGTATAATCCCAGAAGTGCGGTCTCTGGGCGGAAAGGAACAGTCAAGCCAGTGGCTTTTTTCATGTATGACCAAATCATACGCCATAATTGTTGCACCCTAGGGCAAGACCACCAGCAGTGCAGGTAGGTACCTCGTTCCCCGCAATCCCTCCAGCACAGAGCGAGGCCCGAGCCCTCTAGTCTTTTAAAATGGGTCGAGGTGAGGTAATATCTTAAAATCACCTTAATTTGAGTCTCTTTAATTTAATTTATAATGAACTTGCACAATTGTACATCAGATGTCAATCTGTTTGTCAATTTTTTTTCCTAAATCATGTTCCCATTTTTCTATGTATGCAGTTGGTTTACTGGCTTCGGCCTCGATCAACGCTCCATAAATCCTGGCTACCAACCCCTTATTGGTGGTGTGGCTGAAGAGTGTTTTTTCTAGAAGGGTAGGTTTTCTAGCATAGTGTTGTATTTTGTTCTTATCTGTTAATATATTTTTAATTTGGAGGTATTGCAATATGTCTATTTTCATTTTGGTTATTGCTTGGAGTTCCTGCAATGTTAAGTGGCGGCTGTTTTTAAATAATTGTTCTGCTCTGTATATATTGCATTTGCTTAATGTTTTCCTTAGATCTTTTGCTACATTTTCTTTACATAAACTTTGCGAATTTATGGGTGTGTAGGGTGATGCGTCTGGGGATATTTTTATTTTTTTCTGTGTTTGATGCCAAAGTTTTATAGTGACCTGTGCAAATGGGTGTTCTGTTATTTTCTTTGAGTTTGCTTTTCCATAATTAGTTATCAGTTCTTGTAAGTTTGGGTTGTCTAGTAATTTTTTCTCTCTCTACACCCAGGTAGTGGGTTGTCTGACTTTCTAAATAAAAAAGTATAAATGCACCAAGAAGCTTGTGCAGTAATCCAGTATTGGAAATGTTATGATAATTCAGCATGCTGAAAGGTTCCAAGGGCTATTTATATTGCCTTCTTCTGAAAGCTACATCAATAGTCTCTTTCCTCTGCACACACAGCTATTTTATAAACTTCTATCATATCTCCTCTCAGTCATCTCTTTTCCAAGCTGATGGATTAGGGCCCTTCAGCTTGGAGAAAAGATTTATTTATTTTACGGATTTATATCCCGCCCCCTCCTGCAATGCAGCTCGGGGCGGCTAACAACACAATAAAATATTAAAATTCACTTCAAATACAAATATAAAAACATCATCTAAAACATATCACATAAAACAGGGCTAGAAAATAAATAAATAAATGGGCGGGGGATTAAAATCACCCCCCCCCCCCTCCCTCCCAAAGGCCTGGGCAAACAGCCAGGTCTTACAGTTCCGCCGAAATGTCAAAAGGCTTGGGGCCAGGCGAGCTTCCTCCGGAAGGGAGTTCCACAGCCGCGGCCCTACCACCGAGAATGCTCGCTCCATCGTGGCCCCCCGCTTAACACAGGGGACCTCCAGGAGGGCACCCCCGGCAGACCGCAGGAGCCGTTCCGGGGCGCGAAGGGCGAGGCGGTCCCTAAGGTATGAGGGGCCAAGGCCGTGTAGGGCTTTATAGATCATCACTAGGACCTTGAACTTGGCCCGGGCACACTATCGGCAGCCAGTGCAGAGCTCGGAGCACCGGTGTACCGAGAGGGGATAGGATAGACGTTTATACTCCAAGTCATGAGTGATATGGAACAAGTAAAAAGGGATCTGTAATTTACCCTTTCAAATAGTACTAGAACCAGAGGGCACTCCATGGAACTGGTAACAGATTTAACACAAATAAAAGTATTTTTTCACTCAATACGCAATTAACTTGTGGAATTTGTTGCCAGAGGATGTGATCAAGGCAAACAGTAGACCTGGGTGTAAAGAAAAGATTGGATAAGTTCTTGGAGGGTAGTTCCATTATTAATGGCTACGTTCTTGGAGGGTAGTTCCATTATTAATAGCTATCAGCCAAGTAGGCTTCAGGGGATGCAACTTCTTACTGTCGGGAGCTAGTAGTGAACAACAGGGAATGGACTACTCACTGGGACCTGTTGGGTAATTCTCCCAATCAACCGAGATTGGCCTCTGTTGGAGACAGGATGCTGGCCTTGATGGACCATTGGTCTGACCCAGTATGGCACTACTTATGTTCTTAGTTGTTGAATGACAGTCAGTGCCTAATAGAGAGGACCAAAGTTTACTAGGAAATGTTCTACAGATAAAATTAAAGGAACAGAAATCACTGCTTTATGTTTAGTAGTTCTCCCCACTGTGAGAAGTACTGAACATGTTTGTTCTGTATTTCAACTCCAAAGCAAAAGTGAAAATATGCAGATCACGTGTCCATGGAAATATATCCCTTTAGGCTGCTGCAAGCATTCAGAATCCATTTAAGTTAATTTGGGGAATGGATGGAAAGGGAGATATGTTTGGTCTTTGGAAATCCTCTTAGTACTTATTAGGGCACATTCCAAAAAACCGTATTAAGCCAAAGTAACTATCATCATGTAATTAAATCATGTAACAATTTTGTTTTGGTACCACTGCTCACTGTAGCTACAAATCAATGTAGCATCTCTGCAATTTCCCCCAAACAATGAAAGGGTTCACATTATAGTTACTTTGAAGTCAAAGCAAAGTGGAGCATGTACCTGATACTTTTCAGTATTTTCAATGTCACAGAATTATGTATTTTGAAACATTTTTAGATAACCATTGAGTGTCTAGAAATAGATAGGAAACACAGAATCATAGAGTTGAACTGTCTTGTAAGATTGTCTAGTTCAACTACCTGCTTTGATGCAAGATATCTGCAGCTAGCCATCCCCAACAGATAGCTATCCAGCCTATTTGTAAGCTCTGTCACTGGGACTGCATTCACACCTGACGGCAACACGGCTTTGAAACTGACACAAAACAAAGATACGGGGTGGGGTGGAGCCAGATGCCGGAAGTACCGCTGATGCTGTGACTTTACTCGTGGATGACAGAGCACAAAATCCAGCTCTGTCATCTGCGAGTAAAGTCATGGCAGAACCCCATTTGCGGCACTACTTTCGGCATCTGGCTCCTCCCTCTGGCACATGTTTGCCTAACGTCAGTTTCAAAGCCACGCTACTGTCAGGTGTGAATGCGGCTTAAATGTTTACAATTTCCCTAGGCAACGTGTTCCATTGATGCACAGCTCTGATTTTCCCAATATTTAACCGTTATCTACCTTCTTGTAATTTGAGCCCATTTTTTCTAATCTTGCCCTCTGTGACAATGAAGCCTTACCATGTTCTTTGACAGCTTTTTAAGTATTTGAAGACTGCTGTCATGTCTCCCCTTAATCTTCTCTTGGCTAAGCATATTCAATTCCTACAACTTTTGCTCATAGGGACTTGTCTTTCAGACCCTTTATCATCTTTCTTGCTCTCCTCTGAACCTACTCCAATCTTTCAATGTCCTCCTTAAAATGAGATGTCCAAAACTGGATATAGTACTCCAAATGTCTCACCAGTGCAGAACAGAGAAATTATTACTTGTGACTTGGAAACAAAGCATCTGATAATGCAATGTTATTTAAGAAAACAAGTGTGATCTCATTACAGGGGTTGCAAAGCCTGCTTTGGTCCCAATCCACAGAGCTGTAGCTTTATAACTGAAGCTGTAAGGATTCATGCTTTTAGATCTGGAGGTTCTCTAGTATCAATAACCTCATGGCAGCATCACACCAGCATGATATTTTGTTTTCAGGATACAGGATATTCCAGTTCAAGCCATTCTACTTGTATATCATTATGACCTGCATATTTCTCCTATTAGCAAGATCACTTACATAAAGCAAACTCTTTGCCTTATATAAACCAAAATCAAAAAAATTAGACTCCTGTTACAGATGTATAGCATTTAAAGAGAATTTCTCATGTGGCACAGAAACAGACTTGTAATGTTACAGACTTCAAAAAAATCAAGAACCATACACAATAAAATGCCTATTCAAAATTAAGAGAGAAAGCTATAAGGGAAGAGAAATGAGAACACTCTTGTGCAGTAGTTCTCAGATTTATAAACTCTTGTCTGTGGTGGTTGAGATAATTGTATCAAAGATACAAGACAGTTGACTGCAGCCATCCACCACAAAAACAAAAGGTTTAGCGATCTACAACATGTACACAATATACAAGATACTAAACCTCACGTGTCATAAAACTATCCAAACAAACACCAACTAAAGCTGAATCATCAGTACTCTCTAAGGCACTAAACATTTGCCCTACGAAGAAACCTGATAATACACTAGAAGAATTTTTCCCCCGGCTCAGTCTCAAAGAATACTTTTACAACACGAAAGGACCCTAAAAAAACCTATCTCCTCCAGAAAACAAAAAGAAAAAAAAAGAGACTTCTGACTGGATACCTCGAGATGGACATAACTCCACACTAGACCACTACATTGACTGTTTCAGGAAAAGTATGGGTTGTCAAATCCTAAACGCATTCCATTCGCAAAACAACCTCTCCAAATCAGAAAGGCCATCCAATCCCTCAAATCTAACCAACACGTTAACATTCAACCAGCAGAAAAGGAAGCTCCATAGTTATCCTCAACCAAGAGGACTACATCTCTGAGGCCAAACAACTCTCATATCTCAATTATTACAAAGAACTCGAAGACCACCCCACATCACAATTCACCAGAGAGCTTGAAGACACCATCAAAACCCTACTCTGTAAACTACAGGAAGGTCTATTTGAACTCCTCCCTACAACCACAACCCAGGGACATTCTCCATGCTTCCTAAATTGAGTAAGAGGGAAACCCAGGAAGGCCCATCATATTGGCACACTCACTGAAGGAATATTGGGATTCATAGAGAACATTCTCAAGCCACTCGCAAGGCAAAGGGCCAGCTTCATCCAAGACACTACTGACTTTCTCTGCAAGCTTTTCAACAAACAGCCTCCCACAAAATACCATCCTGGCAACCATGTGTCACCTCATTATACACCAATATTCCCCGAATCGATGGTATTGCAGCATGCCTCAAATACCTCCAGGACTACAGGGAACATACACCCCAAATGCATTGGGAAATTTATCCACTTCATCCTTACTCACAACTTTACTTTGCACAACGAACACTATTTACAAACCATGGGCACCAAGACAGCCCCCCGATATGCCAGCCTCAAAGACATTTTCCTAGAAAAATGTACCACTAAACCTCTCCTGTACCCGAGATATATAGTTGATACTTTTATTATAAGGACTGAAAAGCCTGGACATGCTGCTGGATTTTCATCAAAACTTCAAACAAACATCACCCCTCAATTAACCTTACATTGGAACATTCCTACAAGATCAGTTTCCTGGACACCACGGTCAGCATAAACAATGGAACCCTACAAACAATAAGACAAGAAACCTACAGACCACCATACTTATCTCCATAGATCCAGCAGCCACCCTAGACACTGAAATCAGTCATCCATAGCCAAGCCCTCAGGTACCACAGAATCTGCTCTAACGAGAAGACCCACAATACTCACCTTGCCACACTAAAAACAGCTTTCACCAAACAACGGGCCTCCATCAGACAAGTGGACTGTATAATAGATTGGACTACCCAGATACCAGAGAACCTGCTACAATACAAAAAGAAGGAGCCATCCAACAACCCACCTTTAGTTGTAACCTACCATCCCAAACTGGAATCCATATGCAAAATCACCAGAGATCTCCATCCCATACTGGATAAGGACCAAACCCTGAAAGAGATCTTTCCTGAATCACCCCTTCTGGCTTTCTAACAGCCTCCGAATCTCTCACAGCTCATTATCCGGAGCAAGCTCCCCACCACCAAGGACACCCCCACAAGAACAAGAGATGTAAAACATGTCACATCTTGACTGTAAACATCCAGACATCCCATGGAAATCTATTCAAAATGCAAGGAACCTACAACTGCAAATCTAGTAATCTGATATACCTCATTCAGTGCACCAAATGAGCCCATGGGGAACTAGGTTGGCAAAACCCACCAACCTTTGCACAAACCCATGAACTCACACAGAAAAAAGATCATGGAGAAGAACACAGATTCTACTGTTGGTATTCATTTCTCCCAAAGTGACCACTCTATTGAGGACTTCTCTGTCCTGGTCTTAAAAGGTAACGTATGCAATGCCTTTAAAAGGCGAGCTTGGGAACAAAAATTCATTTCTCTAGATACTGAAAATAGTGGACTAAATTTGGACTTAGGTTTCACAAGCTACTACAGAAATGTGTAAATCATATCACTGTCCACAGTTACTGTAACTTTATATTTACTTTGTTGTATTCCCCCCTTTTGAATTGCTACATTTCCCCCCCCCCAAGTACTGGTCACTCTATTTTGTACATAGGTTTCTCTGCCATTCAGTAATTTGTAAATCATATCACTGTCCACAGTTACAGTAACTTAATATTTACTTCGTTGTATTCCCCCCTTTTGAATTGCTACTTCCCCTCCCTCCCTCTAAGNCCCCAAGTACTATTTGCTCTATTTTGTACATAGGTTTCTCTGCCATTCAGTAATTTGTATATACCTATCACTGTCTCAGCTACACGTAACTAAGTCTTCTACAATTATTAGCTACCCTTTGTTGTATTTCTTCTTTTGCTTTGCATTCCCCTCTTCTCATTCCGTTCTCTCCTCTCCCTGCTCTCCCTCTAAAAACAGTCACCTGTCCTATATCCCACTTCATGCCTCTGTTTTACTGTTTCCTTAGTCATTACAACCATTTGTTTATCCTATCACTGGCCACAGCTTCAGGTAACTTTTAGTTATTTACTGTCAATAGCTACTATATTGTTGTATTTTACCTTTCGTATTGCCATTTCTTCCGCACCGTTCCCCTCCCTCCAAGTTCTATGATCACATGAACATATACCTCTGTTTTAGCTTTATTTCTTCATTTTGTAATCCCAGACTTGCTGGACAAAGGACCATGCGAAGTCTCAAAACTTGCATATCTCCACCAACTGTAGTTCGTTAAATAAAAGATATCACTTTACTACTTTGTCTCTATTGTCTATATGTGGGACCAACACAGCAAACCCTACTTTCTGCGTGTGTGTACATATATACATGCACATACACAGACACCCTTCTCCTTCGCCTCTACCCTTGCTATTCCACCCTCTCTACTCTTTGCCTTGCTGCTCTTATCATTTTCAAAATTTCCACTGGCACAAGAGTGGAATTAGGCATTTGTTGTTGAGTCACCTTGGTCAAGTCACTTTACTTTTTAGCTTCTCATTTCCCTTCCCATCCCCTGCCGTGCCTACTAGGGCAGAAGCCTCCTGTGGTTTCAGAGAAGCAGAAGGGCCCTGCACAAAGAACCCCCACCCCCACCCACAAGGGACATTGCAGGCAGGGGTTTTCAGGCCAGTGCGCACCCGGCGACCAGAACGAGACCCCTCCTGGCTCAGCAATCGCCCTTTGGAGAGCTAGCGGCTCACGCCCCCAGCGCGCTGAAACAAACGAAGCTTGCACCATTCCTAGATCCGTCTTCACCCGGCAGCTCCTCAGCCCCTGGCTGGTGAGATAAGCCACAGCCGCCGGGTCCCGCTGCAAGGTCACCGCTACCGCGAGTGGGACTGAACTCAGGGTCGGGAGACGGTTCCTGTCTCAGGGCGCTGCTCTCCACCCTCGACCACCCAGCCAGAACAAGGACCCCGCGAAGAGGGTCACAGCGAGGCCAAGCCCAAGCCTCAACCGGAGAGAAGGGGCGCACTCACCGGCCGGAGCAGCGCCCACTGCAACAGTCCTCGGGAAGCCGCACCACCCACCGCTACTGACACCACGGCCGCCGCCATTTTACTCCGGTCCCAAGCTTAGCCACTGCGCATGCGTAAAAGGGGGCCGTACCAACGGGAAAGACCAATGGCCGAGAATGGGGGGAGGAAAGCAATGTGTCTCGCGGCATGATGAGACAACCCCATTCCCTTTCCAATGAGCCGGCCCGAGTGGCGGGGGCTGGGCGGCAGGCACTTGTTAATGGTGGAGCGAGGCCGGTGGGTTCTGAGCGCACGCGAGCCGGTCTGAGGGGAAAGCGCGCGCGAGCCGGTCTGAGGGGAAAGCGCGCGCTCGCTCACGCTCTGGAAGGGGATTCCTGTCGCCGTTCTTGACTGGTAACTGTGGGGCGCGCGGGGATCCCCGGCCCCATCCCTTCAGGTCCCGGCCTTTAGCGGGCTCGAACACAGGGCCTCAGGCCTGGGGCTGCCCAGAGCTAAGGGCGAGGAAGGGGTCGTGGTTCTCTCTGGTGCATTAGACATGGGGCATTGCTAGCCCCACTGGCTGAGGAGACGGGCCCCGGGTGTGTGAGGCAGGCGAGCTCTGGCCCTGTCCGAAAGAAGGGTGAGGCAGCCCCTGTGTCCGAGCGCAAACCCCGCTCTGAGCGGGATTCTAGTGGCCCCATGGGTAGGGTGGCCGGATATACAAATTTTAGAGGATGCTTATGAGAAATGCAGGTTGTAGAGCTGCATTGGAGCCAGTGAAGCCCGGCAACCTGTATTTCTCCTAAATATTCCCTAAGATTTGCATATCTGGCCACCCTGCCCATGGGTGCAGCCACACGAGACACCCTGGGAAGGCTACCACTCCCTGCGTAGCCATCCTTAACCCGCTCTGCGCAGCCAGGCCATGCAATTCAGTGGCCCGTGTGCCCAGCACCCGCTGGATACAGAGGTGGCTGCTACGTGCTGCATTCTTGGGAAAATTCCTCATGTGGGGTAACTGCCCATATACCAGTGACCGCCCTTATGCCAGGGCCCCTCCTGACCTGCCACACCGCAATCTACACCGTGGGACTTGTCACGGCTGGTGGGGGAATTTGGTCAGACGTGGGGAGGGAGGCCGGACCAAGCACCTGCTGATGTGGCTGGTGCCTCAGCTTGCCCGGGCTGTGGTAGGATCTTGGCCAGCTGCCCAGCGGGCAAGCCACTCCTCTGCCCAGCTCCCTGCATTGGCCCCACAGTATGGTGGCTGCGCTTACCCGCTACAGAACCATGGGAGGATTTGGCCCCAGCAGCTCATGTGAAGATAATGCCTCAGCCCCCTAAGTGCAGGGCTCTCTCCCTATCATTAGGGTTGCCATTTTTTGCAGTTTGACTCGGAGACTTGTATTTTGGCCTATGGGAGGCTCTGGGTCAAACTATGAGAGTTGACAACCCTGCCCCATCACCTTGGCCTCCTTCCCTTTGCAGACAGGACAGTTCACACCCTGAGGCAGCTCTGGGCCCCTAAAGGTCCCCTGGGTAACCTGGGCAGAGGCACCCCTGAGATGCAGCCTCAACCCTATTGGGGCTCGTACAGTTAGCGTGGTTCCTCCCAGAGCCATTCAGTGCCTAGTGAAACAATAGGGACTCTGGGTGTGATCTTCATATCTTTATTATCATTATTTTATTTATATGAAATATACACTAGCAATGTACCTGGTGCTGTACAATCAATAGTTATAGACTGTACCCAACCCCTAGGGGTTTGCACTCCCAAGAAAGACAGGGGAGAGGTGAACAGAGAGAGAGAGAGACATGGCTACCTTCATGAAGTCGAGAAGTCACAGGTTAATGCACTTAGCTTGGCTACAGGGAAGAGAAGGACTCTGAAGAAAAGGAGGCAAATTCCTCAAGTCTAAGGTGATGAGGAGCTAGGGAAAGCCTGATGAAAAGGTAGGTTTTCAGGAGAGATTTGAATGTTGGAAGAGAGGAAGCAGAACAAACGTATCCATGGATGTAGTTCCAGGCATGGGCGGGGGACAGCAAGAGATAAAGGATGAATATGTTTTGAGCAGCAAGGGAGTCATGAGCAGGCAAAAGTGGGGGTAGGGGAGGAGCGAAGTTCCCAGACAGGAACATGATATAGAGTGTGGAGAGAGATGGGGGAGCAAGGCCATGAAGAGCCTTGAAGATAAAGGCTTGTGCTTGAAGCTTCTGTGTAGGACAGAGAGGAGGGGCTGAACATGGTCAAAGTGACAGGCAAGCTGAATGACTTTGGCAGCAGAGCACTGAACAGAAGTGAGGGGGGGCAAGGTCGGAGCAGGGGATATCAGTAAGGAGGAAATTGCAGTAGCAAGAAGAGAAATTATTAGGGCAGGATTAGGGTTTTGGCAGTAAAAGCAGTAAGGAAAGATTGGATTTTTGTAATATTATGCAGAGCAAAGTGACGGGACTTGGCAACAGCTGGATCTGAGGTGTAAGGGAGAGGGAGGAATCAAAGACAGATCCCAGGCTATGTGCCTGAGGGACAGGTTGGATGGTGACGCTCTCAATAGAAATTGAGAGGAAGGTGGTGGGGGAGATGAGGAGTTTAGTCTTAGCCATGCTAAGCTTGTGCTGGTGTTGGGACATGCAAGCAGATATTTATTTATTTAACCTTCTATCCCATCTTTCCCTAAAAAAAGGCTCAGGGCAGCTTACATCATATATAAAAACATAAGAAACAGTCCATAAAAACAGTTAAAATACGATACAGAACTGCACATGTGCGAAAGAGCATAGTCGCACTTCCCTGGGCTCCTCTCCTCACGCTGAAAAAAAGCCTCTAAAAAAGAAGAAAACCAACCCCAAAACAACTCAAAAGGTACGGGAGGATGGGGAAATCAAAGGGGGCTCAGGAAAATAAACCTGGGTCTGCCAGAATTGATAAACTGTTTCAAACAAAAACACACACACCCCCCCCCCTCAGAGAGCTGAAAACGGAGCCAAAATGGCCGCCACAACTTTTCCAGCAGGGGAAGAGCCTCGTGCAGAAGGCAGAGGCTCAGAGACAGAAAGAGAGGACAGGATTTTTGCCATCCTCTCTGAAATAAAAGCAGGCATGGCTGCTGCAGAGGCTGCAAGGGAGAGTCAGATGGCTGAAATAATCAAGCTGCAGCAATCAGACATACAAAATAAGAAAAAGACTGAAGCCCTGACCAAAAAAGTAAATGCAGCTGAGA
>QEPC01013498.1:187050-228188 GCA_003113815.1 Sphenodon punctatus | reverse complement strand
AGTGGGAATACTTCAAAAACATAAAGACTCATGTTCGGCCTTCATACAAGCTGCAAAAAAGATCATCACCCTGCACTGGAAAGACACTAAGGAACTTTCTATAGGCGAATGGATGAATAGATTATGGTACCATCTAACGATGGAAAAAGTGGCAGCGAACCTAATGGACAAAAAAGAAGCATATACAGCAAAATGGTTTCCATGTGTATGTGTTATGACAAACAAAAATCTACCTGAAGACCAGAGAGCATATTTATTTGATCATTATGTATAATCAAAATAGAACTTACCTGAACCCAAAAGACAAAGTGAATACATTAAAAAAATTGTAACCACAGTTAATTGTTTACAAGTTTATGTATATTGTTATTTAAAATAAAAGTTTATAATGTTTAAAAAAAAACAAAAAACAGTTAAAATACAAAAACAAACCCCAACCCTGGTTACAGCCTTAGTACATAACTTATTTGTATGACTAAAGTTTATGTTCTATATATATACACACACAAACACACAAAATAATTTACACGCTAGAGTGTATACATAAGAGAAAACACAAGAATGGTTGTTCATGTGTTGCATGGCTTTATTACTGTTTGGGGTCACAGGATTGTCTGTAAGTCTGGTGTCACATAGGCAGAATTGGAGAACCAGGGTACCACGGCCTAGATTAATTATAGCTGCAAACATCTACTTGTCTTACCCAAACTTGGCTAGAGAGTTTTTCACTTCCTTGATAGAGCTTATACAAGGGTCCCCTGTGTGTATGTGTTTACCTAAAGTGTGTGTATTTACATCTGTATAGCTTTCTCAGTGAAAAAGTTTACTTTGGAAGATTCAAAATTTAAGCTGTGATCCTAAATGAACTTATGCAGGTGAAGCCCATTGGAGCCAAAGGAACTCTGCCAGCGCACGTGTTTTCAGAATCTCAGCTATAGTTGTTTATAAAAAAGAGTTTTCTGATCCTTGCACAAGATAGCGCTTCTAGCCTTCTGTAATATAGGCTTTGATTCTTAGGGTGGTCTGCTGGTACAAGTCTTCATTTCAGGGCTGCTTTCAAGGTAAATACCAGATCTGAAACTGGACCCATCACAGATCATGGTCAGATCAACATTGGCCCTTTTCACACGAGATGCCCCCACGCAATGCACACGTGGGTGTCTGTGTGGGAGAGTCCTGTATCACCACTGCAGCAGGTGGGTGTGCGTGCGCGCTCCTGCGCACCACCTGCCTCCACCCATCGCCCACAGGTGGAGCTATTGACCAAAACGAGGATGGCTCCATGCATGGAGATGGGGGGGGTGGGGGGGTGTGTGCCCATCTGACGGCCACCCGCCACAGCCCATTTGAAAAGGGCCATTGTCTTGTTGGGGTGAAGTTCTGATTAAGGTAGCGGTACCCAGTCCATTTCTTCATCTACAAAACTAGAACTGTGCAACAAACGCTCTGGGTGTTTTCAGACAAGCGCCTCCTCATGCATTACCCACTGGTTACCTATAGAAACCAATGGGTAATGAATGGGGAGGTGTTTGTCTGAAAACACCCTCTGTGTCTTACCAGAGATCTCTGAAGGGTCCTCTTATCACTCTAAGTAAAAAATATAAATATGTTCCTATTTAAAACTCATAATCTAGCAATATAATACATCTAAAACAAACATTTTAATTTTAGGTGTGAGATGACCTTAATCAAGACGCTTCAGTTTTCTAAGTGACTATGTTTTGTTCAAACCTGTTAAACAGGTATTAAGGTAAGTAAACATTTGTAGTACCTTTCACTTTCAGATTTAATTATCTTAATATGCTGTTTGGATCCAAGTACATTCAAAAGTTGACTTGTGCAAAACTTTGCAGGGACATCGCCTCTATTTGCTTTTGAAAAGGAAATGACTACTTTTAAATGTAATTGTGTTCATAATAAGTTGAGAGAGTTTGTAGTGGGCATAAAAATGTTTTTCAACAAATAGAACTTGTTCTAAAATGATGTTTTAGAAGATTATTTCAGTTCATAACACATCCTCCTATTCAGGAGAGTATATGTAACATTTGATGTCATTTTAGAAATGCTTCTTTTGCACTTTCACAGGAAGATACAACCATTTCACTTTGTGGGGTCACAGGAGGTGAGTGTATAACTGTTTTTCTAGCTGTTGCATCCAAATGCAAAGCCAGGGTCTAAAGTAAAAATGCTGAGCCAAATAGTATATGATGGCATTGGAGGATGTTGCCGTTTACCCATTGGTAACTATAGCATTTTCCCCTTGTTCACTTAAGGTGTCTCCATGAATAATTTAAATGATCCTCCTCACTGGAATATTCAGCCTAATCGAAGGGATGATGGAGGTGAAGGAAGCAAATGGAATTATGCTTTGTTGATTCCGATGCTGGGGTTAGCTGCATTTCGTAAGTAATGCTTCTAATAAAATCAGGAAATCTGATGTGACCATGCCTTCTAGTGAAAAAGCATTGTGTTCCATATGGGGTATTAGTGCTGGCTGCTGTTCTCTTCAGTCCAGCTGGTTGATGGAGCACTGCAAGGTAGAATGTGTAGGATCTCTCTTCTCTACTCCCTGACAGACTAAAGGTGTGGTATTGACAAAGTACAGAAGAGAACCAAATACAACCATACTTACTGAACCAAAGAAAATGAGCCAAGGACCTCTGAAGGAATAGGATAAATCTTTATGAATAAATCTTCAGGGGGAAAAAAGTCAGATTTTTAAAAAAATAAAAATATTCCCAAGTTAGTAATATACTCAAGATCTGAAGACGGATGTATTTCCAGTAAAATATTAAGGACAAAACATACAGAAGATGGCTGGTATGTGCAGACAGCAAAGGCCTGTACACAGTCATACAAATGGCCACTTATATACACAAAAAATCTGTGTTGTTTTTTTTTTATATTGCCTCCTATGTTCTTTGGGAAAAATCCTTTTTGCATAGACTTGTGCAGCACCCTTCATCTACACACCCACCCCCCAAACTTTGTCCAGGCCCCTCTGTCTGTTTCTAGCTTTCCAGACAAGGTTGAATAGCCTCATGGTTATGGCCTGTTACTGAAACTGAGACGATCTGGGGACTGTTCCCATCCCTCTCATAGATTTTCGTAGTGACCTCGGCCAAATCATTTGCCTTCTTGACACTTGCTGTTATGGAGTTACAATAGTGCACTCTTGTACAATAACGCAATATTATAATAGTGCACAAAGAATCTGAGTTCTCAGCCCTATTGTGGAATGTCTCCCATTGGATAGGGCCTCAAGAGGACTACAGCTAAAACATACAATATTTACATGACAGTTGTTTTTACGTTTGCACTTGAAAAAAATGTCAGGATTGTTGACATAGGCACTATTAACAAGATAACTTGGCAGTTTCATAGGGGAGGGATTTTAAAGAGGACAGGAACAGTTCCAAGAGGGCCTTCCGTGTAGATTATGTGCTTTAAACCCTATTAATGTATGTTGCCACATGTCGCCTTTTAAAGTTTTTCATGGAATATTTGTGGTAACCACTAAAATGTTGCTGGATGGAGGCTTCTATGAATAAAGTATTAAAAGAGTGAAGAGATTGTATCCCTGAAAATATTTAGAGCCTCTTAAAATGCTGAAATGGTTAATGCTTATGGCAAGATGTGTTTTACAAATATTTTCTGTCAGGGTGTAATTTATTACTCTGCTGAATTCCTGAAACTAGTGTTTCTATTGGTACCTCCTGTGAAAATGGAAGTGTAACTTTGCTAAAAAGCATTCCCCGCCCCCACTCATCCAACCTAAAGAACGAGAATGGCTTCAAAGTGAATTGCACCTTCCTGACATTCTCTGAATCAGGTCTTCTCAAAACTGTATAAAAATACTTTTAGGAAAGTTATGTCCTCTTGGTACCTATGGCAAAGTACACTAATAGGAAAAAAACATTTTAGTAGTTTCAATAACATGGATGAATCCTAAATCATCCAGTGTTTGCACTAACATTCCCTTTAAATTTTATTTATTTTCAGTGTTCAAATATCAGCCATTCTACCAAGTGAGATTCACACCCAGCTCAACAGCATGCACCAAGCTATGTGTCCTATGTAAGATCTGTTAGAACATACGTAGTGTATAGGCTTTGGTGAGACATCTGAACTGGAGTGAAAATAATTATTCTCAGCAGTGAGAAAAAATGGGGATGCTGCTAAACATGATGGTGCTTCTTGTGAGTTATTTAAACAGTTGTGTGATTCATGGGTTTGTTTAGTTTCTTACATGTGGAATTTGTTTTTTGTACGACAGGATGGATCTGGTCCAGGGAGTCTCAGAAAGAGATAGAAAAAGAAAAACAAGAACACTACAGAAAACTAACATCACTACAGAGAGCTCTTGAATCAAAGTATCGTGATATAATCACAGAAAATCGTCGCACAGTTGCCCACTTAGAGTTGGAACTTGAGAAGGAGCATAACAGAGCCCAAAGTTATCGTGAAGCCCTAGTCTCCCAGACTCGCAAACTAATAGAAGAAAGAAAAATTCTAGATCAGGAACGTGAAAAACTAGCTCAAGAAAAACAGATTTTGCAGCGCTCAGGAGCAGCAGGGGCTCTGTACCAGAGTAGCCTGGTGAAAGAAGAACAATGGCAAAAAGAAGCTAATACTTTACTAAAGGAAATTGAAGAAGCGCTTACAGAAAGACAAGACATCTACTGCAGTATTTTACTGCCAAGAAACCGGCGACTAGAAATGGAGAAAAATTTGCTAGTTAAAGCAGCAACTGATCCAGTAGCTGTAGAGATAGATATGGAAATGGGTTTAAGAGATATTTTCAGACATGATACATACTGTGGTAACCTGCTAAACACAAACAAACGTCAGAATGGAAGACTAATGTGGCTGTACCTCAAATACTGGGAGTTGACTGTTGAACTAAAAAAGTTTAAGAGGATAGAACAGACCATGCTGGGAAAGGACTGACCGAGTAGGAGCAGTGGCTCCCCATGTACGACAGCATGTGTCGTGTGTATTACAGAATAACTACTAGACTCTTCCAAAACCACTGGTTTCATTTACTGTGGACACAAATTTCCTTCCCCATTGCCTCCATGTTTGTAGTAGGTCCCCATCTGAGATGGTCTCTCTAGGTTTGGATGCTCTTCCTGATTGGACAAAAAATGGACGTTCATTGAGAAGTGCAATTAGCCTTGACCACTTCAACATTCTGTGACAACACCTATACTTTCTCCTCTCCAATCACGATAGCAAGTGGTATAAAAGGATGATCTCAGTCCTGACTTCTGCATGGTACCACAAGATCTGCTTATTGCACAAGTAAGTTGACACAAAGGGAAATGCTTGAAAGTGACAGTTAATAGCAATGTTTCTTGTCATATAATTCGACCTGAGATGCATTTCCAGTATGAGTGGAAGAGAGATTGTTCATAATCATGCTTTTTGGATTAGCCAGATTTGTAGTGTTCACTATATTTGCAGTAATACCGCTTTCTGCCAATTGCACATAAACAAAAATAATTACTTGTAACACAGAAAATAAGCATTTTTGCTTATTGAACAGTTTATTGAAAAATGTGCATAAGGAAAATGACAAAGTTTGACATTCCCACAATGGAAGTGAATGAAAATAAAATTGGACACTAGTCAAGATTATCTAAACAGTAATATTAAAATTGCCATTTAAAGTTTTGTCATACAATAAGAAAAAGAAATGCATAATAAGACACCATTTCCAGGTTAGGTCACCAATTATGATTTAGCCCAGGGATTCTCAACCTGTTGCTTGGGAGCACCAGAGTGCTCAGGCAATATGTGAAAGTGCTCCCCAAGCCAGCTGTCAGTAACGCTCAGGAGCACTTTGAAACAGTCCTTCATCCATTAAAGTCAGTGTGAGCTGAGCTATTGACTTCAGTGTGTGGAGAATTATCCTTAATGTCCTGTTGTTAGTACAGCAAACTTTGTCTTTCAGCAGGGGATTTGCATAAATGCATATTTATGCAAATGCTGCATGCAAGTTATGCACTCTCCCAAGTAGTCACTTATGTCACTTCAGTGCTCGTGACCAGAAAAAGGTTGAGAACCCCTGATTTAGCCCATTGTGGGAAGTGCTGACAGTTGGGACCTAAGCTAGCATGGCTGGCCATTCTCAAATAGTTTGAATGTTTCAAGCACTTTTTTTGATAAACCAATGTCCACATCATAAAAGCAGCCCCCACAAGCAACAGAAATGCCAGGGATTAGCTGATGATCAAGAATGAGCAATGCTCTTTTTCATACAGGTACACCTCTTAGATTCTGGGCATGAACAAAGAATTGCTTTCTAAAATCATCCAAGCTGACATTGAATTACATTTATTTGTTAATATCTGTTTAAATCTTTAAGAAGTTACATGGCAAAAGAAATAAAGTCTGACTTCATTTTTTAACAAAGCCATAACAATTCATAATATAAAGACCTGAACCTTTGGATTTTAGTCACTTAAATAAGTCGCCTGGTCGGCAGCAGTGCTGAGCACACATTGGGTGAAAACAGACATGACGTTAACCACCCTTTAACCACCCTTGGTGGTCATTTATGCATGTTTCAGGGCTTCATAGGACACCAATACAGCCCTGCAACATGCATAAATAACCACCAAGGGTGGTTAAAGGGTGGTTAGCGTCATGTCTGTTTTCACCCAATGATCTATAATGACAAAGGGTGTGGAAGGCTCTTCCTGCACCTTGTGGTATGCTAGTGCTACATCTCCTTCACCAGCTTGCAGAGAAGTCAAGCCAGTGGTGAAAGAACAGAAGAGGGGCTCTTCTGCTACTGTTTTGTGTAGGACTGAAATGCAAATGTACCATCCATTCCCTGATCTTGTTTGAGTTTTTATTTCAGCCAGTTCTGTGTTCTTTTCCTGTAACATCCCTCTTTCCTAAATGAGGAGCAGTGCAGTGGGAAAAAGCTGTGCCGTTGTTATCCAAATGCAGATATATCAGCGAATGCAAAGCTCTTTTTCGTTGGTTTAGCCTGAATGGAGAGTTGAACAGGAGCAACTGTTAGGAACTTGGAACTTCCTCATGGAACTTCCCTCCCCAACGTCTTTCCCTTGAGTGTTTACATCATATGATTGATCAAGGTCAGGAGTCTGAGTTTACCACTGAATTAAAAAGTAGTTGCATGTTCAAATACAGATAAAATTGTTAGCAGGGATTGTAGAATATTATACAGCACTTTTGCCAGTACTATTTGAAAGTGCCTCTTTATTTATTTATTTTTATTAATACGAAGATGATGATCATGTTTTGTTCCAGAAAGGAGTGAGAGATCAGTCAATCTACAACAGGGGTGGGGAGCCTTTTACCTCTGGGGCCAATCTGAAGATTAGTATAAGCTGTGCCTGTGCAAGGCTGTTGGTAGTGGGAGTGCTTAAGGAATATGCTTAGCGTGGGGAAAAGGGGAAGGTCCATATCCTTGATCTGTGCCATGCATCCATCCCCTGTCCTTGAGTGCATGCCCTCATCTTTACTCCTTCCCCTGAGCTTACTGGAAAGGAGCCAAATAAAAACTAGACATGGGTTGCATTGAGTCCCTGAGCCTGAACCTCCCTGCCCTGATATACAGTAGCTGGAAGCTGAAACAAGCAAGTTGGCTTTGTAATTTGTGCTGCTGCACATTTTTGTTAAGAATTGGTTTACACTGCAGTAGTACCAGTACCAGCTGGGAATTTCAAAATTAGACTTATTTATGTGTACAATCACATGTATTAAAATATATCATGACTTTTATAGAAAGGAATATATGAAATATGTTAAAGTGACCCTTTGGGGCCAAATTTGACCTGGGTTTTTCCTGTGTGTGTTTATAACAATTGTCCTTTACAAAACCTGTGCCCAATAGAAATTTCCCCTAACCTTTTTCAGTTGTTGTTGGTTTTGTCTATCTGCATTTCTTATAAGTCTGCACATTCCTGCTGTGTCTGACTGTTCCTCAAGGAATAAGGCAAAAATGCAGTATGGCCCTATGAATTTGCAGTACAGTCCTCAAATATCTTAGTAGTAGCATGAGTTTCATTCAGTTCAGTAGGACGCACATTGGTGCTATTAAGGGCTAAGGCTGGCATTAAACAGCACTGTACCCTTAATATAGGTTTCTTTCTACTTCCTTTGAAGTGTGGGTGGTTTTGTGTTTCTTGTAATTTGCTTTAATTTTCTCCTGTGGTCATTGGGATAAGGAATGAGACTCTGAATATTATAATCCAGACTGAAAGTGATTTTTCTTTTTAACATCAATCCTATATCAAAATTAATTAGCACACGTTCCTGCATTCCCTTGGACGCTACTGCCAATGCCTTGGGTCCATCCTAGTGGATCTTCTTGATAGAGGAATTCAGGGCCCAACACTTAGGGTCCCAATTAGAGAAAAATAAATAAAGAGATGTGTGTGTATATTTTTAACGGTATAGCATCATAGGTTGGCATTGGGCAATGGTGTTTTGTAGAGAAGGAAGACACAGCTCTGCCCTTAAAACCTTGATCAGTGACAAAAGAATTGTAAATTGAATTTTAGGGTGCATTCCTCCACCATTAAAGTAAATGGAAGCTGAGCCTTTGACTTAATTAGTGGAGGGTTGCACCCTTAGTTTTATTATAAAGGAGGCAACGTTACTAAATAAAAGTCTTTATTGGAGTAGAGTCTGCTTTGTAATCCAAAAACTGTCTGTAGAATCGCTGTAGTTCTCTTTAATAAATAAATAAATGATTTACCAGACTTGTGTATCCATCCTTTGGGTGTCTGGCTGAAACCTCCTGATTAACTTCCCTTTTCTCACAGTTACTTTACACTCAGTAATTTTTCATCTAACTTCAGACTGCGCAAACTTAGTGAATGTGTTCTGGGCTCAGGTTGTCAATATAGGCCTCAGCTTGTTGTAGGCTGTTTTTGAATGGACACGGCTGAGGGGTGAGTCCGTGTGGCGTGGGTGGAGTAATCATGCACCACCCACCTCGGGTGAAGAGGGAGGGATTCAAACGGACACCAGACAGGGAGGTCACGGCACCCAACCCTCAACTGATCAAACACGCTCACCGTTTACACGGACAGCTGCTCCATCGGTTCAGGGAAAGCTACACCCCCAGCACGATGTGGCAAAATGCCAAACTAAGGGCAAGTGAAGCCAGAGTTGCCCTGACTGCCCATCCCCAGCCAGACTGTGGGCAGAGGAGGAAGGACAGGGAAAAGTGCAGGAGAGAGATGAAACCCGAACTATGGCACACAAGCCACAGGCAGCTCAAGGTGCAAAAAGGGGCATTTATTGAAAGACAGAAACCAATGTAACATCAACAAGGAAGGTCACATTCCAATGCACAGACACCCCCTCCCCACCAGGCTGATGGTACTGTCCCAAACCCATGCCCCACACAGCACAGAGGCCAGGAAAGACATCAGTGAATCAGGGATTCTTGTACAAGTGGGACTGAGGCTGCACCCCATGCCAGAAGCAGGAGGACTTGCAAAGCTGTCTCACAGCGTGATGGCAGGGTGGTGCCAGCAGAGGAGCTGGGGCAGCTTGGAAGAAGGGCAAAGTAAAGTAGGCAGAGTTCGAGTCACAGGAGTATGGGACGCAGAGGGGCCAATAGTCTCCGAGCATTGCTGAAAGGTGGGGTCATGGCTGCTACAGAACCCACGTGGAGAACCCTGCACATACTTTGCCCGTGCAAACATCCCTCTCCGGTACCCTCTTGCCCACATATGCTGATCCACCATGAAGTTCGGGCCAGTGGAATCACCGCTGGCCGTAGCAAGCTGCCCAGCTCCTAATCTCAAACAGGATGACCATCTGCTGCATCAGGCTGCGGGGTCAAGGCCCCTCAGCCAGGGGCATGAGCAACCACAGCTCTTGCATGCGCACCCTGCACTCTCCACACTCCCTAAGATAACCCTGGGCTTGCAGCAGGGTGCTCACAAAGGTGATAGGCAGGGATGGGGCACAACCAATATTCTGGGAGGGCACAGAAATACAAAAGTTTGTATCCCACATCCTCCTGCACACTGACAGCTTGAAGCAGCGCACAACATAAAAACAACAATAAAACCATCTAAAATACTACAGTACATAAAATATGCAGCATAATTTTTTTAGCAGCAGCTAAGGCAAAATAAAAAAAAACCTCCCCGAAGGCCTGGCGGAGCAACCAGGACTAACAACATCTACAGCAAGGGGAGGTCCAGGGACAGATGGGCCTCCAACGGGAGGGAGTTCCACAGTCGAGGTGCGGCCGCTGAGAACACCGTCTCTGCCGTCGCCACCCGGCATACCCCGGGGACTTTGACTCCGGCGCCCCCAGCCAACCGCAACGGTTGCAAAATGACCTGGGGCCTGAGGCGGTCTCACAGGTAAGCAGGACCCAAGCCGTTTAGGGCTTTATAGGTCATAACCAACACCTTGAATTGGACCCGGAAGACAATAGGCAGCCAGTACAGAGCACAGGTGCGATGTGCTCACGGCGGCCCATCCCTGTTAGGAGACAAACCGCCACATTCTGTGCCAGATGCAACCTCCGGACCATTGTCAAGGGTAGCCTCACGTAGAGTGCGTTACAGTAGTCCAGTCGAGAGGTAATGAAAGCATAGATGATGGTGGCCAGATCCAAGCCTGAGACATATGGCCACATCCATCGCACCAGATGTAATTGGTGAAATGCTCCCCTCGCCACAGCTTCCACCTGACAACCCATGTGGAGCTGCAGGTCGAGGAGCACCCCCAGACTAAACCTGAGCAGCCGGGGGGGGGGGGAAGACCCCTCTAATGATGGGAGCCTGCCGCCCCTCAGCCCTACCCACCAACATCACCTCTGTCTTGTCAGGATTCAGCCGATGATGACTCGTCTTCATCCAGTCCCCCAGAGCTGCCAGGCACCGGGTAACTGCCGAGACTGCCAGGCCTGGGTCTCCAGAAAACGAGATATGCAAAGCAATGCTCTCACTTGCCTTCCACTTCAACAACATTTCCACCGGAGGCCCCAGTACAGTGGGCACCAGAACATGGAACCCCAACTCACTAGCCCTTAGCTGGCAGTGACTGCTGCACACATGCTATCCCACGAGCCACAGGGTACGTGACAACACGTCATAACCACCAAGCGTGGAAAAGGGATCAGCAATTAGCTGCTGAATATCAGGACAGAGTCACAGTTTGGCTAGCAAAAGCGTTCTACTGACATCCCACACCACAGTGGGAAGGGTTTGGGCCCGGCTAGCAGCTGCCATTCCACAGGAAGAGCAATTGGCCAGTTCTGAGAGCAGGCAAATATGAGCCCAACAGACACATGCAACCAGAAGTTAACAATGTCCCAAGGATGTAAGGGTCAGCCCACCCAGCACACAGGAATGCCTTCAGGCAACTCCCAAGAGCCATTATCGAATACAGCAACCGTGGCCCCTTGGTGACATGGAAACAGTTGCACAAGAATTAAGGAAGAAATAGAGGCAGGCCACGGCAACTCCCCATCTACAGTTAAACCCTCCTGACAAGGATAGAGCCATCCTCATAGCAAAAATGATAAGATGGAAGCAGTCATTACACCAACAGTGGTCAGAAACATTAGGGATACTTCCCACAGACCCTGCTCCAGTGAGCACTCCGGGGCTAAGAGAGGACATGGTGGTGCTGCCCCGTTGTTCTCAGGCACACCTGACCGACCAAGCTCCTGTGAATGGCATAGGAAAGGTGTACAGACCACCTTGCGCTTAGGTTGTCCCCTGATCCCCTGACACTCAATGGACCGCTCCCGTATGAGCGCTCAAACAGTAAAAGCAAGAGGGTATTGGAGAACCACATGAAGCATGCCCCCTACAGCACATATCCTCCACAGAGCACTGTGGGGCAGAGCTGGGGGTTGGTTAATCACTGGACTCCTGGTAAGTCTATCTCCCGTGGCTGCCCCTCCTGTCCTTCCTCCCTGAGCCCAACATTCAAGCAGATGCCCCTGTTACATTTTGGGTAGTGATATACTGGCACAACTCCATGGGTGTATTGGAAAGATGTACATGAAGACAAAAGTGGTTCAATGAAAGAAAATAATTGGAAAAAAGGGACAACAGTATGGGGGAGGTCATTCCATCATCCTCTTTTCCCCTTCCACCACCCAACGCTGGTCTCTGGTCGTCTTTCACAGCAGCCGCTCTCTGGGGCTGTTCGCAACTGGGTCCTCATCCAGCCACTTATCCTCTGGGGCTGGGTCATTATGAGGTTCCTGTGGAGATATGAGACACATGCTATTAGTTGCGATGTTGCCTAGAGGCTACCGTTTGCGCTCACCATCTGTTGTTCCTGACTGGGGCATATCCAACATGTATTTTGTAAAATATGAATTGCCAGGGCTCAAAAGCCACACCCCTGTCCAAGAAACCAAACCCTCTCCCCCAATAGCTTGTCAGCAGAGGGAACCAAACCCCCATCTCTTGCTAACATCTCAAATCACTTGATCATCCTGCACAAGCCAAATAAGCCATCCTGGGATTACTCTCCATCCCCCTGAAATGGCCAATATTGTCCTTTTCCTGGTCTTTCACGGATCAGGTAGCACACTCCTGTGTGTAATGTATCTGGGGGCTCTGTACCCAATAACATTGACTGATGGGACTGAGTCCTGTCATGCCCCTCCCAATTAAGTCCAGAGTACATTCTGTTCGCTATGACTGATGGCACCATTGCCTATGTGAGGGGTCTCCTGTAGCACTTCCTCCCTCCCCATTTGTACCATGAAGCATGTCACCGCTACCTACCTCCAGAAACTGGACTGGTAGGTAGGGGTGATTCTTCCAGCTGTTGTGGAGGCCGGAGAGACTGGAGGAGCATGGGAATGCTGCAGAAGCAGGGCAAGGAGATGGTATTCATCTCAGAGTTGTGAAGGAACTCAAATATGAAGTTGCAGACCTACTGTTAGTAATTTGTAACCTATCGTTAAAATCTACCACTGTATAAGATGATTGGAGGGTAGCAAATGTAACGCCAATATTTAAAAAGGGCTCCAGAGGTGACCCTGGAAACTACTACAGACAGATGAGCCTGACATTAGTGCCAGGAAAACTGGTGAAAACAGTTAAGAACAGAATTACTGAGCATGTTGATAAATGTAGCATAATGGGGAAGAGTCAACATGGATTTAAGAAACAGAAGTCATGCCTGGCTAATCTACAGGAATTTTTTGAGGGTGTAAATAAGCATGTGGATAAGGGTGAGACGGTTAAAATAGTGTATGTGCATATTCAGAAGGCATTTAATAAGGTTCCTTATGAAAGACTCTTGAGGAAATTAAAGAGTCATGGGATAAGAAGCAGTGTCCTATCGTGGATCGGCAACTGGTTAAAAGATAGGAAGCAAAGAGTAGGACTAAATGGTCAATTTTCATGGTGGAGAGAAGTAACTAGTGGAGTGCCCCAGGGATCTGTACTGGGACTGGTGGTGTTCAATATATTCATTAATGACCTGGAATAGGGAGTAAAGAGTGAGGTGATCAAATTTGCAGATGACTCCAAGGAAGTTAAAACCCAAAAATGTGAAGAATTGCAGGAGAATCTTGCAAGACTGGGTGACTGGGTATCTAGTGGCAGGTGACATTTAATGTGGACAAATGCAAAGTGATACGCATAGGGAAACACACACACCTGCACTTATCGCCCTCCATACTCCAGCCCGTGCACTTCGCTCCTCTTCTGTCCCTTCTCTCACCCTTCCATGCCCTCCCTGCTCCCCTAAGCGCCTTCGTCCCTTCTCACTTGCTGCCCCCCATTCCTGGAACTCCCTCCCTGTCCTCATCCGCCTTGCCCCCTCCCTTCATACCTTCAGATCTCTCCTTAAAACTCACTTCTTTCGCTCTGCTCTGTCTGACTCTTTATCCTGCTGAGCCACTATTCCTATACCTACGATCGGTTTACCCTTATCCTTGCAACATGGATCTGCCTGCTGTCAGTCTCATCGTAACCAAGCCAAGTACGTGCACTTGAGACCTCGCATCTTCATGAATGTTAGACCCCTTGTCTCTCCCTCTGTTCCCCTTCCTAAGTCTCTCCCCCAGCTCCTGTCTCTCAGATTGTAAGCCCTAGGGGCAGGGACCGTGTCTATTTTATTACTTTGTAAAGTGCCAGGTACACTGCTGGCGCTATATAAATGTTTGTTAATAATAATAATAATAATAAAGGAGGAGGCTGGATGACTGGTGGCCCCCAGTTGTTGGTAATCGGGAGTTACAGGGGGGAGGAGACCCAGGTGATCTTGGGCAGGGTTGCTATTGAGGCAAGCAGGGCTGGCAGTTGAGTGGGGCAGGGCCACCTGCACCTGTGGGAGGGCATGGATGGGGTTTTGACTCTGCACCTCCACCGTGGTGCTCATCGCCACAATGTGATGGAGATAAGAAGACTCCCATCTCCTGTGATTGCTCCATCATCTGGAGCATGCGAGTGCTCAGTCTCCATCATATCGCAGGAATGTTGCTGCTCATAGCAGTGGGGGGCCACATGGCACCTCTCCTACAGATGCTCGGTTTTTGCCTCAATGGAAATGGCCCATTGCATCCAGAGGTCCGTCTTGTGGGCCACTGCCATCTCCCTCCGAGACCCCCTGATCTCATCCCTCGACTCATCTACCATGCACCTGGTTTCCTTGAGCTGCTCCTGCCCTAGATCCGGTGCCAGTTCCGTGCCTGTAGCTCCATGCTACTCCTTGCACTCCCCATGGTCTCCTGGAGGGGTTTGGGCTGCCTGGGCAGCCCAAACTCAGCAGCTGTGAAAAGGGACAGGAGACATTGATTGACAATCTGTTCTGCTTCTGTGTCTGTGTCTGTGTTAGGGGGTATAGAAAGAGACAGGGAGAGTAAGGCAAAGGGAGGACAACCTAGGCAATCTCTTCCCACTCAAGTGATACCACGAGGTAGGCAATTTCCTCATGTTCTTGGGTGGGCTTTCTCTCAACACGTGAGAGCAACCCAGATCATCGTTGGGAAGGAGAGGTAGAAGACGCCCAGGAGCTAGAGGGGAATCCAACACACTCAGGGCAGACCCACACACCTCTTTCACAGGATCTAGGACACCCTGGTTGGGTAGGTGCGGGACAGGATTCCAGGGTTTCTCGACAGGGGAGTGAGCGAGGGGGTGGAAAGGGAAAGGGGAGGGGGGAGGGGAAGAGGAGAGGGCTAGCACACTGGGACAATGGGGAAAGCGCACGTTGAAGGAGCAAGCACATGGGGGCAAGGAGGGGAGAGCAACAATAGGAAGGTAGGTACTTACAGCAGGGGGGAAGTCCCCCACACACTCGAGGGAGGAAAGGGAGCAAGAAGCACTAGAATGGTGGAGAATCCAAGAAGACAAGGTAGAACAAGGGCCAGCCTCTCAAAAACTATTACTGGTGGGGAGCTAAAGTCCCGCCAGCCTATTTATCTCTGCTGGTCCTGTGTGGCAATCAGGATGGGCTGCAAGGCCCCGCCCCTGGCGACCCCCACTGCCCTGCCAGCCGCACGGTGCGTCGGGACAGTGCTAGCGCCGGAGACGCTACCTGAGAATCCCCTGCTGTGGCTGACAGCCATGACCAGCCCAGACCGGGGCGGGGGAGGACGGCGGGTGCCACAACCTGCTGCGAGGCTGGTGCTGGACCCGCCGCTGTGTCCTTGCCTACGGCCACGGTCCCACCATGGTGGGGCCTCCTGTGCCATCCCAACGTTTGCTGCTCTCGGAGTTGCCTATGCAAGCCACGGCGTGGCCTGACTGCGTGTGTGTGTGTGTTTCCACAGCGGTATGGGCCCACCTGACCAACCTGACTCCTGTGAATGGCATGGGAAGTGTGTACCAGACCACCTTGCACTGTGGTTGTCTACACATGTCTCTCAAGGGCTCATGCAGGTGGTGCCCTTAGCCATGCTATCTATCCTTGACGATGTCTGCATGGGTATCTCATCCCCCAACATCTGTGGCTGGCTCCACCCTTGGGACAAGGGACACCAGGCAATCCCGTACAGCCCTGTGCTGGTACACATCCTGCCATGTCTGGTTTGTTTTCCCCTCCCATGCTTTTGTATGGGACTTTTCCCGTCCCATGGTAATGGTTTGCTTCCAACTTGATGTGTCGCCTGTATCCTCCTCCCCCCACACCCGACTTGTCGTGTGTGTCCTGCCACACTGCTTCTCACCCGTTGTTCTGGTCCTGTGTGCACCTACCATCCCCCTCCAGGTCGAAGGGCTCCTGGGTGGCCTCCATCTCTTCGTTCACCACCACCACCTCCTCCTCAACCTCCATGCCGGGTTGAGCTGTGAATGGGGATTGGGGGCTCGTTAGTTCCATTACCCTTGCTTCCAGGGGAGCCTGTTCCTGCCGCCTCCACTGCCCCTGTTTTTCCCCCTTGCCCCTTTCAGGGTGCTGTGTCCTACCTGGATCCATAGGTTCCTCCTGGGGGTGTCCCTAGCATCAAACCCCTCCTCGTGCATGTATGTTCCCAAGCCAGATTGTGCTGGGGGGTGCACTTGGAGGGCCACGGTGTTGTTCTGCAGGTTCAGGAATACCGCCTCCATCTATATTATTGATTGATTGATTGATTGCATTTGTACCCCGCCCCTCCTGAACACAGCTTGGGGCGACTTCCAACAATATAAAAGAGTAATATAAGCAATTTAAAATTTTTTAAAAAATACACTATCAAATATTACATAAAAAACGGCCCAGGATACATAAAACAATAAATAGGATAGGGGAGATAAAAAGACCCACTACACCCTCCCACCCTCCCCACAGGCCTGGGTGAACAACCAGGCCTTTCACCTTTTCCGAACTATCAAGAGGCTTGGGGCCAGGAAGGGAGTATTGTTGCCTCCCAGGATAGGGGTGCCCTCGCCAAGGGAAATGGCCTTCCCTTCCCTGTAGGGGTTGGCGAGCGGTGGAGTTTTCTCCACTTGCTTCCTCCCCTTGACAAAGGTGGTCCCGTATGTGCAGGAGGCTATGATCTCCCCATCCACACAGAGGAACCAATACAGCTCATCATAGAATGGCAACGTGCGCCTGCCACAGCCAGATTCTGAATTGTGGTCCCGAATATTTTTATATCCGGTTCTCGGTTCCTTTGCCTACTGGTGGCACTGGGACATGTCCCAGTTGTACCCCAGCCACCTCACATCTTATGAAATACACTCGTAAGCCACCTCATTGCGTAGCAATTCTCGAGTTCATACTGCACATTCTTGTCCCCCCACAGATGGATGAAGGACCTGGTCTCTGTGGAGCCTTTTGGGGTGGGGCCTGTGGGGTGACAGCTTTGGCGGCTGGGGTCCACCCGGAGGATATGGACGCGGTGTCAGTGGAGGTGATGCTCACCTCTGAAGGGAAGGCATACCTGTCAGCTGTCATCTTTGTGACCAGATTCATTGCATCCTAGAGCACTGAAGGAACTTTCAGATGTAATCTCAGAACCTCTGTGTATAATCTTTGAGAACTCTTGGAGAACGGGTGAGGTGCTGGAAGACTGGAGGCAGGCAAATGTTGTCCCTATCTTCAAAAGGGGGGGCAGGGGGAGGATCTGGGAAATTACAGACCAGTCAACCTGACATCAATACCTGGAAAGATTCTAGAGCAGATTATAAATTAGTTAGTCTGTAAGCATTTAGAAAACAATGCTGTGATTACTAGAAGCAGCATGAGTTTGTCAAGAACAAATCATGCCAGACTAATCTTATTTCCTTTTTTGATCGCGTTACTAGTTTAGTATATCATGGTAATGTCATGGATGTAGTATATCTTGCTTTCAATAAATTATTTGACAAAGTACCCCATGATATCCTTTTTGACAAGGTGGTTAAATATGGACTAGATGATACTACTGTTAGGTGGATTTACAGCTGGCTGAAGAACCGTACCCAAAGAGTGCTCATAAATTACTCCCCATCAATCTGGAGGGAGGTATGAGTGGGGTGCCTCAGGGCTTGGTCCTGGGCCCTGTACTGTTCAACATCTTTATTAATGACTTGGATGAAGGAGTAGAGGGGATGCTTACCAAATTTGCATATGAGACAAAACTGGGAGGAACTAGAGGAACACCTTAGAAGACAGAAACAAGAATCAAATTGATGTTGACAAGATGGAAAGCTGGGCCAAAACAAACAAAATGAAATTCAACAGAGATAAATGTAAAGTTCTGCATTTAGGTAAGAAAAATCAAATGCACAAGTATAGGATGGGTGATACATGGCTTGGGAACAGTACATGTGAAAAGGATCTTGGGGTTGTAGTTGATCACAAACTGAACGTGTCAGCAGTGTGATGCAGCTGCTAAAAAGGCTAATGCAATTTTGGGCTGCATTAACAGAAGCATAGTGTCCAGGTCACAAGATGTAACAGTTTCACTCTATTCTGCACTGGTCAGACTCCATCTGGAGTATTGTGTCCAGTTCTGGGCACCACATTTTACGAAAGACATTGACAAATTGGCGTTCAGAGGAGGGCGACAAAGATGGTGATGGTTCTGGAAACCAAGTCCTATGAGGAAAGGTTGAAGGAGCTGGGTACGTTTAGCCTGGAGAAGGAAGACTAAGGGGAGACATGCTAGCCGTCTTCAAATATCTGGAGGGCTGTCACATAGAAGACGGAGCAGACTTGTTCTCTTTTGCTCCTGAGGGCAGGACTAGAACCAATGGGCTCAAATTACAAGGAAGCAGATCTCGGCTAAACATTAGGAAGAACTTCCTAACGGTAAGAGCTGTTCGACAGTGGAACAGGCTGCCTAGGGAGGTGGTGGCCTCTCCTTCACTGGAGGTTTTCAAACAGAGGCTGGATGGCCACCTGTCAGGGATGCTGTAGCTGTGGATTTCCTGCACTGGGCAGGGGGTTGGACTAGATGACCTCTGAGGTTGCTTCCACTTGCTGTCCCTCTGTGGCTGCTCTGTAGGACACCGGCTCCCATCCCTCCCCAGGGTCCCACTGGCTTATATCTGGCTGGCAGAGGGGACTGTGTCAGCAGCCCACCTGGTTCTTCAGGTGGTGTTGGAGGCAGCTGTGCTGGTGCTTGCCTGTCAAGGGACATGTTACCTGTCAGCTCTCATGTTGCTCCCACTGCACGGCTCCTTGGGGCAGTGTAACCCGCCCCCGCCCAGGGGACTGAGCACTTACCTGGCTGTCGCTGGCTCTCTTCTGTTGTTTTGGTGCCATGGTGGTGTGGGAGCCAGCACACCCATCTCTTTGTGCACATGTCCTTGAAAGGTTCCATGCCAAGCTGGGAACGTATTGCGAAGGGGCTGGGGGTTCGGTTGTTGGCCAGGCATTGTGCCTGTCTATCCTTCGTGTGGCCTTTTCCTCATGGTGTTGGCAGACCTGTCCCCTGGGTGGGTGTGTTGCACTGTGCACATGGGCTGGTGAGGGGTGACCAGACCACCCATCCTCACCCATACCCCTGCACAGAGCAACACGGCTTTTTCCGGTTGCTCCATGTGGGGAGGTGGGTGGAATGGGTGGGGGTGCGTGGGTCACGGGAGTGCCCACCCACTGCCTCATTTACACTGATGTTTGCACACATGGGGGATGGGTGGACCTGTCTTGTGTAAAAATGGCCATATTTCTCCAGCTATGTAAAAAGGTTTGACTTATCAGAAATTCTACGTAAGCAGACTTTAAGAAAATGGAGCTGGAGATGGAGAAAGCTGATGTTCATCTAAGTTAGCACCAGGTTTCTACATCTCCAGTTCCCTTCCCCCCCACCCCTCAGAAGCTGAGCGTTAGAGCTCACAGCAGGGCAGAGCTGTGTGTATGATCCTGTCAGTTCTGAGTCTGAGATACAAGGAAATCCTGAAGACATGTTGGAGACAGCCTGGAGAACCTGGTGCTCATTCCCTCTGCAGCCCACCTGAGACTCCCAGGGTCAAAACTAACTGGCAGATTAGTTCTGCCGCTCTGTGCCGCCATTGTGCAGGAGGATGAGGGGTAGAAATGTAATAAATAAATAAATAAAGTTATACACACACGGCTCTGCCTGGCTGTCAGTCTGTCTGTCTGCATATCCACGGAATTGGAGAGAAATGATGTTCACCAATACTCCTCTCCAGTTTGCCCAACATGAAGACTCCCTTGCGTATATACTACAGTATACATGGATATATATCCTGTGTACACCTTAAACATTCAAGTTATCAGGAATCAGAATTTTACTTATCCAAATCAAGACAAACTATATCTCCATAGACCTAGGGGGGAAAAAATTAATTTGACTTATCCAGAAATTCAAGTTATACAAGTTTAAATTAAGCAGATCCCGCTCTATTTTTATTTGGTTAGTGTGCCTTTAATTTATTGGGCCTGTTTAACATTTCAAAAACCTGTGTTTACAGAAGAGACAGACTTGGGTTAAGGCCAAAAGTTTTCTCAGTTTGATTAACTCTTGTCATTGACGTCAACTCAATAATAAGGACATATTGCTAAAAAAGCAAATACTTTTTCCAGTCTTGTAATTGTTTTATTTATTCCTAGTGTAATAAATATATCAAATGTTGAAATTTCTTGTTTAAAAAAAGTTAAGATTATATTTAATTACATTTTAAATCACTTTATGAATGCAGCATAGTGATTTGGTGTGATATTCAAAAACACATGAATTTGGAATCAGAAGTGGCACTGAATTTCATTGGACTTCTGTCCCTGAATCTCATGTGTTTGTTGTACAAAATCATGCCCTCAATAAATTGCAAACTTTGTTGCAAGTGCCGATGTGTACAGTACCCATTCTCCTCACCTCTAAATTTGGTCAAAGTGAGTGATTTGCTTCAAAATCTCCATGTACAATGCACGTTAGAGGGATTTTTGGAAGATTTCATGCCATGTCTTTAGGTTACATAGTTTTTACTCATCAGAAAAACTAACACTTAAAATTCTCCTTCAGCCCTCTCTAAAAACATCTTAGCAGCACTCAGACTGCTTGTAAGGGGCCCAGCAAAAATTAACTTTTCAGAGTGGATATGGGTGGAGTGCTGGTCCCACCCACTCAAAACATCCTTTTTGGTGGGATTGCTGCCACTCCAGGGAGGCGGGGGCTTTTGTAAGCCTGGGTCCCTGCCTTTGCAGAGTTGAGGTTAGACAGGAGCCCCCAAGGGAAGTCCACTGCTGCTTGGGAAGGGGGGAGGTGAGGGTGGGAGTGGCAGCCACACCACCCACAAGCCATCGCCTGCTGCAGGCTACCTCCAGTTGAGATTCACAGCAGCAGCAGCAGCAGGGCTCCTGGCCACCCCCGACGGCTCTCAGCTGGTCCCCAAGCAGTGGTTGCAGCTTCCAGCAGCCCTCAATGCACTGTCATGTTCAGAAGAGTATATGCCGGTGGTGGGCAAAGTTCCCAACCCCAAGAGCTTCACACCAAGATCTTCCGATGGCCAAGTGCCACATGCATGCTCACAGAGAGGGTAGCTCTACCTGTTATGCTGCCCATGTAACAGGAGACACACATTGAGTCCTTAGCAGGTTGTGGGGTCAAGACAGGAGATCAGTAGGTGCTCTACACAGAAAGATTCTTCAGATCTGTGGCACTCAGTATGAGTTTGTGTGAGATATAGGGCATAGCTACCATGGAACGAGGGACTCAGCTGAACCTGGGCCCCAGATTGTATGGGGGCCCTCTACAAGTGGCCCCAGCACTGCTATGAGATTCTCAGAGCGGGCAGAGGAGGGAGCAAGGCCAGCATTCTAGCCCCTATCTTTTCTAGCAATGTTCAGGCCACATGCAAAGGATCCCAAACAAGAAGAAAGTTTTCAGAGTGGGCAGGGGAGAAGTGCTGAAACTTCCTTTCTGGTGGGGTTGCTGCCATTTGGGGGGCCAGACTGGGACCCAGGGCAACACCACAGTCTTTGTGGGGAGGGAGGCTGAGGCTCCCTGGGAGCCTTGGAAGGGCTGGTGCATAGGAAGACTGCCCCTTTGTCCTTTAGGGGGCCCATAATTAGGACATGAGCCCAGACCACCACAGCCTTGTTATGTCAACCAATGTCCCTGGATATACTGTAGCTCATTCATGACTCCTATCCAGTGTGACTTGGTGTTACTCTCAAGCTTGCTTTCTCCTTCTGAGAATGCACTGAGAAGACCAAAGCAAAGGTCAACGCATGTACCAACATCCACGGCAAGAGTATCACATTGGAGGGTTACAAACCTAGCTGTCTCAATAGCTTCTGTGTCCATCTCAGTGCTGGCAAGGATACATGAGGCAGTGTGTAGACCTAAAACACCCTTTGCTGCATAACAAAACACCAACATGGAGCTTACTGAAGTCCTGACAATTTTTTCTTACCAGTGTGAAACCACAGGAATTACCTAAATAGAGCACCTTCTGCCCAGTGCAGATCAGGTCCTTGGGGATATGGCATTGTCTCAAATTGACTTTGCATCATGGGAGCTGGCTGGTCAAGAGATGCAGTGAAGAACTGGGACTTAATCAATGGTTCCAGTATCTGTGATTGTTGCAGTGAACCGCAAACTATGCCTCACCTTCTCAGATGTCAAGCTTTTGAAGGTGTTCTTTCAGCAATCTGCATGTACAAGGAAGCAGGGGCACTGCAGCCAGAGGCGGGATGGAAGAGTTATCCACCGGCCCCCACTTTTGGAAACCAGAACTGCTCAGGTAACAGCTGCAGCCATTAACCTTGAATGATCTGTACAGCTCTCTGCTCCCGTCATGGTCTGCCAGAGGTCCAGACTGCTCAAAGACGGTTACTGACATCAGGGTGAGGGAGCACAAGGTTTCTGTGGACCAGAGTGGTGCTGATGAAGTGGGGCTTCAGAGACAACGACCAAGTCCTTCTAGCACCACTGCCAAGGACTCATGAAAGTCACTGGCTTGTCTTTCTTGTACTTTGCTACAATCCAGCCTATCTACCAACCATCACATAATTCAGGAAACATCTAACTAGAGGCATGGAATCTTAATCCTGCTGGTCTAAAATGTCTGTACTGATAATAGGAAACTAATAAGAAATGCAGCAGAGTTCAGCTTCCACATATACAGCTGAATGTTCCCTGTAGCTGAGAGATGTGCTGAGCTGTAGAAGGCTCTATGGGATAGCAGCAAAGGAGAGGTGTCATAGGATAAAAAGAGACATGCAGACTTTCTGACCCGGCACGGGGAGGGAAAAAGTGGTGGCCAGTCTCCAGGTTGGTGGGTGACCCTAAGCAAACATGCCAGCTACCAGGAGAGCTGTCCCACCACCTGCACAACACCGGGGGGGGGGGGGAACAGATGTGCGGGATGGTGGCCCTGCCCCCACCTCACCCCCCAGCCTCCAATCTTCCACCACGATGGGCCGCCACGATGGCCCCCACACCACGGCAGGAATGACAGGGGTGAACAGACAGGTTGGCCTCCTGTGGCCTGCGTTGGCCCACGTGTACAGCCCTTAACCTGGAATAGGCGCCTGGGATCGGGCCCAGAACCCATTCCAGACCAGCCGCCTACCCACCCCGAGGCAGTCCTGGGCCAACATCTGGTGGTGCAGAACCACACGTGCGGTGAGTACCAGGCCACAGTGGATGTAGCTGTATTTCCATTCTTGTTGAGGCTTGAGTCAAGAGGCTGCGGTCTGTGTAGTGACATTAACTCACATTCCCTGCCTTTTTTCCCTACAAGTATGTGTTACACGCTGCTTTCTTCTTGTGGGAACTAAATAAATAATTATTTCTCAAAAGAAAACTTGAAAAACAAAGTCATGCACATAATAATGTGCCTGACAGGCCTCTGCTCAAAACACAGACTAGTGGGCAGGAACAGCAGGACACAGCCTAGAGCAGGGGTTGGGGACCTTTCCCCTCCCATAGGCCATTTTCAATATTAGTGCAACCTCGTGGGCCAGGTAGAGGGTGTTTAGTATAAAGGAAGAAATGGGAGTGTCCAGATCAAGGATCTATGCCACGGCTTCATCCCTTAAGTGCATGCCCTCATCTCCTTTCTCTTCCTCAGAGCTCACTGTTTCACAGCCTGAGGGTAGAGACTGGATCTATGGACCAGATCCAGCAACAGATAAGGGACCAAATAAATAGCAACCATGGGTAAGAGGTTCCCCTCCCCCCCCTCCTCCAAGTCTAGAACAAGCCAGGTCATGAGCTGGGTGTGGATCAGTCAAACAAAATGAGAAGTGGACCAAGAACAAAGCCAGGAACATAGAGGGTCAATATTGGAGGCTAAAGGACTGATAACAGGAATTGGTGATCAGAACACAGAGCCAGGAAAGAATCAGAAGAGCCTCAGGTTAGGTTGCTCTAAACAAGGGATTGGGTCTGACCCAGGCAGTTATGTGGAATCAGCACTCTCCATCTCAAACCACTCAGTAGGAAAGAAACTAACCATATTCTCAGTACCTAGGAAAAAGGTGGTCTAGGAGGGGGCAAAAAGGATAACAGCTGGCTAAGTTCTGAAGCTGTAGGACCGAAGGAGGATGTGTGAGACAGTTCCCCCCAAAATGGTCAGATGATGGTCTGTATTAAAATTGTCTAGAGAGCAATTTTTAATTGGGCTTTAGTTGAAAGGGATCATCAACCTCTCCCTCTCTACTGAGTCATTTCTGTTGGCCTTCAATCACACCACTGTCTCCCCCTATTCTTAAGAAGGCTAGTCTTGACCTCTTCGACCCTTCCAGCTATCACCCCATTTCGCTCTTTCCATTCACTTCCAAGTTCCTGGAGTGGGCAGTCCAAGGTGCTGTCTTGATTTCCTCTCTTCTAATTCCTCCCCTGACCCCCTTCAATCGGGCTTCTGTCCTCTCCATTCAACTGAGACTGCCCTTGCTAAAATCACCGATGACCTCTTAGGGCCTCTACTCCATTCTTGTGCTCCTTTATCTCTCTGCTGCCTTTGACACAGTCAATCATGGCCTCCTTCTGGTTTGCTACACACCCTTGGTTTCCGGGAGTCTGTTCTTGACCAGTTCTCTTCGTATCTCTCAAAGTGCTCCTTCAAAGTTTCTCTTGCAGGTACCTCCTCTACATCGCTTCCCCTCTCTGTGGGTGAGTCCCCAAGGCTCTGGCCTGGGCCCTCTTCTATTACACTCTTTTGCTAGGTAAACTAATTGAATCTCGCAGATTCCAGTATCACCCGTATGCTGATGACATACAGCGCTCTCTCTCCAGTCCTGCACTTTCCTCCTTCCAGTCCTGTATTGCTGACATCTCTGCCTGGATGTCTTGCCACCAACTCAAACTTAATACGGCCAAGACCAAACTCTTCATCTTCTTCCCCCAAACATTCCCCTCCCACTTCCCTCTCTATTTCCATGGGTGTGTCACCATCCAGCCTGTCCCACAAGCGTGTAGCCTGGGATTCATCTTTCACTCCTCCCTCTCCTTTACCCCTCAGATTCAGGCTGTTGCCAAATCTAGTTGCTTCACTCTGTAGAATATTACTAAAATCCAGCCCTACCTCTGTTGCCACTGCAAAAACCCTAGTCTAATCAATGCTCTAGTCATCTGCCACCTTGACTGCTGTAACTTCCTCCTTACTGATCTCTCCTGTTCTGATCTCACCCCCGTCTCTGTCCAACGCTCTGCTGCCAAAGTCATCCACCTTGCCTGTTGCATTGATCACATTCAGCCCCTCCTTTGTCCTACACTGGCTCCCGCTATGTGAACACATTCAACACAAGTTCCTGGTTCTCATCTGCAAGGCTCTCTGCTCCATCTCTCTCTGTTCTTGTATCCCACCACACTCCTGCCTGGGAGCTTCGTTCCTCCTCTGCCCCCACTCTCACCTGCTCACGACTCCCTTGCTCCTGTTCTAGACATCTTTGCCTCTTCTCTTTTGCTGCCCCCCATGCCTGGAACTCTCTCCCTCAATTAGGGTGGCCATCCCGCCCCCTTTAAAAGAGGATGCTTATGAAAAATACATGTTGCCGGGCTCCATTGTTTGCAGTGCAGCCCTGCACCATGTATTTTGCATAACTGTCTTCTTTTAAAAGGGAGGGATGGTCACCCTACCCTGGATACATTTGTTCTGCTCACTCACCCCCAACTTTCAAATCCCTCCTGAAAAACTACCTCCTGTCAGACTTTTCCTAGCTCGTCATGAGTGAAATTGCCTTCTCCCTCACTCAGAATCTCTTCCTTGTAAATAGGTTAAGCACATGCACCTGCAACTTCTCAACCTCATGAATGTATCCTTGTCTCTTAGATTGTAAGCCCCTTGGGTCAGGGATATGGCTATAACTATTGATTGTACAGTGCCAGGTTCACTGCTGGCACTTTATAAATAATTTAAATAAATTTTTTAGGTAAACTGAAAAAATATTGACTATTACAAACCTGTAGTCCTTACCTTTTATTTGTAGCATTTTCAGCTGTTTGAATATTTTTCAATTTGTTATTAGATTATAGATTTGTTTCAGTATCACTGCAAACTAAGGACAAATCCAAACTTCTTTCAGTCATGTGGATATTTCTACTAACATCTGCGGAACTACCTGCATGAGAAAGTGATTGATGGCATCGTCAGTTTCTAGCATGCAATATTTCTAATTCCAGCAGATGGCAGTGTGGTATATTTTAACAGCAGCAAAACCTTAATGATGTGAACGTCAAAGACTATTATATTGAGGGGGTGGCCAAAGCTCCCAACCTCATGAGCCATGTACCAAAGTCTTATATGGTCAAGAGTCACATGACATAAACATATGCACACACAAACCACTCCTGCTTCATGAGGCACTGGCCATTTGTGGACAGTGTGGCCATGAAGCTTCACTGCCTGGGATGAGTGCTACTATCAGCTGTCTTTGTTATCATTCACCCTCTACAACTGTATTTTATGGGCGTATGTTCAGCTCGGGGAAGGCAATAGTGGGGAGGGTGGAAAGGTGGATCTATGAGGGATAGGCTTGGGTGAGAAGACTATGGTGAGGGCAGGGAACTTTTGGGGTTAGTCACGGCTCCCAGGAGGAAGGGAGATGTTGGGAGGGGACTCCTCCATGTGACAGCTAGAAGGGTGGGATGTCTTGGGGAGGAATGGGATTCCTTTTTCTTTTTTGTGAATGATTTGCCTATATATCTTGGCCCTAGGGGACAGGGTATACATACAAAATCGAATGTAAATGTAATGTGATTGATTGGCAGAGCCAGTGCTTCGCAGTTCTGGCTGCTGAGATTGTGAGGAGCAACTGCAATTCAGCTGCTGAGACTCAAGTGCAAGAACAGGGCCATTAAGTCCTGTGCAGGGCCCAGGGCCAGACTTTATTAAGAGGTAAGAATTAACAAAGTATTAAAACAAAGGAGAACCTGGGAACTTCCCCGCACATAAATCCCACCCTCAGAACAACAGTCTGGTGTCACAGCAAAGAGTCACAGTTCTGCGTTCCCAAACCCCTTCCCCCCCACTCACAGTTCCTTGGGGCATGTTCAGTTCACAGAACTCTGGATGTCCCACACAGGCTGCTGCTGCTGCTGCTCTCTGCACTAGCACCCTCAGACATGGCTCAGCAGTCTACGCCTCAACCTGGCCCAGGGAGAGAATTCCTTACAGACTGCTATAGCTCTCCAGCACCATTTGGTGCTCTCCTATATTAGCACTTCAGGAATTTCCTGATACCATACAAGGAAGGTAGACTCTCTTAACACCACCAGGGGGGGATTTCCTATTGTCCAAGGGGGACCCCAAATTGTCCTCTGTGGCCTCCCATCATGCACCTGGAACATGCATGCAAATGACATACGTTCAGGAAGGGCACACCCATGGAGCAGATTGCTTCCCCCCCCCCCCCAAGGGGAACACACCCAGGGAGATTTCCCTTTCAGTGAGCTTTTTCAAAATCCTGGGCTACATAAACTTAAATTATAACACCTGAGGGCTACACTGTAGGTGTGTGAGGATGGGGATGCGTAAGTCCAAAAAGGCATGCAATGGCGCTTGTCTTCTAAACGCTTGCAGCAATACTTCCCCCCCCCCCCCTTTCATTTCAAACATTTCAGAGCTTAGTTTTCCAATCATTTCAGTGTTATTGGGAGCTTCCAGGTCAAGACCAGGGCATCTATAGGTCGCTAGTTTTTTCCCCTCACATGGTAAAAACAGATGTGACAGTGGCCTACTTTGGCCTGCTGTGGTCTGGGAGCCATCAACAAGTTTGTTGTGCCGCTGCCAGATGTTTGCCTGCTTCTGCCCCGGTGCAGGTAGATGGCTAGAGTCCTCAGAAAATCTCTGAGGTCACAGCCCAGGCTAAGGGCCACCCATGCAGGCCAATAAAGTCCATGGCAGCCCATCACTGGCCACCATGCCTGTCCATCATGGTGGGGCGCTGTGAGCAGGGCAGGGTCACCTACCCATAGGTTTGTTGTGCTCCTGAACCCACCAGGACCATGCGGTTGGTGGGACGGCTCTCCAGTCATGGGCATGTGTGTCTGGTGTGCCGACATAGCCCAGGCCGTGTCGGCTGTGGTTCCCCACCCCAGGCTATGCCAGGGAGCCTTGGTGCTGGCCACACAATTGTTTTTACCCATAGTGTCAAAAATAGATCAGTTTTATGCAAAGCTAGAAAATGGGTCTCTGAATATGTACTTGTTTCTCTGGTGTGTAATGCTAGGATACCTGAAGCATTGCTCAAAAATGTGGGTAAGACTCATGAGTAAATAATTGGCTATTTATTTTATCTCTAATTCATGGTAATACTTGTTAAGCACAAGTGTGTTTGAAAAGTATAGTCCTAAACTCAGTCACAAAAGCTTGCTAAGGTTTAACCAAATGTCAGACATTATACTTGGTTATTTGAGAGGGATAATATTAGGTCAAATTTGGCCCTAAATTCATATTTAGTATAAATAACCTTTTGTAAAAGTAGAAATGTTTTCATACTTAAAAAAAAAAAAAAAAGTAAGAGTCCAATGGAAATTGCCCTTCATTATCCTGCAATATTTTTGATGCGGCCATTGCAGCTAATAACATCTGTATATTAATGTGTTCAAATTAAAATTAATTAGAAAATACCTGACTGTTCAACAATAAAATTGGCAACCTCTTTTCATTCTGCAAAAGCAAACACACAGGATTAAGGGTGAAATGTACATTAGTTTCCAAAAGCCACTTTAATAACCTCAAGTTCTATTTGTGATACAAGAAAGGAAAACTGGTAGAAAATATTTATTTAACTCGAGAATGTCCTTCCACTTCTTTCCTTGCAATCAGTTGAGATCCATCATTCATCTAATCAAAGAAGTTAAATACATATATTTTAAAACATGCTTCAAAATTCAATGGAGTCCATTTCAGTTTCCTGGTGAGCATCTCAAAATATTCTTGTTCAGCTGATTCCTTGCTGGACCTGATAGGGTTAACAGCCACTTCAGTGGTCTGTCATCGGGTAAAAACAGATGTGTAGGCAGCGCAGACACTCTCCGACCTGGCCTGGGGTAGGAAACCGCAGCCTACACGGGGGCAAAGAACAAACGTGCCTGCGGCTGAAGAGCCATCCAGCTGCCCACACACTCCAGATAGGGCAGGGAGCTAAACAAACAGGCGGGCGGGCAGCCCTGCTCCCACCCTGCTTCCAGCGCCCCACCCCCACCATGGTGGCCCCTGGTCTGGGGCTGAACACCTGTACTAGCCCATGTTGGTCAGCATGGGTGGACCTTAGCCTGGGCTGTGGTCTCAGAGATTTTCTGGGAACATGGCCCGGGTTAGCTGCCTACCTACCCTGGGGCAGTCCTGGGCCCACATCTGATGGCACCGAAAAAGACATGCTGGTGGGTCCCAGGCCAAAGCGGGCCACTGTCATGTCTGTTTTCCCCCATCATTACTGACAAAAACAGGGAGTTTCACAAAACCATCCCACTCTCTGCAGGGTAAAGGTTCCTGAGCTGTGGGCCAGGACCCCAACTTTGACTGTGCCACCTGCAGATGAGGCTGCATTTTCAAGTGAGATTTATTTAGATGGTACATGACTTTGGTGCTATCTGGGGCCACAGAAGCAAAATGTTTGGTTGCCACTGTATTAGGAGCAGCTCAAGTTTTATATTCACTTTCTCTTCCCTTATTTTAATCCCTTTCCTCAGGAAATGGCTCTTATGACCACTGTTTATTAGCATTCCTCACTTAGGTTATCTGTGCTTGGCACCATTATCCCATCAAACAGTCACACCTCCCCCCAACCCATCTTTGAAAACCTCTCCACTTCACTCCCACTCTTTTTAATCTCCAGAACCATTTTGTTTTGCTTTGCCTTGGAGATTTTGCTAGCTCCACAGTAGGCAGAGTGTAGGTGAGCCCAGTAATATAAATAGACTCTAATGAGATTCTTTCAAAGCCACCCCAAGATGCTTGTAAGCAGAAGAGGGTGGCATATAAATTTGATTATAAATAAAATAAATAAATACATAAATAATAGCAATGCCTCTTTCTCTGAGGAGCAGTGGGCACCCAGCCATATCTCCCACCCTGCTTCCGGGCACTAAGGATGCCAGGCATCTGACTGTGCACAGCAATCCTGGATGCCTGGCCTTCCTACCAGGCGCCAGACAATTCTCTGGTGTAAATCTGAGCAGTATGAAAGCTTCTGTAATTTACACTAGCTGCCAGGGGTCTCCAGGGACTGGCCCCAGTGTAAGGTAGTCCCGGCACCATCCAGTTGGTTTCCATGGACCATACACTCAGTCCAAAACAACTGCTTGGGGAAATTGCCCAGTTTTAGGCCTGCCTTGAACGTAGCTTGTGTTTGATTTCCTTGTTTCTTCATTCTGTTTCTCTTCTTGGCCATGTTTACAAACTGTGTTGATTTTCTAGTTCCTTCCACTTGTGCTCTTCAGGAATGACTTCAAATGTCAAATAGAGATGGGCCCAAATTTTGAAGTTTAGATTTGGATTTAAATTTCCCCACATTCCAGGGCTGTTTGAATTCAATAGTGTTTTAGTTTAGGGCCATATTTGGTCCAGCACAATATTTAAGTGGGTGGATTCCTTTTGAAGAGAACTGAATTAATTAATCTTTAAAATGAACTTCATTAGGATGTCCTATCTGTAAAAAAAAGTGGCCACTTTTAAAGCTAACCAGATCAGAATAGCACTGGCCATGGTAACAATCACAGTTAGGCGACAGACTGACACTTCAGAATTTGCTGAGGTATGAGGCTGGAAACCTGGAAATCCCCTTTGGGTGGCTGAAGAACTTTAGGAAGGTCCTTTGTGATTTGTCCAACCCCTCTTTTTGCTGGTACTGCTGTTGTGGGTTGCCATTCCAGAGATGGGTAATGTTGAACCGGGAGCTTGCTTGGTGTAAATAAGGGTACAGGGAGCACATTCTTGTAAGGAATTCGATACCGCCTCATCTTTTCTCCAAGTCTGCCCATCTGTATGTTCAGGTAGGGAGATCGCTGCACTAGGAAGGTATCCTGGTGCTCCCTCTCATACCATTCGTGGCAGATGCTGTTACATTCTGACAGAGCAGTCCTGCAAGAAACGTTTCAAACTAAAGCTAAAGAAACAGAATTGATTTTCACTCCCCAGGTCATAGTATAGTAGGTCTCCACGTCTGTTCATGTACTATTGCCTGGCTTTGGACTAGGGATGGGCATGGGCCCACGAGCTATTCAGTACGTTTCACCGGAGTTCCTTCATTTATACAATCTCTGCTCACGCCCACACAGCTCTGTAACTTGCCAATGAGAAAAGATTTTGAGATGGGTTTTCAAAATTGCTGAACTCCCAGTTGAACAATTCACATGACTAAAGAGAGGCCAAGTCAGGGGAGTAGCTATCCTATATGCGGGTGATGCAGCTGCACCCAGGCTCATGAGCCCACCTGCATGTATATTCTAGCTACGCCAGGGAGACAGTCCCTGCATTGGCGCCGACACAGCGGCCACACTCTCTCTCTCGATTGCTGGATAGGCTGTGCAGCACACCCCTGCCTGCTGCAGCGGGGGAGAGCCCGGATTCCATCCTCTGCACCACGGCTCATTCCACACTAGCTACACCCCAAGGCTGAATGCATTGAAAATCCGTCCAGCAATTGAAGAGGCAACAGGGAAGCTGTTGGACCTTTATTAACCTTGCATGAAGTGCTTTTGAATGAGCCAACAGAGTTAGGGTAAGGTTTTTAAACAACCTTAAAGTAGTAAGGACAATTTCCAGAAATAATCAGTTTCACTTGCTCTCACAAAGCCTTAGTCACACAGTGACTAAGGGTATTTTCAGACATGACGGGGCCAGCATTGACCCCATCACGGAATCACCAATTGATCCCCCGCCAGGATCAAAATGGCACGGCCAACAGACGTGCCAGCTGATCCGTGCACCCGCCCGCCCCCCAGGGCATTGACCACGGCCCGGAATCAGTGGCGAGCACGGCCTCTGATTCCGGGCCATGGTCAGGGGACAGACATGACGATCCCATTGATCACGGGCGGGAATCTCATTGACCATGCAAACCGCCATGGTCCGGGCAGGAGGGCCGTCTGTGTGGTCAATGAGATTCCCGCCCGTGATTCACGGGGGTGAACATCTGACAGGAATCACCTGTCGGGCCAACAGACGTTATGGTCCCTTGCTCACCATGTGGGTATTCACTGTGGTTAAGCGTGGGATCCTAACGTCTGAAAATACCCTAAGATTTCTGTATGGCTGTGTGAGTTCTAAAAAGCATTCAAAGCTCGCAAAGGTATAATTGATTCAGAATTTTTCCAAAGTTTGTTTGCTGTTTTCAGAAAGACCCTGTTCAAAATCTCTCTCTGCTTTTTAGCAAGTCATTCAGCTCAGTCAGAGCCAGTGTGGTGCAGTGGATAAGGTGCTGAACTTGGGCCTGGGAAGCCAGGGTCTGAAGAATCCTCCCCTAGCCATGAACTCACTAGGTGGCCTTGGGCAAGTCACAACCTCAGCCCCAGTTCCCCATCTGTAATAAATGGGAGTGTTTGTGTGTGTGTGTCTGTCTGTCTGTCTGTCTGACCCTTGTCCATCTTAGATTGTAAACTCACTGGGCAGGGACCTGTCTCTCATAATAACAATTGTAACGCACCAGGCACACTGCTGATGCTGTATACATGCTTAATAATAAATAACCTAGGGCACTTTTAAACGAGTGGGTCGCCGTTGCGCAACCCACTCATGCGATATTTCAAAATCCCTCAAGGCGGGATTACACGAGACAGAAGTCCGGGATCATGCGCATAGAAGGCGGTCGCGCATTGTTTGCAGACCTCACAATCCTCACAACCGAGTTTTTTAATTCACAGTCTGCAAACAATGCGCGACTGCCTTCTATGCACATGGTCCCGGACTTCTGTCTCGTATAATCCCGCCTTGCGGGATTTTTAAATATCTCATGAGCGGGTCACGCAACAGCAACCCACTCGTTTACAAGCAGCCCTGGTTAGTGGTGCTGAGTTTCTCTCCCCCCCCCCCCCCCCATACTTAGTACTGAAAACACAAAGGTAACTTCTACTATGCCTGACATGACAGGATAACAGCTGATAACCACATGCACTAGTGTTTGCAGACAAACTGAAATACACTGATCAGACATTTAGGATTAAATCAAAATGGAAAGTGGAGTACTATGCATCAATATTTGAAATATAGATTAGTGCTCTTAATAATATCATTTTCATGATTGATTCAGTTGCTGCTCAGGTTAGTTGCTGACCATTACACAATCAGAAACAAACTATAATGGTAAAAGTATAAAACACACTATGGGGGAAATTCTGACCCCATGGAATTCAATGCTAGCATTGCCATTGACTTCAGTGAGGACCAGATTGTACCCCAAGAAAATACAATAAGAAGGTTCAATTGGAGTCTTCGTACCTGTCTTGCCGCCTCGTTTCCATAGTCAGGTCCTCCCAGAATAAGGAAAAAGATTCCTTGTTTGAAACATTTTTTTCTTTTGCATCGCAGTTAAGGATAGTGAGATGCACGGTATCGGAGCTTTGCAGAGCGGGTGAGAACATTGCTAAGTTTATGTTGTTAGTTATAGGATGATTTGAAACACCCTCTCAAGCAAGAGTTGAATGTGATAATTTTTTGATCTCTGTTTTGTTGTGGGAAGCATACTGCAGATTACAGCTGCTTAAGTATTTTTGAGTATCTATTTTAAGTTGCTGAATCACTTGGTGTGTTATGGTGAGTGAGCTGAGAGGTTGAAAGTTCCAGAGTATTTAGAAGTGAAGGCCATTGAATGACTAACTGAGAAAGAACTTTTCCTTAGCACCCTCCCCCCCCGACACTGACATTCTGGTTCATGTCCCAAAGCCTCCAGGACTCTACACTGTCTCCACAGCTTCTTTAAGCTCCAGACAAAATATAAACAAGAAGGAGTAACTAATGGAACTATTCCTCACATTTTCAGCCTTTCTTAGCATGTTACACATGAAACAAATAAAAATAATAATAATAACCAGTCAATCATCCGCAAAAACTCCTTATTAACAGTGTAGTATTACAATATACTACAAACAGACAGTCTGTAATTATATAGGTGTCCTCATTTGGCCTTTTGCTGCCCACCGCACTTTGGTTGAGGCAACGGTTATGAGTACTGCCATCTTTGGAAAGTTCAAAACAATTAAACAACTTCTTAAAATAATCTGAGAGATTCTGGAAGGTTCTAAGTGTTCCTGTTAGGGGAAGGGTTGGAAAGTAGGTCAGATGCCACAAGAGTGATCAGCCAAGGCCTTCAAGGGCCAAAGGGGAAAGATAAACTCTTCTAAGTTTAGGCAATGCTAGATACTGGGAGCTCATGTCATACAAGCCTTGGCATGGACTTAGCTTTCTTCCCCAGATGGATTTTTATTTGTCCTTCTGAATATTTTAATATACCTATATTTGTACCTTCTGTTTACATCAGTCCTATGTATCTTCCTAGGTATGTATTAGAACACTTTGGATAATGGTAACTATGTTTCATATCATACTCTGAAAAATTGTTTTTCTTTTCAAATTTCTGATTTTTATTTTTATTTAAAATTTATTTATTTAAAATAAACACCAAACCTGACAATTATTCAGTAACTAATTTTTCCTATTTATTTTTTTTTAAATTAATTTTCCCTTTCCATCCGTTCAGAGGGAAAAGGTAGCGGGCAGGAAGGATGAAAAGTGTGTGTGTGTGTGTGTATTTGTAAAATATTGTAAAATCACAGAGTTGGAAAGGACCTTGAGGGTCATCTAGTCCATGGAGGAGGACTCTACAACATCCCTGACAGACGGCTGTCCAGCCTCTTGTCTTTTGAAACTCTCCAGTAATGGAATGGCCTACAACCTCCCATAGGCAGTTTGTTCCTTACTGTTAGGATGTTTTCCCAGATATTTAACCAACATCTAGCTTCTTGTAGCTTGAGCCTATTCGTTCTAGTTTTGCCCTTTATAGCCGTGAAAAACAATTCATTGCCAACCTATTTGAAAAAACTACAAAATGAAAGATTTTTAGGGTTTCAACTTTTTTTTCACTGAATAATCAAAACTTTTGGGGGAAAAGGCCTATAATCTGTTCCCTGAATTCTCTCCGTTGCCACCAATAGGGAAAACACAGTGAACATGTTTCCCTGCCTATAGTTACAGTATGTGTTCTAACATCTGAGCACCTGTTGAGTTCTTTTATTAATTTAACATAAGATGGCAAAAAAGAAAAATGAAAATCATGTATCATTTAAAGCTACCTTTGTTTTTCCTTTGAATAGCTGGATTTTCCAGTGCAGAAGGAAAGAGTTTTAATCAGCATAAAAGCTTGAAGGCAGCATGACAGGAGAGAGGGTAATGGGGGAAAAGGACCCCAAGAAAAAGTGAGGAAATGCTGGAAGGATTGTATTCAGGAAGCTGGCAGACCTTAGTGCCACCTTGATCAAAGATGGAAGTAATCATCGGTTTTTCACCTCCTGCAGTGTGGGGTGTGGCTCATTTACTTGGGTCACCTGGGTAAATCTCACCAAATTAACTCCCTGCCATTGCTGCACTGCCATCCCCCTGCCCTCTTTTTGTCTAACACTATATGAGAGCTGTATTATATTCACCTTAGGGCTTGAGATAGAGGTGGCAGGGTGAGATATGCCATTTACAGATAGTCAGGATAGATGATCTTGTGGTCCTGTCTCACCTTCGACTGTGAAATCCATAAACTACAGCTGGTTCAACTCTACCAATGGTAACAATGGATGCAGTCACACAATGCACTTACCACACCTTGGGCAGCCTTACCACACGATGCAGTGCATTGTGTGCCTGGCAGCTGCCAGATGTTAGCCCCACCAAAGAGCAGGACAGGGCAGGCTGCTGTTTGCTAGGTGCTGCGTCCTTGGAAAAAGGCCTTATCCAAAATGGGGTATGGCTGCCCAAGGTGCGGTAACGTACCACTGTTCATGTGCCCAGTCCCTGTCTACCCCGCCACATGGCAAGGTCTGCTGTGGGGTCCTGAGCAGCAGGTTCTAGCTCCAGTCCCACGCAGCACGTCACGGCTGGGGGCAGGATAGTGGGCAGGCTGGGCGAGGAGGGTGAAGGCAGGACTGGGCACCTGCTCGTGTGGCCAGTGCCACAGCCCACCACGGGGCATGGCAGGATAGTCAACAGCTGCCTGCCTGCGTGGCTGCCCCATGAGAGGAGACATCTGTCCTGCTCCCCATGTCGGCACTGAAGTGGGGCAGCAGCGACTGCCCACCATGGGGTACGTGAACATCGAGCCCTCTGCAGCACATGTGGAGCCAGCACCCAATGGTAAGAGCACACAGCATGGGGGAAATGAACCCTGTGCTTCTCACTGCAATGCCATCCCACAGTCAAACAGTTTGAACAAACATTCAGGCTGCCCTATGTTTTTTTATTACCACCCTATGGACTCTGACCAACAGAGAGAGAACCCATCAGGCGGTAGGATAAGCAAGGGAAGGCTGAAAGCTGTGATGGTCAAATTGACAGGGCAAAGCTCCTACTGGTGAAACTGGCCCCTGCCCTGAGCCTATACTGACAAGACCAAAGCTCTGATGGTGAAAAGACATTGCCTGTTTTCAGACAGATGTGGGGCTGGCCACCCCTGGAGTTGCTTTGGGGGTGCAACCCCATGTCTGCCTGCTTGCAGCCCTGCCTAGGTCGGGTTTAAACAGACCGGGTAACTGCTGTGGCCGACGGTCTGACCATGTGGCACCCCTTTCCCCCACACCATAGAGTTGCAGGTGGATTGCCCAACTCTCTAGGCTGCTGCCCGGAACTCTGTGGTGTTGCGGGGGGCAACCCCCACCCGAGAGTGGAGTTGCATTAGCTGTCTGTCAAGCAGACAGACAGCAGCTCCGCCGTGGGCTAGTACCCTGGGTTTGGATGGCCTGCTCTGCTGGCAGTGCCCCTGGATGTTCTGGAGCGCCACAAATGGGGCTAGAGTGCAGCAGGGACAGATGGGCCACCTGGGGGGGCGGTGCAGCAGAGGTGGGGCTGCTGTCAGCCTGACAGCACCCACTGACTCCACAGCATGGTTTGGGCTGTTCCATGAATTGGCTGAGGAGTTCCCCGGATATATTCTGGGGAGCAAACCTCTGCAAATCTGTGTTTCCTCTGTGGGTTGCTTCAGGGTTTGAGTGAGCAAACGTAATGTCTGCCCCCATGCTAGGGGGCTGGAACGGTAGCAAGCACGGTAAAGATGGTCAGCTACCTGTGCTCAGTACAGGGCTTGCCAGCAGGTGGGGAAAATCTTCGGAGTCTCTGGCATCCTGACTATTAACACTCCTTCTATTTTGGCTTCCCTTGCTGAGCATGTAGGGGCTATTAATGGTAGTTATTGGCAAGATCCTAACCTGGGGGTGGGAGGTTATTTCTGCTATTGCAAAAAGTGTCATGGGAAGGGATGCTCTGTCAGTCATGGTTTTGGTTTTACCGTTATGAAGTGAACCAGTATTAAAAGAAAACAACAATGAACACAGACCTTCATTTAAAACAATGTTGGGAAATTCGTGAAAGGGGTCAGGAAACCTTCAGCCAGCTACCAGGACATAGCTACAAATGGGGGAATGCTGCAAACCTTCTCCAAAAGAAAAACTTACTAGAGCTTTGTCTGGGTACTTCTGTCCTTTATTAGGTTGTTTTTTGTTTACTTTTTGTCTACAGCGTGTGGATTCTCCCTCCCTCCCTCCTTAAATTCCTGTCAGGGCACCTTTTATTCCATATCTTGCTGGCTCATCCCTTTCTTTCTTGCTTCCTATTTCCTACAGTCCCTTGTTCTCCCTCCTGTTCTCATTCTGCCCTTGGTTCACTTACTCCTTGAGATCCCTGCCTGAAGTGGGTTGGGTCCTCTTTTTCCCAAGATCCCACTCCCCTCCAATTCCATTGAGTTTTCCAGTTTCTCCAGACTACCCCATATTCCCTGTGATTTTCTGCTGCTCCCCCACGTTCCTTGGCCTCCATCTTGCCCCACCCCTGGTTCGCTTAGGAGAAACACTAGTGTAGAGGAAGGAAGACTGGGAAGTATTAATGTAAAATAAATGACTATGGATCCCAAATTCAAGATAATAACTTGTGCTCAGCATAGAACGTGGACTAGCTAAGAGTTTGGAGAGTGTTAGGGTGTCCCAGTACACAGCTACGGCGTTCCTTTAGCTAGAAAACAAAGGTTTTGCTTGCACATTTAAAAAAATGGGTTTCTGTGAACCCCAAATAGTTTTGAGAAACCAAAGTATAGTGTGAAAATCTGCAAGATTTCAAACTCTACTTATTACGATGGAATATTTCTTCCATAACAGCCCCCCTAATGTGCTAATTAAACATGCAGAAAGACACAGTGCCTGCCCCCAAAGAGCTTGCAATCAGAAAAGGTTCGACCATTATTCCATGGGTGTATGGTCAGGGCACTATTGGCAGCAATGGTGGAAATGCAGAATCCATGGGGCCCTGTGTATGATGAGAGGATTTTCTTTTTAGCAAGGCAGGTCTGACAGATCAAAACAGTTTTCTCCTAAGTTCTAATGTCCATACAGTGACTAAATAAACCAAACACCACGGTTTTGACAAATACTAGTCAATTATAATGAAAACTGCGAACCTCCAGTACACAATCAAAGGCTGCTGATTGGTTGGCTATAGGAAACACATCTTCCACTATTGACCATAGCAGGAATGAAGAGAATGATTCCTCAACAGCCAATCAGCAGTGATCGTTCAGCAAGCTAGCAACGCACTGCAGGCTGCCCCCAGGGGTGTGTAATGTATGGACTACAGACACAGATGGCAGGCCAGAGATCACTACTGAGCATCTGCCATCAAGCTTGGCTTGTACAGCATGTAGGAACCAAAGGACTTCAACCCCCTTTAAAAAGGTGACTAGGTCTTTCAAAATGAAGGGCCAATCTTAGTTTTTACTAAGACTCCCTTTAAAGCACGAGGCTAAGCTATGTTTTTAGCTGTCCCTCCCAAGCTATTTTGAAGGATAAGATACCAGAAAGGCTTTATCTGCTCACCCTTAATTTAAGGGTGGGGTGGGGGTGGGATGGACCATGAGATTTGCACACAAAGTGCTGTGATTCAGAAGAGGGTTTGTGAGCAGTTAATCCTGGGGGAGCTTGGAGGATTGGAGTGATGCAATTTGTGTGCCTGAATTAAGGGCTCATTCAGACGTGTGTTTAAATCACACAGCTGCGTCGGCGGCATCGTGCGATTTAAAGAACCCTGCACTTCCGGGTTAGTGTGAATGCGCTGAGCGCGCACATTTCCACTTAGCCCGAATGTTTGGAGTGAGGTTTGAAAAGTTGCTCCGAGCAGCTAGGTGGAAATGTGCACGCTCAGCGCATTCACACCAACCCGGAAGTGCGGGGTTCTTTAAATTGCACGATGCTGCCGACGCAGCTGTGCGATTTAAACACACGTCTGAATCCAGCCAAGACTCTGTTAGGCAGGTTTCAATACATTCTTCAGAGTGATCCTGTCTCTGGATGCTCTCCCCTTTCTCCAAGCCACAAGGCAGCAGAGCGTTACTGCATATTTCAAGCAAGGCAGTAATACTAAAAACCTGTAAGTGCTGCTGCATGACAGCTTTGCTAAGATTTGTGGCTTTGACAGATCCATCAACAGGGTAGCAAGGGGGTCTGGGCTTCTAGGAAAGTGGGCAAAGGGTGTGGCCAATGTAGGGTTAACACCAGCTGACTTGTCTATCCTTGCCCACCAAGGGCTGAAGGGATTGGGCTGCAGAAACTGCTGATCAACTCCACCTGAGTGGATGACTGCTCCCCCCTCCCCCCCCCCCCCTGCAGGGCCTTCAGCAAGGGGCTGCCCAGAGGGCGATGCCCTCAGGGCGGCGACCAAAGGGCGAAGAGCCGTTGGTGGGCCGTTAGTGGATGGAGGCGGCCACCATCACAACCGCGAGACCCATCTCCCCCCTCTGTAACTGACCCACCAAGATGCCGGTTCTTCTCTCTCACCCCCCTCTCCCCTCCCTCCCCATTCCCGCTCACCTGCTTCTCCCCCTACTTCTTTCCCCACTCCTCCTGCTTCCCACTAAGCCTGTCAGCTCTCCCCACCGTCCCCACACCCCCTCCTCCTCCTCCCACCACCACTTCTTGCCCTCTGCCCCGGTGCCCGTCTCCTGCCGATCCCATCACTGACCTTCCCCTAATCTTATCCTGACTCCCTGTCTCCCCCCTGATCAACTCCCGTTCTCCTGTTCCCTCTGGAACTGTCGCTCCTCTGCTAATAAAGCCCCCTATATCCATGATCTTTTCTTCTCTTGCTCCCGTCACCTTCTCGCCCTTACTGAAACCTGGATCTCCCCCACTGACTGTCACCCCTGCCACCCTCTCCTACGAGGTCTCTCCTTCTCCCACCAGCCTTGCGCCAAAGGCTGGGGTGGTGGCGTAGGCCTCCTCCTCGTCTCTTCCTGCCAGTTTCAACCCCTCCCCCCCCTCTCTCCTTCCCCTCCTTTGAGGCTCACTCCGTTCACCCCTACTCCCCTCTCCACCTCCGTGTTGCTGTTACCTACCATCCCCTGGGCTCCCTCTCCTCCTTTCTCTCCGAGTTTGAGTCCTGGCTCACCTTATTCCTCTCCGATGACATCCCCACACTCATCCTTGGTGACCTCAACATTCATGTTGATGCATCCTCTCAGCCTGGTATCACCTGCTTCCTCTCCCTAGCCTCCTCCTTTTAATCTCCACCTCTGGACTAGCTCCCCCACCCACACTGATGGCCACTCTCTTGATCTCGTGTTCTCTAGGAACTGCTCTATCTCTGATCTCTCCTTCG
>QEPC01013498.1:92898-186269 GCA_003113815.1 Sphenodon punctatus | reverse complement strand
AACCCCTCCACTTACCCCCTGGACTCCATTCATTCCCGCCTCCATTGCCTCTACCATCGCCCCTCCCCTCCTGCATATCGTCAACCTCTCCCTCTCTACTGGCTCCTTCCCTCTGCCTTTAAACATGTCACTGTCTCCCCCATCCACAAAAGGTCCACTATGAATCCCTCTGAACCCTCTAATTACTGTCCTGTCTTGCTCCTCCCTTTTGCCTCCAAGCTCTTGGAACGGGTTGTTTACTCCCATTGCCTCGACCTCCTCTCCGCCAACTCCTCCCTTGACTCCCTCCAATCTGGCTTCCGCCCCCTTCACTCCACTGAAACTGCTCTTGCTAAGATCACCAATGATCTTCTTGTGACTAAATCCAACTGCCTTTACTCTATTCTTGTCCTCCTTGATCTCTCTGCTGCCTTTGACACTGTTGACCACCCCCTCCTTGCTTGAATCGCTCCACTCCCTTGGATTCCGGGACTCTGTCCTCAACTGGTTCTCCTCCTACCTCTCTGGCTGCTCCTTCAATGTATCTCTTCCTAACTCCTCCCCCTCCTCCTCCCCACCCCTCTCGGTCAGGGTTCCCCAAGTCTCTGTCCTTGTCCCTCTCCTCTTCTCTATCTACACCCAATCCCTAGGCAAACTCATTGCCTCCCACGGTTTCCAATACCACCTATACACTGACGACACCCAACTCTATCTCTCCACTCCTTCCCTCTCCCCCTCTGTTCAAGCTCGTCTCACCAACTGTCTCTCCGATATCTCTGCCTGGATGTCTCAATGGCAACTCAAACTGAACATGGCGAAAACAACTCCATCTTCCCTCCCAATCCTTCCTCTCCCTCTTCCCTGTCAATTACCATTGACGGGGTCTCCATCCTCCCTGTCTCCCAAGCCCGCAGCTTGGGCTTCATCTTCGATTCGGACCTCACCTTCAAACCCTATATTGACTTTGTTGCCAAATCCTGCCGCTCCTCCCTCCACAACATTGCCAAGATCTGCCCTTTTCTGTCTGTCTCCTCTGCCAAAACTCTCATCCACGCCCTAGTCATCTCATGCCTCAACTATTGTAATCTCCTCCTCGCTGGCCTTCCCTGTTCTCACCTTTCTTCCCTTATCACTGTTCAACTCTGCTGCCAGGATCATCCACCTAGTCCGTTGCTTTGACCATGTGCAGCCTCTCCTCTCCTCTCTCCGCTGGCTTCCCCTTCCTGAGCGTATTCTGCACAAGCTCCTCATCTTCACCTACAAAGCCCTTCACAACCTCACTCCCCCCACCTCTCTGCCCTGATCTCCCTCCGAACCCCTGTTCGAGCACTCCGCTCCTCCTCCATTCCCTCCCTCACCCTCCCATGCCTTCCCTGCTCCCCCAACCGCCTTTGTCCCTTCTTCCTCGCTGCCCCGCACGCCTGGAACTCCCTCCCTGCTCTCATCTGCCTGGCCCTCACCCGCCACACTTTCAAGTCCCTCCTCAAAACCCACCTCTTCCTAACTCCTGCTGACCATTCCCACCCAGGATTATCCCCCACCTGCTATCTGTAAACTCCCAACTTACTGCAGTCAAGCCAAGAATGTGCACCTGAGCTCTCGCATCCTCATGAACGTTGCATCATTTGTCTCTCACTCTGTTCCCCCTTCCCTGACTCCCCTCCCCCCGTGTTTAGATTGTAAGATCTCGGGCAGGGACCGTGTCTATCTTATTCTTTGTAAAGCGCCAGGTACATTGCTTGCGCTATATAAATGCTCATAATAATAATAATAATAATAATAACCTGTTCTCCTTTCCCTTAGACCCCCGGAATCAGTTTCCTCCAAGCACTGTGATTCTCCCTGGATTATTTTTTTTTGGGGTGTGGGTATGGGGAGGGGAGAAGCTCTGCAGTACCTCCATCTCCTACAGGGCCTGAGATTTAACAGAACGCTTGTTCGCTTCTTCCAGAATGGGCTGTGGAGATGGAGGGTTCAGCTCCTGCCCCTGCACTGCGGAACAGAACCACAGTACTCACCTGGCCTCCACTCTGTTTTGGCAGTAAATTGTGTAAGCCTCTGCTTGAGCTGGGTCAGTAACTATTGCAATAAGAACGATTGGGAGATAATTACAAAAAATCACAGATCATGGTGGTTGGGAAAAGGGGGTCACAAGCGGACTGGTGTTTGGATGGACACCAGCTACTGCAGGTGTGATCATATATCTATTTGGGGGTAAACATATCAAGTACTAGTAGTTGGCAAAACCATAGGACCTATTTGCGTGCTAAGGCTACTTGTACTGCAAATGGAATTATTAGGTTAGCTGCTTCCCTCAAATATGTAAAGTTGGCTTCCATTAGGGCTAAGACGCAGGCACAGTTACTATGTGGTGCGAAAATTATGCCTGTTTCTGGTTTAAATACCCTAGGGACGATTCAAAATAAATTTCTTAGGTGAATCCTGAGGGGGGCCTGGGGCAGGATCCTTCTGGGCCGCTGCCCATAACACCGGGGGCGGCCGTGGGGAACATTGGAGGCATCTGTCGGAGGGTCCCAGAGGCGGCGCTGAAATCATCCCAACAAGCAAGATCTTTCTCCCCACCCCCCAATGACAAAGAACAGTGATTGGTACTGGGGACGGGGTGTGGCAGTTGGCCAGCCAGGGGTCATGGAACATCGCTCCCTCTCCCTCCCCCCTTGTGGGGGTGGAGCCTGGGGACGGTTCCTTCCGGGCCGCTCCCCATAACACTGAGGGTGGCTGTCGGTCGTGCTGGAGGCGCATGTCGGTGGTACGGCTCGAAGGGGCACGATCAAAGGGGCCTGCCCTTTGGTCATGCCCTTCAGTCGGGCCTGGAGAGTGGGATGGAGGGGTCACTGGTGGGGTTGCCCAATGTGAGGTTTTTACTGGTGCAAGTTGTGAGGAGGCCTTCCTCTCCCCCCGGTGAGAGAGGGGTGGAGAGGGAGGACTACCCCCGGTGGCAGCAGGGGATGGAAGGAGAATGGTTTGATACTGGTAGAGTGGGTATTGGGATGGGTTAGTGAGACATATTGTTAGATGTTGTTATCATTGAAATGTTAAATGGGAGGGGAGGGTTTTCTTGTGTATTATGATGTATTTGGTTTTGGGTTTCCCCTGCGTGGGATAAAAACCCTAATATTGTATTTATTATTGATGTGAGCCGCCTTGAGCCGACTTTGGTTGGGAGAGTGCGGGGTATAAATTAAAGATGAAATGAAAAATGAAAGTGTACCTGGAGCTGTGGTCCAAGATGAAACTGGAACTCAATCCTATCATTAATTTCAGTTATGCGATATTGAACAAAAGTATGCAACTCTAGTCAGTCAAGTTTAGTATATCTGTCTATTGGAACAACTAGAATATGAGGGTACTCCAGCATACATATCGATTCATCAAGTGATGACTACTAGTTTGGCTAAAGCTGGGCTCTCTTTTTCGTTTATGTTATCCAAAACCCCTAAGCAACAAAATAGTTTAATCAAACAGTGACTTATTGATATCGCCCATCAAGATGATCTGGCAGTTCTGAGATTATGGAAGGTTGCCCCTTATTATTCAAGTTGTAAGCATTCTTTTGGATTCGAACCTTATCTCTCATTTCTATTGAGTAAGATACTGCGTAGAAGTGTTACTTTACTGAGATTTCGGTTATTACTATCAGCAATTACACAGGGGAGATATAAAGGCATTCCTTATCTAAATCGTAAATCTCCATGTAGTTTAGGGGAAATAGAAACCTTGGAGCATATCATCTTTAAATGCACATTTTATGATGAACTGAGAGTTCATTGGATCTATCTTGTTCTGGGGAATAGGAAAGATCTGCCCTCTAAATTATTATTATTATTATTATTATTATTATTATTATTAATAACAAACATTTATATAGCACCAGCAGTGTACCTGGCACTTTACAAAGTAATAAAATAGACACAGTCCCTGCCCCTAGGGCTTACAATCTGAGAGACAGGAGCTGGGGGAGAGACATAGGAAGGGGAACAGAGGGAGAGGCAAGGGGTCTAACATTCATGAAGATGCGAGGTCTCAAGTGCACGTACTTGGCTTGGTTACGATGAGAATGACAGCAGGCAGGTCCATGTGGCAAGGATAAGGGTAAACAGACCGTAGGTATAGGAAATAGTGGCTCAGCAGGATAAAGAGTCAGACAGAGCAGAGCGAAAGAGGTGAGTTTTAAGGAGAGATTTGAAGGTATGAAGGGAGGGGGCAAGGCGGATGTGGACAGGGAGGGAGTTCCAGGCATGGGGGAAATTAAAGCTTCATCTACTCCTGACCGCTACCTCAGAAAGTGACATGAGAGCCTTGGCAACTTTTGCCCTGTTAGCTGAACGTAAACAGAAACGTATGATCTGATATTATTATTCCTGCTGGTTCAGGAATTAAGATATATTTAGCATCCCATCCAACCATTAAAAACTATTGTTGTTGTTGAATTGTGATATGATTGTATTATGTTTTGGTTGTTTCTTATGTCAAAGTTAATATTTTACTTCAAGTACTAGGGTCATGGCAAAAGCTAGTACCTGTTAATAAATAAGTAAATATTAACTTGGATCAGTAAATAACTTCTAGTATTCGGAGATTATATTGTTTTTATTTTTGAATTTTGATGGTTATGGCGAAAGCTAAATCAAATCGTATTAATTCATTCATTCATACTCGCCTTGCCACCATTGGGCCCTGCTTTTCTTCTGCCCACATTCTGGATTTGAAAGAAAAAACAAATTATAAGAGACAGAAATTTGTATTTGCTGTTAACAGTTTGCATGCAGGCAGACAGTGACCCAGAAATCCTGAGAAGGCAACATCATTGAGACAGCAAGTTAATCTGAAATGTTTAGAGTCGCACTGCATCATTCCATCCTGTAACTGAACACGAGGAGCGAAGTAAATAAGATAGCAAAGAGAAACAGTTAGTAGTCTAAAATTCAACACATGTTTATATATTGCAAGATTAAAGCATTCCTATACTGACCACGATCCACCAATCATCAGGAGCAGTCCCTTTAAAGGCTACAGAGATACTGTGGAGTGAATGGTTTGTGGGTCATAGTTGCTGCATTGAAGGCCTGTCTGTTTGTCCCCTGAGGCACATACTGGAGGGATCCATCCATATCCATCCAATGTAGCCTGCTGGGCTTGGGATGACCAGGGCTAAAATGGGATTTGAACCTTGAACTTATTGGGTGACCTTGAACAAGTCACTATTCCATCCTCAGCCTCAGTTCCCCATCTGTAAAATGGGAATAATAATAACCCACCTCATAGGATTGTTGTGGAAGTGAACTAGATAAGGATTGTAGAGCACTTTGAATACTGAAAATACTATATGTGATAAAATAGCATGCCTCTCTCCCATCTTCCTGTCAAAGGAAGGCCATCTACCTCCCCAATACTCTGCCCCTTTGCCAGACCTCACAGAGACCTAGTCAATAATCATGGATCCAGTCACTGATCCATAAACAGAAAGGCATAAGGCTGCAGAGATGTACATGCTGCCCACTGCCAGCTCAAAATTGTGTAGGGTGTGGAGTTGTATGAAATCAGAATCTGTGCTGCTTATTACCATCATAGAATCATAGGACTGGAAGGAACCTCAAGGGTCACCAACTTCAGCCCCCTGGTTGGCACAGGATTTGCCAGACCTGGCTCATTCAGCTTCTTCTTAAAAAACCCCTGTGATGGAGAATCCACAGCTTCTCTGGGCAGCTTGCTCCACTGTCTCCCTGCTCTCCCAATCAGGAATCTTTGCCTGATGTTCAGTCTAAATCTCCCTTGCTGCAGCTTGGACCCATTCCTCTTGGCCTTCCCCCCCATAGCAAGTTCTCCATTGTCTTTATGGCAGCCCTTCCAAAAATATTTGTAAACTTATCATATCCCCACTTAGTCTTCTTTTCTCCAAGCTGAACATACCCAAATCCTTCAACCTTTATTCATATTTGTGTTCCAAACCATTTAACATTCTTTTCGCTCTCCAAATTTTCTATGTCCTTCCTAAAATGGGGTGCCCCAGACTGAATGCAGTACTCCAGCTGGGACCAAACCAGAGCTGTGTGGAATGGCACAATGATTTCCCATGTCTTGAATACAACCCTTCTGTTGCTACAGCCTAAGATGCCATTAGCCTGCCTTGCAAATGCACCACATTACTAACTCATGTTCAGTTGATGATCCACAACTACTCCTAGCTCCTTCTCTGTCATGCTACTACCGATCCAGTTCTTCCCCATTTTGTATTCATGCATTTGGTTTTTTTGCTGTATGTGTATAATCTTATGTTTGTCCTTATTGAATTTCACATTATTGTTTACATCCCAGTTCTCCAGCTGAAGATCATTTAAAATTTTTATCTTATCCTTCAGAGTGTTTGCAGTCCCTCCCATTTTTTGTGTCATCAGCCAGTTTCATAGCCACGTTCCCAGCGAGCATGATTTTTTATGAAGACCCTTTTAAAATGGACTGCAGCTGTGGCGGGGGTGGGTGGAATCAGTGTGCCTGCTGGTGTGGGGGCCACACATAGGTGTATGCATACAAGGAAGCACACCCACCTCCACGCATGGAGCAACTGCCATTTTGGCCAATTACTCTGTGAGAGTGATGGGTGGAGGTGGGTGGGTTGCGGGAGAGCACACGCATGCCCACTCACCCGCCATAGTGTTCACACAGGAGGCACACACTCATGCCCACGCAGTAGACCTTCATGGGCATGGATGTGTGGGTGTCTCTTGTGCAAAAAGGGCCTTAGATTTCGCATTAGGGGGACAGAGGATCCTACAGCTGTTTTAGAGTGATAGGACTTCTGCATCTCCAGCAGAGCTCCCAGGACTAACTTGTTTCTTGGGCATCAGCAGTGGTTGGTGGTTGAAATCTCTTAATTTTTCCTATGTGGGGCCTAGAGTACGCAACAGTCTAGTTTAGGTTAAATTTTGTGAATGGAAAATAGCGGTGCAGGCCAAGAGTAAAGAAGGTTGTTGGCTTTGGGTTAGGTTCTGAGATTAAATATATCCATGGGTGGATTTTTTTTTGCTACAGTAATTGAAACCAAGCCTGTGCTTTTGTGAAGGGGAAAAAAAACGCCATCATTAAATGCTACACTTCAGTTAATTTCTTGAAGAGCTGTGCTGAAGTTTTCTAGCGCATCTCTGAAAGATTTCAGCAAGTAAGTGCCCAGTTCATTGCCCGTCTCATGAATGGCTGCATCGTAGCCCCCAAAGAGCGGCGTGGAAGCCTTTATGTCTTCCCGCTTTGCTTGAAGTAAAATGATATTCAGTTCTTCTGCCACTCTCTCATATTTTTGGTGATCAAACTTTGAAAGATCTGCTTCATCGATGGGGTAGCTGATGTCATTTGGGTAGCAGTCCCGAGGGATTGGGAATTCAATGTATTTCAGTACTGGCAAGTCCGTGAAAACATTGAAGAGGCATTTCAGTGCTTGAGATGAGAGGGGATTTCCAAGAAGCTTCAGCTCCTCTAGCTTCCTGCAGGGGATCAATCCCAAAAGCAGCATGTTCACATGAACATCTTGAATGTCACATTCCTCAAGGACAAGAGTTTTCAGTGTGTGAGATGCGTGGTTGAGAAGTTTGAAGAAGGTTGATGGGTAAAGGTCAGTTACACTGTGTCTACTGATGTCCAGAGCTTTCAAGTGCTTCGAATGGAGGCTGTTGGCTAAGTAGGCCATGTCAGCATGGTTTAAGGAGCAGTTAGAAACATCCAACACTTTCAAAGGTGATTTCAGGGGGCTGGAGATTTAAATGAAAAAACAAATAAAGATTTATAGCATCAACTTGTATTAGGAAGTTATCATAGCCTTAAAAAGAACTGCATGAGCTGTTGATCATTAACATGTGAGGCACACGACAAAGGTTGAAATGCTAATTTGTCTTAGTGCACCAAGAGGCTGCATGTACGAAAGCTGTGCACCAAAATGCTGCGCTAGATTTAAGCGGGGAGTAAATCCTCATTGGAGTCCTTGTGCAGTACGACCATGGGACACACATCTGTACCTGGGGGATACTTGCCAGTTTATTATACATCAGCTACCGCACTCCCTCATCCCCCCCCCTCTCCTGTCCTCCTTCCCTCCCGCCTCCCTTGAGGAAATCTCCTCCCTGCTCTCCTCCAACCCCTTCACTTACCCCCTGGACCCCATTCCTTCCCGCCTCCTGACCTCCATTCCCTGCACCATCGCCCCTCCACTCCTGCACATCATCAACCTCTCCCTCTCTACCAGCTCCTCACGCCACTGTCTCCCCCATCCTCAAAAGGTCCACTCTGGATCCCTCTGAACCCTCTAATTACCGTCCTGTCTTGCTCCTTCCTTTTGCTTCCAAACTCCTTGAACGGGTTGTCTACTCCCGTTGCCTCGACCTCCTCTCCATCAACTCCTCCCTTGACTCCCTCCAATCTGGCTTCCGCCCCCTCCACTCCACTGAAAGCGCTCTTGCTAAGATCACCAACGATCTTCTTGTGGCTAAATCCAACCGCCTTTACTCTATTCTTGTCCTCCTTGATCTCTCTGCTGCCTTCCTCGCTATCACCTTTCTTCCCTTATCTCTGTTCAAAACTCTGCTGCCAGGATCATCCACCTAGCCTGTCGCTTTGACCATGTGCAGCCTCTCCTCTCTCCACTGGCTCCCCCTTCCTGAGGGTATTCTGCACAAGCTCCTCATCTTCACCTACAAAGCCCTTCACAACCTCGCTCCCCCGTCTCTGTCCTGATCTCCCTCTGGACCCCTGTTCGAACACTCCGCTCCTCCTCCTCCATCCCCTCCCACGCCTCCCCTGCTCCCCCAACCGCCTTTGTCCCTTCTCCCTCGCTGCCCCGCATGCCTGGAACTCCCTCCCTGCCCTCGTCCCCACCCTCCACACCTTCAAGTCCTCCCTCAAAAGCCACTTCTTCCGCTCCGCCCTTCCTAACTCCTGCTAATCATCCCCACCCAGGATGATCCCCACCTGTTATCTGCAAACTCCCGATGTACTGTAACCAAGCCAAGAACATGTACCTGAGTTCCCGCATCCTCATGAATGTTGCATCCCTTGTCTCTCCTTCTGTTCCCCCTTCCCTGTCTCCCCTCCCCCTGTCTTTAGATTGTAAGCTCTCAGGCAGGGACCGTGTCTATCTTATTCTTTGTAAAGTGCCAGGTACATTGCTGGCGCTATATAAATGCTTATAATAATAATAATTTATATAGGGCCAGCAATCTACCTGGTGCCAAACAGTCTTGATTAAAGACAGATCCCTGCCTGGGGGGAGGGAAGGAAGGGGCTTACAGTCTAAAATGGACATGGGAGGAAAGATTGGTGGGGGGAGGGGAGCGGAGATAGATAGATAGATAGATAGATAGATAGATAGATTCATGAAGTTGCACGTGTGTTTGCTTAGCTGAGTTACAAGGGGAAGAGAGGACCCTGGAGGATAAAGTGATATAAGTATAAGCATAAATGAGCAATCTATGGAGCTGAAGTGCCAAGGAAAGCCGGACAGAAGAGGCAGCTTTTAAGGAAGGATTCAAAGGTAGGGGGTCCCTCTAATAAACACTGGCTCACACCCCCACCCGAATCCGGGAAATAATGTAAGTTTACTTGGCCAGCCCCTAAATGTGTATTGCCCTCACTCTCACCAAAGAGGCTATGGGCTCATTCATACAATACCCCAAACACAGGGGGTTATTTTGCTCTAACTTGATAGTAGAGCAAAACCTGTTATGTTCAGTTGAGAAATTGCATTATTCATGAAATAAAGCAAAATATTGTGTATTTCACGACATGGGCAATACCACCACCTGATTCATGAAATCAGCAAATCTTCTGCCTAATTCATGATGTAAGCACTGCTTCTGTCATGAATTAGGCAGATGATTTGCTGATTTCAGGAATTAGGTATTGCAATTGCTTATTTCATGAGGTAGATGGTGGCATTGCCTATTTAATGAAATACACAATATTTTGCTTATTTAATCAATTAAGATGTAAAAAATTTAGTTTATATAGATCAAGATCCAGAGGTCCCAGTTCAATCCCTGGTGAGGTGGTTAAGAGCCAACCCATCACACATGCATACTTCATTTTTTAACATCTGACATAGAGTCATCATTGAAAATATCCTTATACCATCCAATAAACTACTGCTGCTTCTGCCACCAGGGAGATTATGGACTCAATCCACTGGCAGATGTAGGATAAGCCTTCAACGTATCATGCTTATATAAAAGTCCCTGCTTCCCAAAAGGCATGAGCAATGCATTCTCACATGTTCTGGTTTTAGACTTTTGTTTCCCTGGAGGGTAACAACTAGGGTCTTTTGGCCTAGGAGAGACTCAGGCCAGGGTCAAACCACAAGAGGTAGCAACCCAGTAAAGCAACCTGCTGTCTGGGAAGCAGGCAGACTGCAGAAGGTGGATCCTCAGGCAAGGGCAGGCCAGGCCAGACAGGAGCAGGGCAAGTACAGATCAGACTGTGGAAAACAGGAATTAGGGGCATATGCATTCACCCACTTCATTTTTTATTTTTTTTGCTGCTGCTGCTACTGCTAGATTGCCTTTATCTGGGCCAGCAACCAATCAGGATGCTGTGGGCGTGTCTCCAGGGCTCAAGCCAAGTTGTCTGGAAAGGAGAATTGGTCACCTACCTCAGTGAATTTCTTTCTTCCCTGCTCTCTGAGTAATCCTCCACACGGGTAGCTCTGCGGGTGACCACCGGGAGGCAGAAGAAGAAATTCGCACTTCCACATGCTTGGCAGAGCTATCCCCATATCTCCTCAGTCGATATCCAAGCCAAGGACCGACCTGTCCACTCTCAGCAACTTCAAATGCGAACTCAACAAAAACTTTGAGAACCAAACTTATGATCACAGTCAACCTGAACCTATTCCTAGTCTAAAATTGTCCTAATTGGAACTGATCGACATCTGACTACGGTGTGTGAAATCATTCGTGGAAATCTGCCTGTACTTGAGGTATGTCCTGATCCAGGGACGCAACCTTTCAAGGTCCTCCTGTTAGTGCTGTTTGGTAGGGAGGGCCGAAGGATTACCTGGACAGCAGGGAAGAAAGGAATTCACCGAGGTAGATGGCCAATTCTCCTTTCTCCCCCTGCTTCCGGCTAATCCTGTGCATGGGATGTACCCGAGCCTTAGCCATTCTTACGGGTGGGAACCAACAGCACCAGGGAATTCCAGTACTGCCTGTAGCACCCGCCTACCAAAGGCAGCTTCTGCAGATTTGTACACATTGAACTTATAATGTCGTACAAAGCTATACAGGGAGGACCACGTGGTCACCCTGCATATTTCCTCGTAAGAGGCTCCTGTTTTAAACGCGTAAGAAGTAGCTGCACTTCTGACTGAGTGAACCCATATCTGGAGAGGTGGCACCTTCCCCTTAGCCCACAGGCTTCTTGGATGCACTGTCTCACCCACTTAGAGATGAGATTCTTTGAGGCCTTGGTACCCCTGTAACCTTGCCTAATGTTAATGAATAGTGCCGTGGATGACCTAATACCCTGAGTTCTGCGTATGTATATCCTTAACGCTCTCCATACATCTAAGGTGTGCCAGATTTTTTCTTTCGGGTGGATTGGTTTGGGGCAAAAGGAGGGCAATATTATCTCCTGACCCTTGTGGAATAAGGAATTAACCTTAGAGATAAAGGCTTGGTCCACCCTAAGTGTGACAGAATGTTCCTAGAAAGAGCAGAAATTTTCCTCCACAGACAAGGCCCCTAATTCTGACACTTTCCTGGCTGACGTAACTGCCACTAAGAACACCACCTTCAGTGTAAGCATATATAGTGATATATGCTTCGGCGGCTCAAAAGGTGCCCTAGTGAGAGAGTCTAGCACGAGGTTCAAACTCCAGGACGGGCATCTATGGACTACAGGTGGAGAGATTGACCTTGCTGCCCTCAGAAATTGTCTGACGTGCCTATGAGATGAGACAGTTCTATTTGCAACCGCCCTCAGGACTGAGTCTATTGCCGCTGCCTGCCTAGCCAAAGTATTAGGCTTGAGACCCCTATCTAACCCTTCTTGAAGGAATTGGAGAATGAGTGGAATCTCTGCTTTGCAGGGATCCTGTCCCTTGTCCACCGCCCACAGTGCGAATGTTTTCCAGGTAGCGTTATAGGATTTCCTGGTTGCCGGGCGTCTGGATTGCTGGAGGGTTGTAAATACTGATTCAGAGTACCCTCTCCTCTTCAGTGCCCAGTGAACAAGCTCCATGCTGTCAGTCCTAGATTTTTGAGGTTCTCGCGAAGTACTGAACCTTGTCTGAGCAAGGTTGGGTTGGTGCCTAGACTGATGTAGCGACGTTGGCTCAGTTCTATCAAGTCTGAGAACCAAGGTCTCCTGGGTCACCAAGGAGTTATGAAGATCACTTGCGCTTGTTCCCTTATGATCTTTACTATGGTTCTCGAGATCAGGGGAATCGGAGGAAATGCGTAGAGCAATCCCCGTGGCCATGGTTGATTCAGGGCATCCACCGCAGTTGCTGTGTTGCAGGGTGCTCTGGTCATGAATCTGGGCAGCTGGCTGTTCTCTTGGCTGGTGAACAAGTCCATCACTGGAAGGCCAAAACGCGTGATCAGGACCTGGAACACCTCCTTGTCCAAAGCCCATTTGTGCGCATCGATCATTCTTCTGCTCAACCAGTCTGCTTGGTCGTTGTCTTGGCCTTTGATATGTAAGGCCTTCAGGGAATATAGGTGTTTCTGTGCCCAAGTGAAGAGTCTCAGTGCTTCTTTGTGTAGAGATGGGGCCCTGGATCCGCCCTGGTGGTTTATGTAGGCCTGGGCCGTGGTGGTGTCTGTGTAGCCGAGTAGGTGCCGATTTACCAGATCCGGCCCGAGGTGTTCCAGAGTCAGGCATACCACCTTGAGCTCTAGAAAGTTTATACTGCGTCTCTGGTCCTATTTGCTCCAGAGGCCCTGGACTGACCTGGTCCCTGGAGTGTGCTCCCCAGCCCGAGAGGCTGGCATCGGTTGTTATCACCTCCCTTACTGGTTCTGTTAGTCGTACCCCCTCGCTGAAAGTGTCCTCTCTTAGCCAACAGGACATTGAGCATCCTAAGGGCCTGGGAATGGGAACCCATGGGTTTAGTCCTAGAGTTAGTTCTTGCTGCATAGGACGCAGCAGTCTCTGTAAGAGTCTTAGGTGAAACCTGCCCCACCGTACCTGTCTGGTGCAGGATACCAACAGTCCTAGGAGTTGAGTTAGTGTCTTGAGTTGCATTCTTGGCCGATGTTTTAAGTGTTGAAGCAGGAGGAGAATCTTGTTTCGTCTGGAGGGAGGAATAAGAACGAGATCTAAGGTTGTATCCAGAATTACCCCTAGATGCTCCAACCTGTGTGTGAGCTGGAGGTGACTTTTTTCTTTGTTGACTAGGAACCCCTGTAGCGTTAGGTATTGTATTGCTCTGTTCAGGTCTGTTATGATCTTGGGGGAAGACTGTGCCCGGATCAGAATGTCATCCAGGTAAGGGTATAAGTGGATTCCCTCCCTCCTGAGGTTTGCGATCAGTGGGACCAGGATCTTGGTAAAGGTCCTCGGGGCTAACGAAAGGCCGAATGGAAGGGCTCTGAATTGATAGTGGGCTTGTTGATAACAAAATTTGAGCCATCTCCTGTGGGGCTGTCAAATCGGTATGTGGAGATATGGCTCCCGCAGATTGAGGGACACCATCCAGTCCTCTGTCCTCAGGGACTGTGATATGGAGGTCACAGTTTCCATTTTGAAACTCTGGGTTCTGACTGCCTTGTTCAGAGTCTTCAGATCCAAGACTGCTCTCCAGGTGCCCAGTTTTTGGGGACTAGGAAAATTATTGACTTTAGGCCTCGCCCTGACTGACCCGGGGGGACTGGCTCCATGGCCCCTATGCCTAGGAGTCTCTGGATTTCTGAGGACATGGCCAAATTTTTGGTTGGATTTGTCGAGGGGGGGCGGGAGGGAGATATACATCTTTCTTTTGGCTGCCTTGATAACTCTATGTGATACCCTTGGTTCACACACTCCAGAACCCACGAGTCTGAGACCATTTTTTCCCAGAGCCCTGAGAAACGTTGGAGCCTGCCCCCGACCTCTGCTCCTTCTAGATAGTCAGGAGTCCTGTTTAAGTTGCCCCCCTGTGGTAGGGCCCCTAGGTCTCTGTTTATCAAATCTGGGGTGCTTGTTTCCTCTCCCTCGAAAGGAGAAGTTACTCTGGCCCTCTCTATTTTGAGGCTGGAACCTTTAAATCCCCCCCCGTAGTTACCTCTGGGCTTAAATTGCTGGGGGCGAAAGAATCTCTTTTTGGTTCCCATCTGCTGGAGAGTCTTGTGCTTAGTTTTGTCATTTGCATCTGCAAGTACCTTCTCCAGGCAGTCCCCAAACAGCTTGAACCCCTTATAGGGGGCTGCTACCAGCATATTCTTTGCAGTGAGATCGCCCTGCCAAGATCTCAGCCACAGTCTCCTCCTAGCCGCCACCGAGCCTCCTACGGCTCGGGCTGCCCATCCCACGCCATCCATTGTGGAGTCGGTCTGGTAGGAGATTGTTCCTGTTCCTCTGTGCTCGCATAAATATGCTCCCGACTTACTTACTTGAAGGACGTTATTTGGGTGTCCCTTTTGGATTTAGACTTTGTCCTTTTGATCACATTGAAATCGAATCAGTGGCGCATATTTTGTTTACTTGCCAGTTGTACAGGTTGCCCCGTGAACAATACCTACAATCCCATCTGGATAGATTTCCTGGCAGGACGTCCTCTGAGCTTTTATGCATATTTCTATCGGATACCAACTAGCAATTTTCTGACGCAGTGTTAGCTTTTCTTGTCCAGGCCTTTGTGAATAGGGACAGGTTTTTAGAGTTCTTGCCTGTTGGCTAGGCAGCCCAAACGAACTTGGTGGTGATGTGTAATCTATTTGCGCCCATGTACTAAGGAAGCAGGGCTGCTCTGCTTTTGATGTGATGTTATGTATTGTTATCTTTGATTTAGATTTTTGTATACTTAGGGGCTTTAGGGCCTGTTTGTATGGCAGCTACCGCTATTTCTGTCTGTGTGTTTATGTTTGTTTGTCGTGTTTCCTTTGTTGATACTTTATGCGAAGACCTTTGGTCACGCATTTAAAGAAACTAACTAACTAACTAACTAACTTGTGGAGTCGGCAAGGAAGGCAGCTGCTAGCATAATTTGAGATTACAGGGTCTGAGATCTCTTGTTGGAAATATCTGGGTCTTGTGCTTCCTGTATCCATGCCATAAGGTCTCTCACCACATATGAGGAAATTACGTTCACCTTTACCGCTGTGGCGGAAGCCTCTAGGCCCCTTCTAAGGGCCAAATCTTTAGCCCTGTCTGTGGGGTCTTTCGGGTAACAATCCCCCTCAGTGGGGAATACCATCTGCCTGGCTAGGGAGACTGCTGCAGCGTCCACTTTTGGATTCCTAAATAATGGTTCCTTTTTTCTTTAAAGAGCATAAAGAGAGGATTGTGTTCTGTTCAGTCTCTGGGACTTGTCAGGGTTCTTCCATTCCTCTATTAATTATTATTATTATGAGCACTTGTATAGCGCCAGCTGTGTACCTGGCACTTTAGTCCCTTTCCTCCTCCTCTTGGGAGTCTGAGGAATCCCCTTTTACTGGTCTTTCTTTGAGTTGCAAGGTTTTCGTGACTTGGAAAAGCAGGCTCTTCCTGAATGCTAAGGGGAACTGCCTTTCTTGCTCTCTGGGGTCTGTGGGGGGGATCCTGGTGAGTGAAGCCCTCAGCCGACTCAGAGTCTGAAGATAGGAGCGTGAGGGACTGATCCCTACGCTTCTTAGACTGTTCCCCTGCTGAATTCTCCTCAGAGGAGTGAGGACGGTGTAAGCGCTCTGGCGCCCCCTTGTGGGCCTCTAGCTTGTTCTTTGACCGCCTTTCTGGGCGCTTTTCCCGCCCATGGACTCTGAGATTTGGGGAGGGGGGCAAGGGGGTTTAGGGACCCCTTGTGTTTGCAACTTGCAAAGCCTGTCCAACAACTGGAGGATTTTCCCCATTGTGGCGGCCATGGAAGGCATTGTTACTTGCGATTCTTCCTGTGTAGGGGCTGCTTGATCCTGTGCTCTGGTTTCCTCGGGTAGCTCCATGCTGCGGTAGCTCTCCTACCGCCTCCAGGTCCTGCGCTCGCAGCCGGAACCCACTCTCACGTTGTGGAGCTGTTCCTCGGCAGGGCGTGGCTGTCACTTCCTTTGCCTCCGAGGGGTAAAGCGATCACGGGGAGAGGTCCCCGAAAAAAAAGAAAAAATTCCCCTCTCAGATCCCCTGTTCCCGGGTGCTGTACGCGGGAACCGGCCAGGGCTGAGTGTGCTGACCCAAGCGGCTCGGGGGAAGCACTGCCCCTAGGGCCCCGCCTGCTTGCCGGCCTGATCCAAGAGGCCCCGTCACGCCCTGAGGGGTGGATGAGCTGTTCTGCCGAGTAAGTGGCTTGAGAGGGGAAAAAAAAATGAGCAGTGGAGCCGTAGAAACACGCTCCCGACCCGAAGGCAGAAGACAGACTGAGGAGATGGGGGGATAGCTCTGCCACGCATGCGCAAGAGCGAATTTCTTCTTCTGCCTCCCGGCGGCCACCCGCAGAACTACCTGTGCCAAGGATTAGCCGGAGGCAGGGGGAGAAATACAGTGCCCTTCCTTGGGCATGAACTATAGATTTTTACATGCATGAGGAAGGGCTCCACTCTCACCAACAGACGTTGGTCCAAAAAAAAGAGACCATCTCAACTACCATGTCTCCATCTCTTACATTTGAGACCAACACGGCAAAGATACTCTCTTGGTTACGATGTAAATAAAGGAGCACGGTGGTGAAGGAAAACTGGCATTTGAACCTGCTTAATCCATCGTTGGACAGAATAAGAGTGCGATCATACAGGGACTCACACACCTTGGGGGGGGGGGGGCAGCCTGTCACATGAACGTTACATTAACGGGAACTAGTGTAGCCTAATGGATCAGGTGCTGGCCTTGAACTTAGGAAATCAGGGTCCAAATTCCCCCTTTGCCACAATCTCACTAGGTAGTCTTGGGCAAGTCACTTGTCTCCTCCTCTGCCACCACCAGCTCCCTCTTCACATTCAGCACAACCTCGTTTTTACCTTCAAGGCTCTTCATGGTCTTTCTCCGCTCTGTGTTTCTACACTTGTTTCCTACTATATTCCTACCTGAGAGCTTTGCTCCTCCTCGGCCACTACCCTCACCCACCCTAGAGTTTCCTGCTCCCTAAACTATGGGCAACACGTAGGGGAGAGACAGGGGGGCATATTTTTCCTGGTCCACCCCCGCCCCAGCCTTGCAACAGTTGGACTTAGGATTCCAGTCCTCCTCCTCTCCCCTGCCATGGTCCCACTTGTGTGGGCGGGCAGGAAGTTGTCAGAGGGGAGACTTCCTCGTGGGAACATCAGTAGCGGCACGAGGGAGGAGGGCTCGGTGACAGGCTGCAGCAGCTCACGTGAGGCGGGGACTTGGCGGCAGCGATGGAACCTGGCTGAGAAGGAGGGGAAGTGAAGGCAGTGGAGCAGGCTAACCTCTTTAGGTGGTTAATAACCTTACATTGTGCCCACTATCAACAGCCATGTGTCGCCTATGGCTAAATCACCATCACCCCTTCTCCTGTGCTGCCCCCTATACCTGGAACGCCCTCCCTGAACATGTTTACTCTGCTTCCTCCCTCCCAGCCTTTATATCCCTCTTGAAAATTTACTTTTTCTGCCAGGCTTTCCCTAGCTCCTTATCCCCATAGGCTGCTTATGGTACCCCATACTTCAAGGTCCCTCTCCTTCTTTGTAATTAAGCTAAGCAGGTGCACCTGCGACTTCTTAACTTCATGACTGTATCCCTGTCCCTCCCTGTGTGCCCCTCCCCTTTTCCACTCTGATTGTAAGCCTCTCTGGACAGGGACTTGTCTCTAATCAGGACTGTTCTGCATCAGGCATGCTGCTGGCACATCATATATAAAACAATAATAATAAGTCACTCTCTCTAAGCCTCAGTCCCCATCTATAAAATGGGAATAATAATGACCTACTTCCTAGGGCTGTTGTAGACTGAACTAGATAAGGATAGTAGAACACTGAAAGTGCTATAGAAATCCTAAATAAAACATGTTAACACTTTCATTCAGGTGAGTTAGACATCATTACCTTCCACTCTATTCTACTCACTTTTTGTAAGCAAGCCTGTATCTAGGTTCCCAACAACAATATCTCCATGGTTCCTCCCACCCTCTCTCTCATTCAGTACATATGTTCCAAAGAAAGGCTTATCGCTCTTATCAGATTAACTCTTTGGAGCAAATTACCTGAGCAGTTTTCGTATCCTCCCTGTGAGTGTGGAGAATGCCAGGCTCAGCTCGGACAGCTGGGTCATTTGGCTCAGCTTTTCCCCAATATTGGTCAGGACAGCTTCATCCTCAGCTGTGAAGCTCCTCCTCACGTTGAATGTCCTTGCTGGCAGTGTGAGTGAGCTCAGGAGAGGGAAGTGAACATTGTTCAGCAGCACCTGCAAGTGCTCCATTTCCAGGCGGATATTGTGCACTACTTCAAGCTTGAGTAGGGAAGAGGGTTCCGTGAGCTTTATGATATAGAAGAGCTTTCTCAGAGCCAAGCTGTCTGCCCGGAAGGCCACACAGCGCATCTTTAGTGGGCAGTGCTTTCTCACGAGTAAGGCCTGGACCACCAGCTCATAGTTCCGCTCTGTAACAAACAGGTCAATGAGGACATCAATAGCAGTGTTGAAAACGCATGGATTGAATGACAGCTGTTGCAAGTCAACCAGCAGATCAAAGCAGAGCTTTGAGAGCAGCTCTGTCCTGGCCCACCTGCCCATAGTCTTCTTACACTTGCAAAGCTGAACTTCCACATCCTTTATTCCTGTCAAGTCCACCGTCTTCAGTCTCTTTGCATACGGAGAAGAGCAGTTCAATACATAATCTTTCAGACCAGTTAGACAACCTTCCAAACAGATGCTGCACGCTCTGCTGCTGAGATCTTCCGGGTGATCCACAGTTTTTCCTAACAGTTTTCCAATATCAAGATCTGGCAGCGGCCAGTTTTCTACCAGGTCGTGAATCACTTCCCCCTGCTCCAGTAAATAACCAGCTTTAAAAAGAGGAGGGAAAAGGTTGTGGGTAATAGAGCTGAGACTTTTCCTGAAAACCTGGGCATCTGCTACCAGCGCTTCAGCACTGACAAACCGCAGCGACTTCATTGTTGCCTTTGATTTTTTTTCCAGCATGGAGGTTCTGTGCTGCACTAAGGTTCTGGCTGTTTATCATTTTCTATTTTTAGCTGCAGCTGCTGTCTGGTACCAAGGGAAGGTAAAATGAGCAGTCACATGTCAGGTCCTGATTTCTATTTTGGTACCAGACACTTATTCTGCACCTCATGCAAACACATCTTTACAAGTCTGATTAAACAGGCAGGGCAGACTCACACAACCCGTAGAAGTTGCAAGGGGGGTTAGACAAGGTTGCATTTTAGCGCCCATATTATTTCGCTTGTGATATGAAGGAGGCTCTTGTGAACCCCTTGTTTCACCCAGTGGGACTAGGAAATGACACCTTTTTGGCCCTACTATATGCTGATGATACAGCGCTGATAGTGCATATGCAGATAGGGCTAAGGAGGCTAATGGCAGCTTTTTGTGATTATTGTAGTAAAGAATTATTACTAATTAACTATTCTAAGACTAAGGTTCTGGCTGTAAGTAAAGCTCAAAAACTTCACAAATGGTTTATGGAGTCCCATAGTATTGAACAGGTTTGTTTTTACAAATATTTGGGAGTTATAGTGTCTGCTGCCCCTTCATGGCACATACATTATAAATCTGCGTGGGCAGTGGCAAGGGCCACTTGCCAAGGTATTGTTGGCTTTTATTGGGCTAAGGGGGGAAAGTTATTTAGGCTAGCCCTAAAACTACTCAAAACCAAATTGGTTCCACAATTGTTATATGGTGCCTCAGTCTGGAGCACAGCTATGATTGAAGAGCTAGAGGCTGAGCAGAATAGAATGCTACGTGCCATTCTACATGTACCCAGAGGTACAGCTGTGCTGCTTCTTAGGGCAGAGGCAGGCGTTAACCAAGTGGCTCAATTGGCCAAATCAGCCATTTTGAAATTCTGGTTATGGCTGAACTTGATTCAATCAGACTCATTATCATGACTAGCTGTCCATTCAGCTGTTGCGAAATGGCCGGACACGGTTGAGGAAGTTTTGCACTCTCTGGGTGTTTCCGCATCTTATATACTACCTTTCCCATTCCCTAGAGCTTGGTCTGAAATTAGTTCTAGACTAAAAGACCAGGAGGTTCAGCTCTTAAGGGAGCATATGGGGTCTCAAAGGCTTTCTCAGATATATATTATTATTATTATTATTATTAACAAACATTTATATAGCGCCAGCAGTGTACCTGGCACTTTACAAAGTAATAAAATAGACACGGTCCCTGCCCCTAGGGCTTACAATCTGAGAGACAGGAGCTGGGGGAGAGACTTAGGAAGGGGAACAGAGGGAGAGACAAGGGGTCTAACATTCATGAAGATGCGAGGTCTCAAGTGCATGTACTTGGCTTGGTTACGATGAGAATGACAGCAGGCAGGTCCATGTTGCAAGGAGAATGGTAAACCGATCGTAGGTATAGGAATAGTGGCTCAGCAGGATAAAGAGTCAGACAGAGCAGAGCGAAAGAGGTGAGTTTTAAGGAGAGATTTGAAGGTATGAAGGGAGGGGGCAAGGCGGATGTGGACAGGGAGGGAGTTCCAGGCATGGGGGGCAGCAAGTGAGAAGGGACGAAGGCGCTTAGGGGAGCAGGGAAGGCGTGGAAGGGTGAGAGAAGGGACAGAGGAGGAGCGAAGTGCACGGGCTGGAGTATGGAGGGCGATAAGTGCAGAGAGGTAGGGGGGAGCAAGGTTGTGAAGAGCTTTATAGGTGAAGACTAGGAGCTTGTGCAGGATTCGTTCAGGAAGGGGAAGCCAGTGAAGCGAAGAGAGGAGGGGCTGCACATGGTCAAAGCGACTGGTGAGGTAGATGACCCTGGCAGCAGAGTTTTGGACAGAGATGAGGGGAGAAAGGTGAGACCGGGGAAGGCCAGTGAAAAGGAGGTTACAGTAATCGAGGCGAGAGATGACCAGAGCATGAACAAGAGTTTTGGCTGACGAGACAGAGAGAAAAGGGCGAATCTTAGCAATGTTATGGAGGGAGAAGCGACAGGATTTAGCAACAGAGTCAATGTAGGGTTTAAAAGAAAGGGCTGAGTCAAAGATGAAGCCTCGGCTACGGGCTTGGGGGACAGGCAGGATGGTGACTCTGTCAATAGTTATTGACAGTGAGGAAGAAGAGGAAGGATGAGGGGGGAAGATAAGGTGTTCAGTTTTAGCCATGTTGAGTTTGAGTTGACGTTGAGACATCCAGGTAGAGATGTCAGAGAGAGAGTTGATGAGACGAGCTTGAACAGAGGGGGAGAAAGAGGGAGTAGAGATAGAGTTGAGTGTCATCAGTATACAGGTGGTATGGAAGCCATGGGAGGCAATGAGTTTGCCTAAGGATGAGGTATAGATCGAGAAGAGGAGAGGGCCAAGAACAGAGCCTTGAGGAACACCAACTGAGAGGGGGAAGGAGGAGGAGGCGGAGTTGGAGAGAGACACATTAAAGGAGCGGTCAGAGAGGTAGGAGGAGAACCAGTTATGGACAGAGTCACAAAAACCAAGGGAGTGAAGGGAATCCAGCAACAGTGAGTGGTCAACAGTATCGAAGGCAGCAGAGAGATCAAGGAGGACAAGAATGGAATAGAGACGTTTAGATTTAGCCACCAGAAGATCGTTGGTGATCTTAGCGAGAGCAGTTTCAGTAGAATGAAGGGGGCGGAAGCCAGATTGGAGGGGGTCAAGGGAGGAGTTGGAGGATAGGAAGTCAAGGCAGCGGGAGTAGACAACACGTTCAAGCAGCTTGGAAGCAAAAGGAAGGAGTGAGACAGGACGATAGCTAGAAGGGTCAGAGGGGTCAAGAGTGGACTTTTTGAGAATAGGAGAGACAGTGGCATGTTTGAAGGCAGAAGGGAAAGAGCCAGTAGAGAGGGAGAGGTTGATGATGTGCAGGAAGGAAGGGGCGACAGTGGGAGTAATGGAGGTGAGGAGGCAGGAAGGAATGGGATCAAGGGGGCAAGTGGAAGGGTTGGAGGAGGAGAGCAGAGAGGAGATTTCCTTAAGGGAGGCAGGGGAGAAGGAGGACATGAGAGAAGGAGGGGGAGGAGGGAGAGGGGTGGGAGTGGGAAGAGAGGAGTGGGAAGCGATGTCGAGGCAGATCTTGTCTATCTTGGAGGTGAAGAAGGAGGCAAGATCCTGAGCAGAAAGGGAAGAAGGAGGGGGAGGACAGGGAGGCTTGATGAGGGAGTCAAAGGTAGAGAACAGGCGGCGAGGGTCCCGAGAACAGGACTCAATGCGGGAGGCATAGTAGTGTTGTCTAGCAAGGGAGATAGCAGAAGTAAGGGTGGAGAGACAGAATTTGAAGTGAAGGAAGGCGGGGTACTTGTGTTGCTGCCAACGGCGCCTGCCGAGGCCGCAGACCCCTTTCGTGCCCCGTCAGACAAGGATTCCACCTTGCCGCTTCTACTTTCTTTAGAGCCCGATCATGATGCTCCTGCCGGTCCGAGGCAGAAGAATGAACTGGCGAGAACAGGCGAGGTAGCTCCGAATACGCATGTGCAAAGCTCTCCTGTTTTGTCTTCTGCCTCCTGCTGGTCAAGGGAAGAGCTACCCAGCCGGAGGACTGTCTGCGGCAGCGGGAGAAAGCATGAGCGAGACTAACTGTATAAGTATTTCACATATGCCTACTGAATGCGTTCAGACGTATTCATTTATTCACATTTCTCTCTCACCCTTCCTTTAGCACTCAGGGATTTGTGCCTCATTCGCAGCTGAACACAGATTTGAGATGATATGTCAGGACAACACATTTTGGGTACCCACAGAAACACTGTTATCAGAAAGAGAAGCCTGAACATTTTAGTTTTCACATTTCATTTATACTGCTACCATGCCATGATTTAAAAACCTACCCAGGGCTTGTTATTTTTTAAAAAAGGAGAAGCCGAACACAGTCAAAATAAGCGTAACATGGTACAAAATGCTTCGTTTATTATTTCATTTTTTAAAAAAAAGGTATTAAACTAGCCAGTGTTTGAAGTAGCAAAGTACAACTGTTTTTAATACAAATGAACAACAGTATGTTTTCATATTTAATATTGAATAAATGTTTACAAATACTCATTTCTATTTTAAAATATCTAGAAGCTTTCTCTTATTCTAACCAGACTCCACACTTACTTTTAATTACAGAAGCTCACACTGCTTTTTTTGAACCTAGAGGCATAGACAAAATAGTAAGAAAATAATTAAAAAGATATGTCATAAAAACAGGCAATTTATGTCAGAAAATAAAATAATATTTACAAAAGTTTCATGCTGTTTGTACACTTCTCATTTTGTACAGATATTTGTTCATTTATTAATGTTTCTGCATTTACAGGATTGCACAAAATATAGTAACATCTAAAACCTCATCCACTATATACAAGCATTAAACTAAAACAGGAGAAGAAATTCTTGCTTGTTATACACAAATACAAGGCAGAAATCTTCCCTTGCATGCATAGAAGGCTGCCACCTTGGAACCAATGCAGATGTGTGCTTATCTGAATGCAGACTGATGCAGACTTCCGTATCTTGGAAGTTCAGAGAAAAAACTTTGCAACAAACAAACAAACCAACCCTCCTGTAAGATAACAAAATGAAGATATCCTGTTTTATGGTTGCATAAAAATGTCGATAGAGTTTTATTTTTGTTGGCGTCCAGTTACAGAGGTTGCTTTCTAAATCCGGGAGCCGTGAAGCTGTGTCCAGTGTTGCTCCCTACACAGTAAATCTGCAATGACCTGAAAGGGGTGCGCTGCTTGCAAAAGGTCTTCAGAATCTTTTGAATCAAAGCTGTCAAGATAATTATTATTAAATCATCAGCTCTTTTGCTAAATCACTTTCTTATGTTAGCAAGTAAAGTTACAGTGAATGAGACTCTTTAAATTCCAGTCAAAACAACACAGTTGTGATAGGTTTAGCTGCCAAAAGACAACAGTATCCCTTTTATTACTATCTTGAAATATGGCAATAATAAAAAATAAAATTCAACTAAAGTGTTGGGAGAGTGAAACAATTTTTAATTTAACACAAATTGACCTGTAGACACAGTGTGTAAGAATTACTTATTGCATCTATTTTAATGGATTTAAAAGGACAATGACTCTGATTTTGAAGTAGAGGTGGGGAATTCAAAACTGTTCAATGTTGGCATAATACTGCATCTGTTGAAGATAACAGCATGACTTCAGTGGGAGCAGAGTTAGGCGAAAGCTATATGCTTTTGATAATCTCACCATAAAGGCAGAAAATAAATTCCTTCTATGTCATAAGAACCATTTATAACACATATGGGAAAACACTACATACATTCCTGGGAGAGCTTCATGGATCCACCTAAACCCAACGGGATCTGACTGAAAGCACTGGATCTAGTGTAATTTGCACCCCACCTGTTAAGGTTTGGGTTTGATTAAGGCGGGATCAGGGACACCATACCCACGGCTTGGTCCTCAAATACAAGTAATCTGGACAAAGGCAGGAATGGCATCTCTGGGTCCTTTCAAACATGACAGCGCCTAAGCACTGCCACAAACTTACCCCCTCTGGGGCTGGGCTGTCACCGCAGCCAGGACTTGGCTGGGGAGGGCAGGGAAACACACGAATGTGCATCTGCCCATCCCCGTCCCTGAACTGTATCCAGTGGCCTGCCCCCCACCTGACGGGCAGCCATAGTGGCCAATGATGGCCACCATGGCACCTGGCACCGGCAGGGACTCCGCACCAGGTCCAGGAAAATGGTCTTTCAGATGTGAAAGCCCACTTTACTCCCGGTTGGGCGACCCGATCCCGGCCGTGGTAGTGGCCAGTGCATGCTGTGACTCGGGGATTTCCCCAGGCTAGCAGCCACCACAGTTGGGATCTATCCCATGCAAACATCTGGCAGCTGCGAAGTGGCTGCGTACTAACACGATGGTGGCCCCCCCGTGCTAAAGCAGAGAAAAGCGTGGCAAAGCGGGCCACCGTCACGTTTGAAAACACCCTATGCTGGAACCAAACTGCTGTGCCCAAGCAGCGGGAATGCAGCCCTGTGGTCTCTTGCAAGGCCCAGCTCCACCAAGACCTACCTTCCCAGGCACCTGATTGGTTGCTGACGACCAGCACCCTGATTGGTCAGGGATCTATACTGACGTTTCTGGATGATAGCAAGCCTCTGTTCTGGACAACCAGACAGTGACCTAGCTTGTAGGCCTCACCTTGCCTTTGCCTACTCCTTAACTCTTTGCTGCTCCCTTAATCCAACCTCCTTCTGCCTCCTTTGGACCCTGTCTTGGACTGACCGCCTAGCTACTGAGCTGTACGCTATCCCTGATCTTCGTGAAATTCTGCTAATCCACAGACTCTGATGTTCCCCTCGCCTCTTGGAACTTGCAGATTGCCATGATGTTGGGAAAGAGAGGGCCAATGCTGGGAGCTGGGATGGTGCCTAAATGCCCCTCTCCTTTCTGAGAGCACTCCAAGAAGTAGGGATGAGTTGGAAATGAGTATGGGAGCAACACCATGCTGTCATCTCCATTTCTGAAGTAGTCATGCCTGATTCAGAGCATTGTGATGTCCCAGCAGTCTGCACTGTATGCTTGGGTAGAGCAAAGAGCTTATCTGGGAAGTCCTGCCCAATCAGATCTCTAATACAGTTTTCTAATCTGCTACAACGTATGTAAATCTACTGATTTTAGAGTAGTCACTTCTGATATACACCCATGTGGGAGAAAATTGAAACTCATTAAAGCCTGATTTGCACACAGTGCAATCAACTGCACTAACTAATCTTAATGTCCACTAGATTGCTGGTATAAAAATAGGATCTTTGGAGTCCAGCTGTCTAAATATCAAGACCTTACTAATGGGAGGGGAAGGAGGAAATGTGTTCACTGCATTCTGCATATGAGTTATTTTGGCAAAGAAATGAAGCGAGGTTCTGCCAGTTTGACAGGAATTGCTGTTAAGTCTGCTACCAATTTTAAAAGGGGAATATTGGTTTGGGGAGGGTGGAGAATACAGCTAGGTTTGGTGGGGAGGTGGAACAGGACATGGGCCTGGCTCAGGGGGATCACTAGCTTGAGGGAGAGTAAGACATATATTTGGCTTGGGACAGGGGAAAATGGAACATGGCAGGGGCTCGCTGGAGTGGGGAGTTTCTGGCTTTTGGATGGGGAAATGGGGCATAGGTCTAGCTTGGGAGAATGTCACTGGCTTGGGGGGGGGGAAATGGGGCATGGGACTAAGCTCAGGGGATGTTGCTGGTTTGGGGAAGGGGAATGATGCATGTTTCTGGCTTCGGGGTCATAATTCCTGGCTCAGGGAGAGTCACTGGCTTGCAGAAAGTGGGATCCCTAGGTGGGAATGGGGCATGAGGCTGGCTCGGGAGGGCGGGGTCTCTGGCTTGGGGAGGGGTGAAGGACTCACCATTTCTCCCTGACTGGGCTAGGTCTGACTGCAGTTCTGAGACAGTAGTAGCCCCTGCAGGTGGGGAGGGCTCACTACAGGCTCCCCAAGCAGGCGGTTAAGCTAAGGGCGTTTTTAAACGTGCGCTCTCCCAAGCGCGTTCTGGAGAAGACGGCTCCAAAGTGGGTTTGGGAGAAAGCCAAGTTTGGGAGAAGCTGTCTTCTCTGCCCCAGGCCAGTGATTACATTTAATCACTGGCTGGGGGCTTTAGAAGGGGAAGGGGGTTGTCAGCGCTGCCTGGAGGAGGCAGTTTTCGCCGGCTTTCCTCTCCCTCCCCCTGCTTGCAAACCAGGGAACGCGGCGGTTCCCAGGGACGCAAGTGAGGGGGCAGGAATCCTCGGCCGGTTTGATGCGGGACAGATCTGGCATCAAACCGGGCCAAACATTTAAATGATCACAAAGAAAGGCGGCTGATTAAAGGATCAGCTGCCTTTTTTGTATCGTTTAAAAGCGCCCTAGGAGTCAGAAAGCAGACCAGCTCCAAGCTGGATATGTGCTGCTGTTTTGGGGGTCCAGTTCAAGATCTCAAATGTTGCATTTTTCAGGAAATACTGGGTTCACTAAAAACCTGTATTGTATTTAATATGGAACCTGAAAAGGTCTTTTTTGCATTTATTTATATTTTGTCAAAACCCAAATGCACCATCCTAATAAATACACACATATATGCAAACGGCAGCACATAGAACCTAGCAGACGCATACTCAGATCAGGTTGTTGTAGCAGCATTTGTGCAGCTCACCAAAGCACGTTTCTGACGGCAGAGAGGGGAATGTAGGGAAAGCATTCAGGGAAGGCAGATAGTGAATGCCAGGGAGAGGATACAGCACCATTATATTAGACCGCCCTTTAGAGAAGCTTGTTAATTATAGGCAATACAATTAGGATTCCTTAACTTTTGCCGTAGTGTTAGAACATGCAAATCAGTTTCAAAAAATTCCCTCATGCCCCAATTTAATTGGTTATTATCTTAAATTCGGCAGCACAGCCTACAGTCTTTCTTATTAGCTGCATCATTTTAGTAGAAAGTTGAGCTGAGAAAACCAGTTACTTACTGAATTTATGCCTGTTTGTCAAACCATTGTTGAGAGACCTAATACATGACAGGTTTTGTTCTGACAGAAAAGGGAGGGAAATCTAATTAAAACCAACATTACACTTTATTAGGAATAGACTGGACCTTGCTAAAGTAACTAACAGGCTTATTGGCATATATTACTCCCACTGAATAATAATAAATAATAATAATAATAATAATAATAATAATAATATATAAGGGTTACTTACTGTAAAACTTAGTTCTTCGAGATGGCTCCATGGATTCTCACTCATGGGGATCACGTGATACCCTGAAGCAATCCAGAAGGCTAACTAAGAACTACTATAACTAAGAACTGTATTAACTATGAACTATGCTAAGTAAGAATAGCTACAGAGAACTGAAGTTTCATTGGGTTTTTTGAAATGTAAGTCAAGCTGTTCCAGCTGCCAGCTGCAGTAAAAAGGAACTGATCTGATTAGGCACCCCCCACCCTCCTAATATGCCTGTACACTGGCAAGAGTGCAGGGGAAGTGAGAGGGAGGGGTAGGAGCCCTGAGCTGGAAGCATTACAGAGAACTGCTTCTCTTAAAGAGACGCGCCTTTGGGATTGCTTCAGGGCACCACGTGATCCCCAAGAGTGAGAATCGCAGAGCCACTTGAATAATTAATAATAATAATAATAGATAGTATTCCTCTGGTACAAGAGTCTTTATACAATTAGTCACATTACCTTAAAGTTAATTATATAAAATGGATGATGAAAAATACACACATTCTATTTTATTTTGGGCAAAAAACAGGAACTCTTTAAGGTCATCTTTGTCAATGATCTCACCAGGTTATATAAATACATACAACATTTATCAAAGGGAACAACAGAAAACTGCTTAAAATAATGTTCCTAGGACACATTTAGCCAACCTTCAAATTCTGGTTTCAAAGCTATGACTGAAAGCAATTTGCTGTTGTGATCCAAATCTGACCTGTGGCTGTTTTTTTAATTTGGCTGCTTTCCAAATACTTTGTCTGGCCCATGGATCCAGTCTCTCCCATCAAGCACTGTAAGAGTGAGCTCAGGGGGAAGGAGCAGAAGTAAAGGCATGAGCTCAAGAACAGATCCGTGATCTGGACCTTCCCTTTTCGGCGTCCCCCATTCAGAACGCACACACGCACAAACATGCTCTGTCCTGTCAGTCTTCTACTAATTTTCAAAGTCCTTTCCCTCTCCCGTCCTCAGCAAGAACCACTTACTTTATTCACATCTTCCTATTTTATTCTGACACGGTTAGTCCACGAGAAGCCTCACTGAAATCAATGTGACTGCTTTCAAAAGAAAGTACTACCGTAATGTGAACAAGGGTGGCAAAATCTGGCCCATGTACACTAAAACTTTCAGCAGGATTCTTGTTTACTCAGAGCGAGATACTCACAGCTGTGACATACTGGTTGCTGTGCTTAGATCTTGGGTTCTTCTCAGAGAGGGCAGGAGATGCGCATTGTGATGGAGGTTTAGAGCCAGGACTGGAAAGACCTTCATCCAAAAATGTCTCTGAAGGGAGCTGGGGGAACCCAGCATTAGCAGAGCTGCTGAAGCCACTCACACTTTCACCGGATGTGCACTGGGATGACTCCGAGCTCTCTGTAACTGCAAGCAGGAAGAAAGTGTGGCGGTTTTCAAACGAGCATAATACCGGTATTATTCCCTATAAATACCGATTGGAGGTGATGGTCTGAACAGCCATACCTAAATATTTCTACTTCCAGGTTGAATCCTGGTAAAATACTGGTATAGTTCAACCTGGATTTAAAGGATTTATCTATGTCTGTTTCAAATTATGTCGGCATAACAACTGTGTGATATTAAGCCCTTAGACCATAAGGATATGCAAGTAGAGTTTACGTCCCCTCTGCCCATTCGCTCCAGTGACATAGGTGGCAACGGCGCTGTGAAGAGAGGGGTTCACAGCTGCCCACACAGCAGCCAGGAGAGGCACCCAGGCAAGAAGCACACCAGAGATGCAGGGATTCTGCTTCCGGATTTCTTTTCATTTTATTTTAGATTCATTAAACATTTTTTAGATTTATTAAATATTTTTTTCTCATTCCTTTATCTGTTTTTTAAACTGAGTGGGCTGCATCTGGGCAGCCATCTACTGCACAGGCTCTGCTTCCTCCCCACTCTCTGAGCCTCGGCAAGGCAGGAGCCTTGCAAGATACGCTCTCCCTCCCCCACTCATGGAGTCTGGGAAGTGGATTGAGCAGCACTCGTGCTGCCTGAGCGTCTCCTCTCCTGGCCAGGCTTGGAGACCAGGACTGGCACTTTTCCCCTCCCGAAGCGGCTCAGGAGATCCACGCCAGCTCCAGCTGCCCAGTTTCAGGCAGAGGTGCCCACAAGCCGCTTATAAAGACCCAGAAGCCAAAAGCAGGTAAACAGGATGATAATCCTGCTCCCTCTGCAACAGGAGAGGCAGAGCCCTGCCCACCTCTGTAACGGGAGCAGCAGGAGGGGAACTGAAATTCAGCTGCAGTGAACCATGGGGATTGACAGAGTCCTCCTATACTGGCATAAGCATTCGACGGCCATACTGGTTTAATGATTTATATCGACATGACCGTGATTGTCTGAACACTTAATCCTGATCAAAACCACATGACTCTAATGCCACTGGCATTAGAGCATTCGTTTGAAAACACCCTGTGCTTCAGACAGACACTCTGACAGGCCTGTTCTCCTGCAGAAACAGAACATTTCTGGGCAATCGAGAACTGAATAGTTGAGTATTTAAAAGATTTGCATTTTTATCGTATTTGTGTCTTGTACCTTACAGTAGAACAGTGAGTAGAAGAATTCAATGGGTGTTTTCAGACAGACCTGGGGGTGGCCATCCCCGGGTCTGCGCCAGCAGTGGCGGATTTAAATGGAGCTCGCCACACACCGCAGTCGGCTCACACATGTCCCCCACCCCTGCATCATAGAGCCGCGGGTGGATCAGCAGCCACTCTAGGCTACCACCCACAGCTCTATGATGGTTGCCAGGGTAACCCACAGCCAGGAGTGGAGTTGCAGGCGGCGCTGGCCGTTCTTTAGATGGACTGCTGCTCCACCCCCAGCTGGTGCTCTGGGTTTGGGCAGCCCGTTCTGCTCATGGTGCCCCGGGATGTTCTGAAGCACTGTGAACAGCACCTGCCCTACTTATGCTCTGCTCCACCCCAGGGTGGCCCACCTTTACATGGATGGGCCACCCAGGGGTTGGGTGGAGCACGAGCAGAGTAGGCGTCTGTCTGAAACACTCAATGTGTATGGCTAAAATATTAACAATTGGGTGGCAAAATGTTCAAGAATCCTTGTTGTCCTCAAACAGCAGGAGTGGGGAACCTCAGGCCTGGGGATCAAATGCAGCCCGTGGCTTATTTTGGCTTCTTTACAGTTCTTAAGATCTGGCCCCTGGATCAAGTTCTTGCCTCCAGGCATTGAAAGAGTTCTGGGGAAGGAAGCAGAGATGAGGGCATGCATTCAAGGATGGGGGGTGGGGGTGGATCCATGGTCTAGATCTTTCTCTCCCTTCCCCCACCCTGAGCACACCCCTTAAGCATCACTGCCTCCAACATCTATCTGCCCCTTGGAACTTATACAAATCTTCAAAGTGGCCCCTGAGAGGGAAATATTTTCCCCACCCCTGATTTTGTGGCTGGGGCTGCAATCCACAAACCACTCACTCTTGAGTAGTCTCACTAAAGCCTGCTGAAGCCATCTGAAATGAAGGATGCTGTGTTTCAATTAATATAATACCCCATTCTTCTTGTAGGTCAGTATCCCATTAGATTTTTGTTTTAGACTAAAACCACTTTCAGATCCCCCCCCCCCCCGCATAGTCTGGCTGCGGGAGGGGGGAGGAATGCGCAGCCAGGATACGTGTGGGGATCGGCCGGTCTGAAAGCTGAAAAGACACGCAGGGATGCAGAGCAGGAAAACAAGCTCTGCATCCCTGCGGGTGTCTGCCGGCAAAGCCGCAGGGGGTGGGGACTTTCAGACCGGCCGATCCCCGCGCATATCCTGGTTGTGCATTCCCCCCCGCAGCCAGACTATGCTGGGTGTGTGTGTGTGTGTCGGTCTGAAAGCAGCCTGAGTGTCTACATGCATATATTTATTTGCCTGCAAACTTGGTGGGATAGACGTATTTATTACGCATACACTGTCAACTCTGAAAACTGAAAGGTGGCCCATGATTTCCTAGTTTTAGGACTCAAAAGACTGAATAGTCCTATGCATTTCCCCCCTAGTATTCCTCTTATTTGATCTATGTATTTGAAAAGCTCTAAAAATAAAAAATAAATGTTCTAAAAATCCCCCAAACGTACACGGACAGTACAGTACTGCTTGCATATCCCTGATCAGGGTGACAGTGAAGGTTCTACAGAGACAAAGGAGGCTGTTAGAACTGCTGCTAAAACCGGAATATGGTAAGACTTAGGGGCAAACAGTAGCATTTAAAGATGTGTATCACAAAACTCAAAATACTTCTCTCTCTGCACATCTATGTGTGCCTCTTCCTCAAGGTATGTTGTCTATAACATGAACAATTTGTCATTATGACCATTCTTTTTTAATCCAAAGGGTTTGAATGCACTCACTCATTGAAGGTTGGCTTCCAGTTTCTTGTTCCAGCTCATCCTCTTCGATGCAAGTTCTGATATCATAGGACCAGTGGTAGAAGGGTGGTCCAAACAAACCGGGGTGAGACGGGCTGGAATACACGTGCAGGTTGAGTGAGCCCAGAATGGAAGAGGAGGACTGGCTGCTTGAGGATGATGTGCTACTGTTTGAGATGGTGGAATGGGGTCTCTTGAATGGCGTTGAGTGGTCAAATGAAGACACTGCTATCGATGCCCGGGATCTTTATTCTACAAACAAACAGAACAAAAATATATTCTGTTGACTCTTTGCATTTGTAAAGAACAGTGAATAAAGGAAAAATACTATTTTGAAAAAGAAATTCAGAGATACTAGAGTTGAAACAAATATCTGTGACAAATACCACATTTAACAATTTTACCCACTTAAGATTAGGTCTGATGTTTATTTTGTATATTTGTTTCATTTTTTCCTGATAAATAACCAAATATCCAAACTGAAATGACCAAAAGAAAATATCTCAATACATGGATCAATGACTATAGTTTTGGGTGTGGTTATATCATTTGGTTATCTAAAAATGGAAATAATATTTGCAAATATAAAAATGCTTATGTTTCTGGTTCTTGAAAACACTATTGAATTTTGGTCATTTGATTAATTATTTTATACTACTTGGACTAAATTTAGGAGAGTTCATTTTTTCAGCCCTGTTGTCTGGCTGATTTTTTCACAAGGAGAAATGGAATCTACTTTGCACCCTGTGTTGTGTTATCGAGGGAGGGTGGGTGAGTGATTGGGGGTTAATAGCACAGGGGCTGTCAGGCCATATTGTGCCAAACACATGGCAAGGCACGAAAGATTTAAAAAGGTAAAACCCATGGCAAGGCTAAAAACACACTAAAACTAGATGCACCTGAAAAGGGAAGCTAAAAATTGTGGAACCATCCAAGAGCCTTTAAAAAGTAAAAAGCCTAGTAAAATCAGCCTCATCACCTAAAAACAGGACAAGTTGGTCAGAGTCAGTGGGGTGTGGCTGGCTCCATAAAAACACATGGTGTACAGCAGCAAAATGGGGGCAGGCAAGCAGAGCATGTCACACCGCTAAAGGCACACTGCAGGGGCCACACAGAGGTGCAGCTTCCACCAGAAGCAGGTGTCTATGGGTGGGCAGCCCATGGTCAAGATTCAGCCTGGCCAGGACCACATTCTCCTGATGGTTTTGATCAAAAGAAATCTGCCACAGCTGGATCGCAGGCTTCTCGTCATGCAGCTTAGCCATCTGACACTTGTCACAAATGAACTGCCAGTGTGCCATCAGGCAGGACTTTAAAACGGGAATAAAGTCACTAAAAGGAACCACTGCAAGGACACTAATCCAACGGTCACATGACCGAGCAACCACATCAGCCCGCTCATTGTCCCTGATCCCCACGTGCCCAGGAATCCAGCAAAAGAGCACATGGGTACCCTGGGACCAAAGGCAGTGCAGCTGCAATCAAATTGCAGCATTCGATGGGTGCGGGTTAAAACAGGGGAAGTCCAGGTCCTTCAAGGAATCTGGAGTGTCTGAATAGATCACAGGTCGTGCCAGCCACGCGGCCAACACAAATTGCAAATACCAAACAGCTCTGCAGTAAAGATGGAACACTTCCAAGAGAGTTGGTGGGCAAAGTTGCCGGTACCACTCTGGTGGCATCACAGAGTGTGGAAACTGAGACAGGGAGTAGCAGCAGGAAAGCGAAGTCACGGCCAAAGGCGGAAGGGTGGCAGAAACCCCAGGAGCAATGCCATCCAAAGACAGGTCCAACTCCTGAACAAGGAACTGCAGCTGGAGTCCAAAGGACAGAATGACACAGCTACGGGCTGCGAACAGGGTCTCGTACTGGAACTGAAACACAGAGCCCAACATGGGGTGCCCTGGCTGAAAGCAAAGTTTGGCAGTGTATTGTAGAGACAGCTGCATCAGTATATGCTGAGCGGAGGCTCCACATAAAAACTATGTATGGGTGAAGTGTGAAATGCACCTGGGCAGAGATGGAGGCCGTGGTGATGGACGGGGTCCAGCCTCTGCAGAATGGAGAGCCTTGTGAAGCCATAAACAGTGGAGGCATAATCCAAACTGGAGCGCACAAGGGCCTGGTACAGCTACAGCAGAGACTGGCAGTCAGAGCCCCAGGAGGCAGAAGAGATGACCTGCAGAACGTTCAGTGCCTTCTCACACTTTACCTGTAGCTGATGCATGTGGGGGAGGAAAGTCAGTTTCCTGTTCAGCACCAAGCCAAGAAATTTGGCTTTAGTGACAACAGGAAGGCGTACCCATCCCAGCAGCAAATCAGGATCTGAGTGGAGGCCAGGCAAACGGCAAAGGTGCATGCAAACGGTCTTATTTTCCAAAAAAGGAAAGTAATTGTCAGTGGCCCATTGAGACACGGTTCAGGGCCATTTGCAATTGCTGCTCATTGCAAAAGCTGCAATGCAAAAGCGCATACTGGGCAACCAGCAGCAGTTCTGGAAGTCATCCACATACAGGCAGTTGTGAATAGCCGGAAGCAGGGAACATACTATTCCATTAATGTAGAAAACAAAGTGACACTCAGGACACTGCCCTGCAGAACCCCATCCTCCTGCACAAAAGGGCAGGAATAGGTAGAAGCATGGCAAACCTGAAAGATCCGGTGCTGTAAAAAGTTTTAGATAAAAATGGGCAACTTACCCCGCAATCCAAACCCATGCAGGTCTCGCAGAATACCATAATTCTGGGAGGTGGCCTTGGCTTTCTCCAGGTCAAAGAACAAGGAGACCAAAAGCTCCCAATGGACAAATGCCTCCCAGATCAAGGTTTTCAGGGGCACCAGACAGGCCAATGTGGAGCACTGCTGATGGAAGCCACACTGGGTGTTGGCGAGTAGACCATTTGCCTCCAAGAACCAAACCAAGTGGGCATTGACCATAGGCTCCAGCACCTTACAGATGCAACATGTCAAAGTTATTGGCTGAAAAGTTGGGTTCTGAGGGTCGATGTTGGGGATAAGAACCATAATACAGCACAACTCAGAGAATTTCTCACCCTGCCAGACCCTATTGTAAAGTTATAATAAATGGCCAAGAGCAGGAGGGGACAGCTGCCTCAGCATCTCGTAATGTATGCTGTCTGGCCCAGTGGCTGAGTTGCCAGCTGAGTGCAACATGGCACAGAGTTTTATTTATTTATTTATTTATTTATTTAATACATTTATACCCCGCCCCTCCTGCAACGCAGCCCGGGGCAGCTTCCAACAATTTAAAATACAATAAAAACCATTTAAAACACTTATGACAATAATAAAAAAATATTAAAACAGGGCTAAAAGTCATAGATATGACAAACAAAAATAGGTGAGGGAGCTAAAACCCCTCACCCTACCCTCCCTCCCTCCCAAAGGCCTGGGCAAACAGCCAGGATTTGCAGCTTCGCCAGAATGTCAACAGGCTTGGGGCCAGGCGAGCTTCCTCTGGAAGGGAGTTCTAAAGGCGCGGCGCGGCCACCGAGAATGCCCTCTCCATTGTGGCCCCCCGCTTAACACGGGGGACCTCCAAGAAGGCACCCCCGGCAGACCGCAGCAGCCGCTCTGGGGCGCGGAGGGCAAGGCGGTCCCTGAGGTATGAGGGGCCCAGACCATGTAGGGCTTTGCAGATCATCACCAAAACCTTGAACCTGGCTTGGCACACTATTGGCAACCAGTGCAGAGCTTGGAGCACAGGTGTAATATGCTCCCAACGGCCCGTCTCCGTAAGGAGACGAGCCGCTGCATTCTGCACTAGCTGCAGCCTCCGGGCCAGGAACAAGGGAAGCCCCACGTAGAGCGCGTTACAGTAGTCTAACCTCGAGGTGACGAAGGCATGGATGAGGAAGGCCAGGTCCGGGCCGGAGACATACGGACGCAGCCTACGCACCAGATACAGCTGGCGGAAGGCAGCCTTAGCAACTGCCTCCACCTGTCGCTCCAGGCGGAGGTCCGCGTCCAGTATCACCCCCAGACTCCGAACCTGCTGAGCTATAGGAGTGTGGACCCCCCCAACCAGGGGGGCCACTACCTCCATCGCTCTCCCCACCAACATCACCTCCGTCTTATCGGGGTTGAGTTTCAATCTGCTCAGCGGCATCCATTCCGCCACGGCCTCCAGACACTGGGATAGCAACGAGACAGCAGAGTCTGGGTCAGTTGAAAAGGAGAGGTACAGCTGAGTATCATCAGCACATTGGTGACACCGCACCCCGAACCCTCTCACGACCTCCCCCAAGGGCTGCATATAGATGTTAAACAACAGCGGAGACAAGATCGAACCCTGCGGAACGCCACACGATAAAGCACGGGGGCACGATGTCTCCTCCCCCAGCACTACCCGCTGGCTCCTCCCCGAGAGGAATGAACGGAACCATTCAAGAACAGTCCTACCTATCCTTGCTGCCTAGGGTTTCCTATCCCTGCATCCTTGCTGCCAGCCTCAGTCACTGCTGGATAGGAAACTGATGCTATCCAGATGCACCTGGAGCTGGAGTGCCACTGCCCGCTCAATAACCTTCCCTAAAATGGGAAGGTTAGAGACAGGTCGGTAGCTAGCGAGTGCATCCACGTCCAAAGATGTTTTTTCAGCAGGGGGTGCACCACAGCCTCCTTGAGGCAGGGCGACAGCCTCCCCTGCTGCAAGGATGCAGCAACATAGAGAAAGGCCGAGTGTAACCCTCCAGCTGCGAGGTCCCAAATCACAAAGGGATCTCCTCCGCCTGACATTTCATGGCAAGAAAGGCCACTGAGTTGTTGGACGAATTACAGCAATGGGAAAAGGTCTCCTCAATGGCACCAACAATGCCAGGCAGGTTAGCCACCTTGTGGCCCTGGTGGTGCAAGACTGGGACAGAGCTGGCGACCCAGAAACATTCTGAATCTTGTCTCCAACCACCTTCATGCTAGTTGTACTAGAGATCCCAGAGACAAAGTGAACCCAGGATTCCTTTCTGGCTCTGGATGAGACGAGCTGCAGCCCATGCCCGCTTGCAGGCCAGAAGGTTGGATTGAATCAGATACTGGCGGAAGATTCCCCTCCCGCCTCCTGACCCCTATTGGTCCCACTGTCGCCCCCCCGCTTCTACACGTCATCAATCTCCTTTTCCACAGCCTCCTTCCCCTCTGCCTTTAAGCATGCCACTGTCTCCCCCATCCTCAAAAAGTCCACCCTGGACCCATCTGACCCCTCTAGTTACCAGCCAGTCTCCCTCCTTCCCTTTGTCTCAAAGCTCCTGGAATGTGTCGTCTACTCCCACTGCCTGGACCTCCTCTCTGCCAACTCCGCCCTGGACCCTCTCCAATCCGGCTTCCGCTCCCTCCACTCTACTGAAACTTCCCTGGCCAAGATCACCAATGATTTACTTGTCGCTAACTCTAAGGGCCTCTACTCCATTCTTCTCCTCCTTGACCTCTCTGCTGCCTTTGACACTGTCGACCACTCGCTCCTACTGGACTCGCTTTATTCTCTGGGCTTCCGTGGTTCTGTCCTTGACTGGTTCTCCTCCTGCCTCTCTGACCGCACCTTTAAAGTCTCGCTCCCCGAGTCCAACTCCTCCTCCCTCCCCCTTTTGGTTGGGGTCCCCCAAGGCTCTGTCCTTGGCCCTCTCCTCTTCTCTATTTACACCCTATCCCTTGGCAAAATTATTGCCTCCCATGGGTTCCAATATCTCTACGCTGATGACACTCAACTCTATCTTTCTACCCTGTCTCTCTCCTCTTCTGTCCACTCACGCCTCGTCAAGCTCAACATGGCCAAGACCGAACTCTTCATTTTTCCTCCCTCCCCTTCCTCTTCCACTAACCTGCCCATCTCCATCGATGGAGTCACCATCCATCCTGTTCTCCAAGCCCGTAGCTTGGGCTTCATCTTTGATACGCACCTCTCTTTTAAACCTTACATTGACTCTTTGGTCAAATCCTGCCGCTTCGCCCTCTGTAACATTGCTCTGTAACATTGCTTGGATCTGCCCCTTTCTCTCTACCTCCTCGGCCAAAACCCTTGTTCGTGCCATGGTTCTCTCTCGTCTCAATTACTGCAACCTCCTCCTTGCTGGCCTCCCTCGCTCTCACCTCTCCCCCCTTATCGCAATCCAAAACTCCGCTGCCAAGGTCATTCACTCTGCCCGTCGCTTCGACCATGTGCAGCCTCTCCTCTCTCCATTGGCTCCCCATTCCTGAACGTATCCTATTTAAACTCCTGGTTTTCACATTCAAAACACTCCACAACCAAGCTCCCCCTTACCTCTTGGACCTAATCTCCCTACGCACTCCTGCATGCGCTCTCCGCTCTTCCTCTGTCCCCTACCTCACTCTCCCTCGTTTCTCCTGCTCACCTAACCGCCTTCGACCCTTCTCCCTTGCTGCCCCCCATGCCTGGAACTCCCTCCCTACCCACATCCGCCTTGCCCCCTCCCTCCGCTCCTTCAAATCCCTCCTCAAGACCCACCTTTTCCTCTCCTCCTTTCCCAATGCCTGCTAGTCGTTCCCCGTATACTTACTGTCTGCCCCTCTCCGGAGACTGCTGCAACCATCCTGATTGTAACCAAGCCAAGCACACGCACCTGAAACTTCGCATCCGCTTGAATGTTGTTTGTCTTCTCCCCTGTCTCCCCCTCCTTGTCTTTTAGATTGTAAGCCACAGGCAGGGGCCACGTCTATTTCTATGTTTCTGTACAGCACCAAGTACATGACTGGCGCTATATAAATGTTTATAATAATAATTGCTCTCTGTGCTACAGCACAGGCAGTGTACTATGATGGCTTCAGAAAATAGGAATAAGATGCTGAGGACTTAAGACAGACTGCTTGGCTGCCCGAAGGATAACTCCTCCACGCAAGAATCGACACCCACCCTGAGCAACGTCATCTGCCACCACACCACAGCCAAGCTCTGAATTTAACCCAATCCGCCTTCTGCAGCTGCCAACAGGGCAACTGATTTGGAAGACAGCCACTCCCAGTTGCATTCCATAGGAGGACAAAAAAGTGTTCACTCCTCTTAGGGGTATCATCAACTCTCCAAACGAAGCATGGGACCAGAATTGGGAAAGTGATGGAAAGGTCAATAGTTGTGAAGGAGTGACTTGGTGAGTGGAAATGGAAATAGGTAGGTTCGCCAGCATTCATATCTGAAAGGGCATTGTCCAAGACAAAGCGTTCAATGAGACACCCCTGAGCATTTATATCTGGTGATCCTCAGAGCACATGATGGCCACTGAAGTCCCCAAGAAGCAGGAATAGCAGTGGCAGCTGAGAAACCAAATTCCCAAGGTTCACGGCATCCACACCATCCTGCAGGGGCAAATAGAGGAGAGGGTAAGTAGTACAGTGCAAAGTGACAGACAGCTGGACTGCCACAGTCTGAAGAGGAGTCATCAGGAATGGGGGCAAATGGAATGCTGTCCCCGACAAGGGCAGCCACCTCACCTGAGGAATGGCCAGGGTTAGAGGCGTCCTTGTACACCACAAAGAAGTACTTGATGAAGCAGATCTGTGCAGCAGAGAGGAGAGTCTCTTGCAAACACAGAGCCTGCAGGTGGTAACAGTCTATGAGAGAGATCTGACATCCTCAAGCTGGGAGCAGAGACCATAACAGTTCCATTGAATATAGGTGGCCAGTTATGAGGCAGAGACAGAATCCTGGAAGCCTGACAGCCACAAGCTGGGAGTGGAAAGCTGTACAAGTACATTGGACAAAGGCAGCCAATCAAGGATTAGAGGGGAGGGGGGTTTTGGGAGGCAGGGCCAGGACATCGCAAAGCAGTACAGTCCAACCAACCCATCTCCATAAACTCAGCTGCCGGATGGGGAGAGGGCCCTTCCGAGGAATGACACGGACAGCCTTCCTCCCTGGACTATTCAAGTCTATTTGGCGCGGTTTGAGTGTGGCAGGAGAACTTGGAGGTGGGGACAGAACAGGGACATTCAACAAAGGATCTGCGGTATCAGAGGTACTTGCTCCATCAAGTACTTCTTTGTGGTGTACAAGGACACCTCTAACCCTGGCCATTGCTCAGGTGAGGTGGCTGCCCTCGTCAGGGATGCATCTCATTTGCTCCCATTCCTGATGCTCCTCTTCAGACCGTGGCAGTCCAGCTGTCTGTCACTTTGCAGAGTACTTACCCTCTGCTCTATTTGCCCCGGCAGGATGGTGTGGATGCCGTGAACCTTGGTTTCTCAGCTGCCACTGCTATTCCTGCTTCTTGGGGGCTTCGGTAGCCATCATGGTCTCTGAGGATCACCAGATATAAATGCTCAGGGGTGTTTCATTGAATGCTTTGTCTTGGACAATGGCCTTTCAGATCTGATGGCAGCCCAGATGGGTGTAAGAGAGTCTTCACGGGCGGGGAAAATGACTTGGCCAGGGGAACTGATATCACCATTTGCACTGCCATGCTCTTGGAAAGACCAGAGGGTATCACTGCCCCATAGGAGGGTGCAGCCAGGGAAGTGACCAGCTTGCGAGCCTCAGGATATGAAAAATTCCACTCAGCCTTAATCTGCTGGACTTCCTTCTCATCTTTCCATCTGGGACAAGAGTGACAGTATGCCCAGTGGGCACCCACACAGTTGACAGAATATGGAGTGGCCTGACAACCTGTGCCCTCATGACCAGTCACTCCACAGAGGGTGCAGGCAAGGGAACCCAGGAAAAAAGCCTGGGCATGTCCAAACCACTGGCACTTAAAACAGCGCAAAGGATTTGGGATTTATGGTCGCATGGAGCAATATAAGTATCCAGCAGTGACTGAGGCTGGCAGCAAGGATGCATGAAATGTCAGGACAAGAAGATTAGTTGGAACAAGAACACCATCCTTGTGTATAGAGATCCTCTGGGCAGCAGTAACACTCTGGGACGCCAGTCTGAGCAATTTCAGCTTCTGGGACATCACAATGGTTCGCCTCCACAATGACTCACCTGCAAAAATTCAGGGAGCCATGGGGCTGCATACACATGAGGACACTCCCAATGTCAGCAGAGCAAATCTGAGCTGGTCTCAATTAGCAGATCCTATGATCAGAGCCTCCCTCAAAAGCAAATGGAGGTCGCACAGTACCCCAGTAGTTGTACAAAAAAATTAATAAAACTCTTTTTTTAGCAAACCTGTCACTTCATATTCCATGTATTCCTCAAGGATATTGGGGTCTGTTGTGTCTGTTCATGCCCCCACAGTTGTAGGTTTCCAAGCCCTAGGATTCCCTCCTAGGGTTTGGAAACCTATGAAAAGGTCGAAAAAAGGACCTGCGTGACTGAAACTGCTGGAAAGAGTGCTTCTTATCTTTGGTGGAAGCCTCCGCCAGGGTCTTATCCAAGGCGGAGCCGAAGAGCTTGGGTCCCTTGAATCGCCCGTGCACTAACAGGTTCTTCACATGAGTGTCCACCGTCCATGAACGCAGCTATAGTCTGCGGCGTGTGGCTACATTACCTGCCATTCCCTTCGCCACCCATGTGAGCGAGTCCATTGCGGCATCTGCCAGAAAGGTGTTGGCCATAATAATGTTGCTGGCCATTTTGTCCACCATAGGTGGACTTACCCCGGGACCCTTGCTGAGCTTAAACCACTTCAGCACTGCCCTGGAGGCATAGGAGGCTGTGGTGGCAATTCGAAGAAGGTGAGAAAGGGCCTCATAGCTTCGCCTCAGACCCACATCTATGCCCTTGTCCGTCGGGTCCTTGGGCAGGAGGTCCCCTTCGGCTAGGAAGGCCGATTTGACGGGTCAGGGAAGAGGCAGCTGCGTCTACTCTAGGAGTGGCGAACAGATCGTCACAGCTCCTCTGGAAGGCGTACAGCATCTGCTGTGCCTTGGACAGCCTCGAGTGCCGTGTAGGCAGTTTCCATTGTGCCCTAATAATTTTCTCGAAGGCTTTGTTCATCTGGGCTCCCTTACTAGTGTCCAGCCTGGGAATATAATCCCTGTCAGAGTCTGACTCCTCTAGGGAGGAATCTGAGGCCTTCTTGTTTTGGGCTTTGGGGGTGAAACGCAGCACCTGGGAGGCCCTCTGTAACAGTTTGGGGCCTAAACCTGAGGGGAGCTCCCTACCCAGCTCCTTAAATCCAGATGTTGCTTCTCTGGGTCCTGGGTGGCCTCTGATTGGGAAAAATCCTCCTCCTCTCCGGAGGTGTCCCGCTTGGCCCTTTGCCCGTGGTTACCACCCTTGTGGGTGCTCTGGCTTTTTCTCCTTTTAGAGGCAGGGGGAGGGGAAACCCTCCTTTCAGAATCTGAGCTGGTCCCTTCAGACTGCGTTAATTTCGAGGGCCCTTCATCCCCTGAGGAGGAACCCATAAGCTCCATAAGGGATATTTCGTGCCTCTTTGCGCCTCCAGCGGCTTTTTGCTTGCCTTTTCTAGCCATTTTTGAGGCACCATTAGCTCGCTTAGACTGCGACTATGAGGGGGATTTTCGCTTGCGTTTTCCCGCCCTTTCTGAGGCCCCCTTAGCTCGCTTAGAGTGCGGCTCTGAGGGGGATTTTTCTCTCCTGTGGCAGCGGCAGGAGTGGGCCTGACCTTTACTAAGACTCTGAATGGCCTGGAGCATGCTCTGCATCATTTCGAGCTGCAGGTGCTGAGCAGGATCTGGGCTCGTGAGGGGTCTTACTGTTTGGTGGGAGGCTGATGACTGAGCCTCCTCCAAGTCAGATCCGCTCCGGGAGACCCCTTGGCTCTCGTGCACTGAGTCAGCTGTCTCCGCTGCTCAGGCCACTCCTGGCTGGATATCCCGGGTCTCAGCGGGTGCTGCGCCTGAGCGGCGCCTGGTTTTGGCGATCTCCACCATCTGGAACGGTCCCTCGGCGGTCATGCTCAAGGGTCAGTACCTGGAGGCCGGCCCTGGCTCACAAGCGGCAGGTCTGTGTGCTAAGCCATGAAACCCTATTGGGCTTCAAGTCCTGAGTTCCTAAACTGTTTCTCAAAGTCTTTTGGGTCTGCCTCGTGTCCCTCAGACGGGCCAGAAGCGGAGTCCTGGTGTGATGCTCCTCCTAGCTCGGAGGCAGACACGAAACTGGAAAGCGAGAGAGCAGAGCCTCCCTACCTAACAGGCGCTTTCAGCTTAGTGCTGCCTCCTAGTGGACGATACAAGGCATTACTCTTCATCCACTAGAATGTCAATACAAGAGCATTGTGTGTGTGGTGCGCGCGCGCGTGTGTGTGTGTGGGGTGTCGGGTCAATTACACCCCAAGTGGAAAACTCCAGTTACCAACTTATAGATTCTTTACACAGCGGTTAACCTTTTCATAGTGTGAAGCTTCAATTATGTTTTTTTTTACTTGCAAGGCTGTGTTGGAAAAAAATAACCCATTAGGCTGAAGGGGTCATTTCAACCCCTCCATTAGTTACTGTGGCAGTTGGCTATTAAAATGCAGATGAGATCCTAATGGCTCCTGATAGCTTGGGCTCTTGAAACACAGACAAGCTGTCTGCATGGTGAATTATCACCCACTTTATATTTGTTTGCTTATGACTCAGATTGTAACTCACCCAGCACAGAATAAAGCCACCGGGTAAAGCCATGGCTTCTCTCTGGAGCTCCAAACCCCTCCTCAGTGTTGTTTCTTGTGGAGGGCGGAGCTTTGGGCATGGTCAAGTAGTGGCACTGCATGGTGTGGCGGTGGGATCAGAGGCAGAGACCGTTACAGTTGTCAGAACGTCAAGAGATGCCCAGGAGGAGACGGCAGCATTTCCTCTGCCTTTATTCCCTGCTTGGGCTTACAATCAAAGCTTTAAAGGGCTTTACAATCCCTGGCTTTACAATCTAAGGGTTGGGGTGTGTTTTCCTCCTTCTTTTCTGTGCTGGGTGGGTTACAATCTGTGCTGGGGGTTTACAATCTAATCCCTGAGTTTACAATCTAAGGGGTGTGTGTGTGTGTGTGTGTTACAAAATGCAATATTGAATAAAAGTTTTTTAAAAATTACCCATGAGTTTTCCGTGACTTTTTCTCATTCCTGCCATGACCAACTCATGACTTTTAAAGAAAATTTCCATGACAAATTTGTAGCCCTACTTATGAGTGGTGAGAGCACTGGAACTTGTTATCACCTAGTTTTACCTCATTTGCATATGAATGTGATGTTCTTTACCCAAGGAAATCTATTCAAGTCTATTTAGTCCTTTGTAATGTTCAAAACTTAATTGAAAATCTTGTTATTTTTGCAGCTTCTGTACATCTTATGTTCCAAAAATGGGGGTGGGGTTACCATTACTGGTGGGATTTTACTGGTAACAGTGGGGGTCTCTAGTAACCCCATAGGCTTTTGTGTTGGCCATATATTTCTGTACCAAACACAATAAAATTTAATATTTTTATGTTAGACTGGAGTCATTTTCAAATCAATCATATTTATACTTTTCAACTGTGATTAATTGGGGTGCATCATACCCCATCAGCAGGTTAATACAGAAGGTTTTAGAGGACATTAGGGTTCACAGTTCTCAGAGGGCGAGAAACACCCTCCAGAGCCTTCTGAAGAAAGAATGGGGACAAGGGTCCCAAAATCTTATCCGTAGTTGAATGAATAATCAAGAGATAAGGAACAGGAAGAGGAACTTCCTGCCACTTGAGTCCAGAGCTGAATCTTCGGTCTAGGAATACTTAACAGTCTCAATCAAAAGGGGTTTGTAAGACTCCATAAAGAAAATTAGAGGATTCGGTGTCCATGCTCCCCACCCACCTTGGAGCCCAACAAGGGGATGCTACTTTATGAGTCTCCATACCTGGCAAACACATGGGTGGATGTCCCGCACCCAGCGAGGCTAACCATAAAAGCAGGAACCCTTGCTGTGTGGCCCCCTGACTACAAGCAGGAATCTACATTGAGGGTTTGTGTTACTGAATGGCAATGTCATGCACTTAATAATGAGGTGAAATGCTACTTCTACACTTCGACATCACTCCTCTGGGAAAGTGTTTGATACTCAGCATTGAAGAGCCTGAAGCTAAAGGTCCACAGAATCACGGGACTGGAAGGGACCTCAAGGCCACCCAATCCAGCCCCCCACATTGAGGCAGGATTAACTACTGAAACAAAAATGTTGCCTGCGAGACCCCATTTTGAGATTTCAATATAATCCCATAGCCCAGACAACAACTGAGACATGCAAAGTATGGCCAACATCAACCAGACTGCAATCCCTTCTAGAGATGGTGAGACCCCACCTAAGCTCCTGACCCACAGTTTGGCAACTTCTAATCTAAACCACTACTGACCAACATTTATCTGCCTTCTTCTAAAAACCTTTCTACCAGCCCCCTCAGCGTCTTGTCCCAGAGGCCAACTGCTTTCCCAGACATTTTACTTATTCATAAGGACAGATAATTAATAATCCAAGTTGAATGGGATGCAGATGAGGAACAAAGAGAAAGTAGCAAACTGTACCTGTTCCCTTCATGATATAATCTATTGCTCGGTCGCTTATGGCTGCATCGCTGGGCTTGATGTCCATGAATGGTTTATTGCCTATGCCCATAGACACCATTTCTTGCATTCTGAGTTCTAAAGTGGAAAAAAAGCCCCATACATGAAAAATATTAACAAGTACACTGATATTCTACACCAGGGGTGGGGAACCTTTGGGCTGTTGCTGTCTTTCATTTGTCCCATTTCTAATTCCTGAATCGGTTCCATAGATCCATTTCCTACTCTCAAGCACTGAAAGAGTGTGCTCAGGGGAAGGAAGCAGAGATGAGGGCAAGCCCTCAAGGACAGGGGATAGACCCATGGCACAGATCCCTTCCTTTCCCCATCCTCAGCACACTTCTTAAGTACGCCCGCCCCCCCAACTCTTATCCTGCCCACAGAATTTTGTAATTTTCAAAGTGGCGCATAGGGGGGAAAAGGTTCCCTACCCCTGCTCTACTCAATGGGAGAGCTGAAATATCTTCACCTTTCCAAAACCCTCTGTAACAGTTAACTGGCCACATACTTAAAAGGACAGCATGTCTCCATGCAAACACTCTAGCTACACACACTGAAAGCCTGACAGGGCCAAACCTATCATGGGGTGGCTGCCCCAGGCTCCGCTCCTGGAGGGGTGGGGGGCCGCGCTCGGGGCCTGACAGTGGCCAGAAGTTGGGGACCACAAGTGCAGGGCCCTCCTGGCCGAGTCTGACTTGACTCTGACTGACAGGCAGCAGAGGGGGCCAGCAGGAGTGAGGGAGAGGCAGAAGCTCTGCCTCTCCCACACTCCGTGCCCCCACCCCGCTGCCTGTCAGTCTCGACCAGGGGAAATGTGGGAGAGGCGGGGCCTCTCCCTCTCCCTCATTCCCCCTGGACAGGCAGGCAGCGAAGGGGGCCAGCGAAAGTGGGGGAGAGGCAGAGGCCCCGCCTCTCCCACACTCCCTTGCAACTTCCGGTGGCAGTGGGCAGCGCGGCAGCAGATTTAATCTGCCGCCGCGGTGCTCGCCCTGCCCTGCCCTAGGCTCCAAGCCCGGCGTGGGGCCCAGGCTGGCAGTGGTGGCAGACCAGGTAAGTGATCCTGAAATTGCTGGGCTTGGGGATGGGCGGAGGGGAGTGCCCCTCTGCCCGTCCCCGAGCGCAGGCAGCGTGCCGCTCCCAGACTGAGCCGGGGAGCACCCCCTGAGCCGGGGAGTGTCCTTAGGCCCCACCTTTGTCCCCGCAATTTGTAAGGCCAATCCTGTACCCTGAAAGGGTCACTCTAGTGACAAGTGGATTTTAAAGAATGGTTCTATCTCCTCTTTTTTTGTGGCAGTTCCTAGACATGTTTTTACATCATTCTTACTGAATCTTTACCGGCAACTGTTTCAAATGGAAAAGTGAACTATGTTTCCATACGGTTCCCTACTGTTCTAGAAGGCTGCTTTGGAGGGGAAACAGGATATTAAATATATTTGTCACAAGTGACAATGTGACTGAAACACTCCCCAAGCCTCAATTCCAGTGAGCACGCAGTATTTGTTTGGGTCCCCTGCTTGCACTCGGAGCATAGGTTTCCTTTCTCAACAGGGCAAAGGTAGATGGGTAGTAAGCATGCCCTGCGGCTGTCTTGTGATGTAGACAAAAAGACTTTGGTCTCAAGCTGGTCAATTTGGCATATCCTCATGAGAACTGCCTTGATTTTAAAAACTTCTGTCTAAAAACAAACAATAAAAAACAATGACTTCAGCAGAGCGATGCACCCCCCCCCCCAAAATTCTGTTTCACCATGAGGCGGAAAGGGTAAGGCCCTCAAATACACATGAACTTCAGAAAATATCCCCACTATCATAGGAGCCAATACATCCTAATGGAGACCATGTTGGGCTCAGATGTGGGAGACCACGGTTCAGATCTTATCTTAGCCATGAACTCACTGAGATACCTTGGGCAAGTCACTTTCTTTCAGCCTTGATTCCATGTCTGTGAAACTTGAAATGATAACTTATCTCACAGGATTCTTTTGAGGTTGAACTATAAACACTGAAAATGGTGTACAAAGTGGCAAAGTCCAATTCTCTCTTTCACAACCCACCTTTAAAGCACACCATTGTGTTTGTTGAGAGCAATGTTATTTACCATAGCAAACCAATAGGAAGCTACAAGTCTGTTTTCCTTTCCTGCAGAAAGTTTCATTTTTACCACAGCTTTTAAGTGTGATGTTGGAAACTAAAAAAAAAATCCCACAGTGCTAGCAATAGAGTTACGGGCCCACTCAAAGCCTGCTAACAGGAGAGAAACATTTATTGGGCTGTAACTGTTTTAGGAGTGCTGTTTACAATAGCTAATTTCCGGTGTCTTTTAGAAACTGAAGTCTTTGTTGACTGCAAGAGTATAAAGATCACTTAAAATGATTGCTTGGCTGCCTTTATGGGACTACAAAGGAGCAGACTGATGAGCTCCTTAGACTTTCAGCATTACAGAGGGTGTATACCTCGGTTCCTCAAAGCTTGTCTCCAAAGGATCTTTCCTATGATATTAGTCCAAGCAATTTTAACCTCCACTGAATTGGCTTGAAGGATATACGTGTCCTGAGATTTCCTTCTCCTTCGAAACCAGATTTCAAATCGCAAGCCACTGTCTCCAACATTCTCTGTCATTCCAATCTCAGCAGTCTAGAAATGTGAAAAAACGCGTAGACTGAGCACACATTGAGCTCCATGAAGATATACTGAACTCACCATATACAGATCTTTACACTGCTCAGTGTAGAATTGAAACCTCATGTTTAGGGGAATGTATAGTCTAGAGAAGATTAAGGGAGGACGTGATCACAGTTTTCCAATATATAAAAGGCTCTCTAAGCAAAATGGTGCCCAGTTGTTCTCACTGGTCACTGATGAGAGAACCTGAGGGAATGGACTTGAATCAAAGGAGAAAAGGTTTAGAAAGGATTTTCTAACTTCCAGGACAGTTTGGCAGTAGAACTATTTGACAAGGGAGGTTGTGGAGGACTCTCACTAGAGGCTTTTAAAGATAGGTAAGACAGACATTTCTCAGGGATTGTATAGGTACTGTGGATCTTGCTCAGGGCCGGCTGTAGAATTTGCAAGGCGCAGGACAAAGAAAAAATGTGGGGCACCTCCCCCATTGCCACACCTTCTCCAGGGCACCTGTGCAGAACCTAGAGTGGTCATGTCTGGGGCCTGGGTGAGAGGGAGTGGGGCCCCTATATCCTGTCCTGGTGAAAATGGGGGCCACTTCTCTCTGGAAGTAAAGAAAAGAGTGGGGCCCAGTGCAGTCACCCCAGGCCACCCTGTGGCAAGACCAGCCCTGATCCTGTTTAATGCAGGTAGCTGGGCTAGGACAGTGAAATGATGAAGAAGGGTTTGCTCTAGAGCTTTGCTTGGCCTGTATGAGCTTACACACCGTGTGCAGCCACACGACACACAGAACCATGTCTTGGGTAGCCTTACCCTACTCTGGGCAGCCGGGCCACATGATGCAGTGTATTGTGTGGCTGGTGCCCAACAGAGGTTCCCCCCACTTCAGGGTGGGGGGTGCAGCTGGCTGCTTTACAACATGCCCTTGGAAAAATTCCAAGGACGTGTCACGGAGCAGTCTTACGCCAACTAGATAAACGAGAGCAAGGCTGCCTACGCTGCCCCACCATGCGGGGAACACCACTGTGAGCCGGGCTTTGAGCAGTGAGCACTCTCACCCATGGCCACATCACAGCCGGGAGAGGGAGGTGGGGCAGGGCTGGGCGCCCACTCATGTGGCTAGTACTACGGCCCACCATGGCAGCACCACCAGCAGTGGTCGACCTGCCTGGTTTCCCTGCAATCATCTAGCTGGCTCCCCGTGCTAGCACACCATGGGGCCATGCAGGGACTGGGTCCTCGCAGCTTGTATGGCTTGTATAACAACCCAGTGCTGTTGTTTGATAAAACAATGCAGATTACAGTTTATAATCTATACGTAAAAGTATGGGTCAGGAACCAAAGTGAGGTGGTACCATCCAGGGATGGGGACATGACCTGATTGTTATTTGCTATACTTTGCATGTTTTTGGCCCTTTTCACACGAGTCATGGTGGATGGGTGGGTGGCGCGGTAGGTAGGTGGTGCATGGGGGTGCATTCTCAAAGTCCCCCACCCACCCTCACCCACCTCCACGCATGGAGCATTGGGCACTGGTGCCTGCGGATGGGTGATGGGTGGAGGTGGCTGGAGCGCGGAAGTGCGCACCCAACCCCCATCGCCCACAGTGTTCCCATGGGCGCCCACCCAACCTCCCTGCACCTGCTGCGGTGTTCACACAGGGACCTACCACCACCCGCACACGTGTGTGAGGGGAGGAGGCACCCATGGGAAAAGGGCCATAGTTGTTGTCTGGTTTCATGCTCCTGTTTTCTGTATCTTCAATTTGAAAAAAATCAATAAAATATGAATTATATATAAAAAAGAATTATGTTTAAGTCTCAGAGGGAGTCATGAAAGCAAAATTTTGGGAACCAGTGCTCTGTTATTTACAGTGCAAAATATACTGAAGTCGATGCTCCTCTAATCCCACAAGTCCATGGCTTCCTCCATAGACCAGGCATTCCCTGTCCCAGATCTGAGCTCTAGTCTTGGACTTCCCAGCTGAGTTAGTAGTTTCTGACTTTGGCCTTCTTTTTGCTGCTGTCTGGCCTCATTCTCCCTGGTAAACCCAGAGGATACCTTAAGCCCCACCTGAGGTTTGCTGGGGATCCAAGAGATAAGTACCTTCCCCCAAATTTCTTGACAGCCTTGCTTTCCAGGTTCTCTGGTCAGTTTCTATAGCTGCTCCCTTTCAGTTGGCTGCAGCTGGGCTAGCTAGCTGCAGGCATGTTTCACAGAATCACAAAACTGTAGGGTTGGAAGAGACCTCAGTGGTCATCCTGTCCAACCCTTGCTCCATTGCAGGACATCCCTGTCTACAGTATTGCTGACAGATGCATGCCCAGCTGGCTTTTGAAAACCTCCAAAGAAGGAGATTCCACAACCTCCCTGGGCAGCTAATGCTTTATAGGCTTGTGTTCACTGCATACACTCCCAGGGACACATCTGCTTTTCAAACTCGTCGGCTTTGGCCTCCCCCTTTCTTCCAAGTGTTTTACAGTAACTTGATTTCCACATACCCAGACCCTCCAGCAAAGAAGATACAGTTAGCTTAATGCCAGCAAATAGCAACCCTTCAAACAGAGCATGTTCATACCAACACTAACCCCTAAGCAGAGGACATGCTGTGCTGGATTATGTTTTTCAAACACCAGGGCTGAGGCAAATATCTGAAGCAAACATTTATGGCAAATACCGTTTTCATTAAATTTGCCACTTTGAATCAGGTCCAACAAAGTGGGTATAAAATACTATTTGCCATTGCTTTGTTTGGCTATTCATTTTGGTTTTTCCAGCTGTTTTCCCCCCAGAATTTCTGGGGTTTGGGGTTATTTCACTTTAGATTTCCAACTGAAAAACTGAATAGCTGAACCAAAGGGCCAAACCCCACAGAAACGCAGAGGTGTTAGTGAATATGTGAGTATCCATTTTGGGCAGGAATATTGGATATTCCAAGTGCTATCCAAATGCAAATATTTGCAAATACAGAATCTGCCATTTGTTTCAGCTTTAGGGCAGGAATCAATCACCTTGAATGACTGCTTGTACATATAAATGTCATATCCCCCATCAATCTTTTTTGTTTTGCTGAACAAGATGAGATCTTCAAAAAGGAAGATGTGTCTCAAATACTTCTTTCTTCCACAGCAAACAATAAACTCATCTTGACACCTCAGCTGTCCTTGCTCTTTCAAGTTGACCTTGTTAGAGAAAATGACAAAGCTTTCAATGTAAAAAGAAAGCTGGCCAAATCTGAGGAGGTGCATACCTTTGGGGGGCGGGGGGGGGGGGGGGTAGAGGGCTTGTTTCTCGGGAGAGAACCAGTGAAGTTGGGGACCCATACAAATTGATGGGACACACCTATTAGACAAAGGAAAATGTATCATAATTAATTTTTGATGTTAATTTAATTTAAATGTAACATCCCCATCAGGAGCTGGGGCTTCCCATCTTGCAGGTCTATATGTTGTTTCTGCTAGATTACTCATGGGCCTATGTTTTGGGGACCCTCTCCAGTATCACCGCTGCGGGCCTCCACAGATCAGGACTTTTTTGTTGGAGGCTCTGTGGGTCAATTATTTACTCCATTGCTTCTCACGTTCATATTGTCTTTTCTAGTTTTTTTCATAGGCCCATGTATCAGGGGCCCTGTGGAGGTCACAGAGTTGTTTTTAAGTCTCAGAGAGGGGGTCATGCAAGCAAACACATGAGGTCCTGTGCTGTGGCAGAGATTACGCTATTCTGGATCCAGCCCAGCCCTCTCAACAGCATTATTTCAAGCTACAGTTTTCACACAGGATCAGGAAGTACTTACATCACAACCTCTGATGGCATCCATAGCAAGCAAGTCGTTGCCATGCCGAAGCTGAAATTTAACCATCTCCTCTGCTGCCCGGAGATCACTCAGCTCCTGCTCCTGTGTCTTAGTGCACTCCTTGATCAGGTCTTTGAGAAGAAGTGCATATTTGCTCATTCTCTGGATGGGTTTCAGCAGATAAGAAGCCAAATCCATTTTGTCACCCAAATCCTGTTGCTTATTCTGTGGAAATATTACAACTTTATATACATGTGAGCTGAGGAAGCTGCATAGGAATGTACACAGCAAATTGTACCCACACAATTCAAGTGAGCTCAGGAATAACAGCTTTGCCCCAGCTCACTCCCTGTCAGGGGGGTGCTCTGTACCTCAGTTTTCCCTCTAAATTACACATCAAACTTGAGATCTTTAGGCAACAGCTTGTTTATTCCCAGTAAGCTCTGATTAGGGCTCCACCCCACTGTGGCATCAAATACACAAACTTAAACCAAACTATCTAGTCTTAACACAGTACATATTCTGGCACACCTTCTCATATCCCTTCTTCCAGGGAACACCTCTCAGGCACGTCATCCCCAACTCAGAGGCAGCTCCCTCCAGCTTCTTTCTGCTAAAAACGCTCTCTCTAGCTAGATTTCCAGCCCAACCTTAAATGTTCAGAGCTTCAGGTAACCAGCCCCCGTCACTCATGTGCCAAATTGGTGCTAGCAGCCCCACCTGGGCCGCTTCAAACTCTTTCATTGAGCCTCAGGGAGGTAGACAGTAAGAGCTAGAGGTCTCCTAGAGCGGGTGCAGTGGAGGTACTCCAGCAAACCCTGCTACAATACCTTAAAGAAGGAATTTCCATGGCTTATAAGCAACGCATCTGATTGGGGTTTGTTCTTGCTGTACAAGGCATACATTCCAAACTGTTCTTCCTGAAACAACAGAGGAAAAGAGGCTGTTATTGGTTATTATTTAACCTGTATCCACCGAGACTGACTAATTCCATTTTCAGTGGAGAGCAGTCAGTTTGGGGTAAGAGATCACGCTTATATGTGATTCCAAAGATACAAGTGATTTTATGCTCTGGACAGGCTTTAAAGGAGATAGGAGCTTGGACTCCATTCAGTTAAGATATTGGACTTCTCAGCAGTCTAGAATCCTTCCAAAAACAGCACTTGGAGGAGGATCTTGCCAGGGTGTAGTGTTCATCATTGTGTGCCATCACTGCAATATCTGATTGCTCATTGCCAGTCTACATCCTGAAGCAAATAATCAACACTCTTACTTGTGGGAGCTGTCCCACTGACTTCAATGAACATTCACGAGAAGATTACTCACTAGAGAATGGGATAATTTATATGGGCAGAATGCGCATGTGTAAAAATGTCAAAAGTGGGGGTTGGAGATGGGGACAGCTCCATCTCCATGATCCTCAAAACCTCGACCCTGAAATTAAGGTGTGGACTGCCACCAGTGCCCCAAAACCGGGAGTGAGGGGGAGAAATATTGACCACCCCCAAAATCCCCTCTGACGCTTAGAAATGACAGCACTCTGCTCTTGCAGTGCTGAACATGGTGGAGTTAGATAACTCAAAGGAAATGAATCCAGTAACTTACATGGGAGATTATCTTTCCCATTTCAATCAATATTAAAGCACAAGGAAAGCTCAGTCTTGGATATTCCTGGTAGTGAGGCACCTTCCCCATTTTACTGAGAGATAGATGCACTGGCGGAGATTGCCTTTTCCTCTCTCTCATGGACAATGAAATAAACTAACTTAAAAAAATAATAATCTAACATACATTTCCCCTCTCATAAAACAAATTAGCTTCCTTCCTTTCAACTATCCAAGCAAATTGACTAAAGAACAATAAACAAGACTTCCAGTGCAACATTATCAAAAGATTAAAGGGTGGTTCCTTATAATAAGAAAATAATAAATATATAAATCTACCACTTCACTGTCCTCTCTTCCAAGAAACTGTCTGGTTGTTGTCAGATATGGTTGAATTCAGTCAGACTGCATGCTAGCAGTGTCAATGACATTTAAAAAAAATATGTCATTGTTATGTTTTGCAGATTTGCCTAAGAGGTAGGCTTAGCAATAGTAAGTAATAGCTATGAACACTTTGGGGAGGTAAGTGCCTCGTAACGGACTTTAATCTTCATAGCCTGCAAAAAAAGGTCCGAGACAGCAGAGCTCGTCTAGATGTCAACGGCTGTCACTTCCATCCCAATGGAGTAACCGTGCTTATCATAAGGAGCATCAAAGCAATCTCCTATCCTCTTTTCTTAAGAGCTTTGCTAGGAATTGGTACTATGGGTAAAATACAGTCTGAAGGAGTGAGAGTCCAGGAGCAGTCCCTTCGTTCCGAGATTAATCAGAAGAGCAAACTATCTTCTGACAGAATCCATGACCATAGCAGGTCTTGAACCAGGATCTGAATGGTTACAAGGCAGATGGGAAATGCATTGTAACAACTCCACTGTGGCTGACTATCTAGGGGTGTGCACGTCGTTTTCGTTATTACAATAACGATAACAAAAATTGTCGTTTTCGTTATTGCAATAATGAAAATGACAACCGAGAATAATGACAACGATAACGAAAACAACAACCGAGAATACCGGTAATGATAATGATATCGAAAACAATACCAAAAATGTAACAAAAATTATAACAAAAACAATAACAAAAAAGATAACGAGAAATGAAAATGAAATTGTTGTTATCATTGTTGTTATTATTAGTGCTGTGGCAGTTGGGTTTTGGAGAGAAAATGTGGAGAGGGGAGGAGGGAGCAGACATCTCGGAATCTTAACAGGGTTTAACTCTTGAACTGTGTCTGTGTTGGGAGGGGTGAGCAGCTCAGCAGTATCTGATGGATGTATCGCTGGTCAATGAGCAGGGCAAGCAGGCTCCAGCAGTCTCATGGCACTCTGTGATTGCTCAATGCCTGCTGCCTCCCACAACCAATCAGGGGGGCTCTGGGGGAGAGCACTGCTGTCAGGCGCCACTATTGCTGCCGCCGCCCCCCCTGGGGGGCGGGGCCAGCGGCGTGCGGCACAGGAAACCCCAGATGTTGCTCAGGGCGTGGGGGAATCCCCCCGCTGACGTACCAGCATTGGAGCCAGCAGGATCCCCGGCTCCGGGCATCACAGAGGTGCCGCAAGCGGGGACAGCTGGGGAAAACAGGACGGGGCCCTCAAGTGCGGTGTGCCGTTCCACATGGCTGCATGCTCAGCAAACTGGGCTACAGGTACTTAAGGAGGGGCCAGGGAACACAGCGTTGCCGGAGATCAGCAACGCTGTGAGACTGGCCCCTTGCGCAGAAATAGGATTGTGATTTTGGAAACTTGAGGACGAGTGTGGGAGTGTTTCTGTGAGTGTGTGGGTTAGTGATTGCACTAAATTGTAGGAGTTGTGTGTGTTGCTTGAATGTAAAAGGGGCTCACTGGGTATGTGGGTGTGAGTGGTGGTGTGCGTGTGTATTGTTGCCCTTACCGTCCTGGGAGCCCTTCCCCTCCTATCCCAGGCTACGTGTGCATTTATGTCCCCCTTCCCTTCGATTCTGGGTCTGTTACTGCCCCCCCCCCCCCCATCCCACACTAGTCTGTGCACCGTAGTGTCTCTCTCGTACGCGTGCAGATTGATTGTGGGGAACACAGGGTGTGGGGGAAGCTGCACAAGTGACTGGGCTCCACTCAGGGCCTTGCTGTCCTGTCCCCCCTATGATGATCTGGCTCTTTTCCCATTAGGGAAACATAGGGCCCACCAAGATCCTGAGGGGTTATATCTCCACCAGCTACGAGTGGGGCCCACGAGTGCAGCAGCGAGTAGGGTGAGTGAGAGTAGTGGTGAACTTCGGGGTCTATATCTCCCCCTTCCCGTCCCCCCTCCTAACTGAATCTCCGGCACCACTATGGACCTCGAGAAACAAATGGAGGAAATAATGTGGGTCATCCAAGCCCTGGCCTTTGAAGTAAAAGAACTCAAGGAAAAACGAGATCCAGGGGCTATGGGGGAACTAGAGATGGAGGAAGCAGGAATTCCTGACCCCAGTAGTGAGGTTGATCCCCCTGGTGCGGTTGGGGGAACGGCACCTAGGGGTAGGGAACCAAAACATCCTCCTATTGCTAAATTTGGGGGTGATAGGCGCCAGCTCCAGGGGTTTATGGTCCTGTGCAAATTTGCCTTCCAACTACAACCCCAGACCTATAACTCTGATACCACCAAGGTAGCATTCATCATTGGCCACTTGGAGGGTCTTGCCTTAGACTGGGCTACACCCCTACTAACCAAGGACAGCCCCTTACTAAAAGATCTTAAGGCATTCACCAAGGAATTTCTATTTTTCTTTGATTACCCTCATCGAGTAAAGGATGCCAAAACAGCTATTATGGGCCTTAAACAAGGGAAAGAGCCATTATTAGAGTATGTGACGCACTTTCAGCAATTAGCTGTAGAACTCAATTGGCCAGACACCGTGCTGAAGGTATTATATAGAAAATAATTAAATGAGGAGATCAAAGATCAACTCTCCTATACGACGATACCGGATACCTGGGCCGCACTGGTTAATTTAACTTGTCAAATAGACGATCGCATCACAGAATGGCAGCGGGAACAGCGGCAAGAAGGGGCTCGGGGCTGGGCAGCCCGGTCACTGGCAACAGGGCCTACTCGTGCCAAGACCAGCAAAGGGGATGCACCGGAACCAATGCAGCTAGGAGCATCCCAGGGACCTTTGACAATGCAGGAAAAGGAGCGCCGTCGAACCAGCCACCTCTGTTTCTACTGTGGAGCCCCCGGACACTTTGCGTCCAGCTGCCCATTGTTACTCCCCGAGTGACAAGGGTCGGGAAACGTAAGGAGCTGAGATGGACAGGGGGCATCTCGGTGAGTACCTTACATCCCCGTGCTGTTCCCGCTCCAAGAGTAGCTGCTGCCTTCTCAAGGCTGGAACACTTATGAGTACCAGTTACATTAGAGATATCCCCAGAGCATTCAGTGGTTGTCCTCGCCCTCGTGGATTTAGGAGCGTCGGGTAACTTTATTGACATTGTTTTTGCTCATCAAAAAGGGTTCCCCTTACAGGAAAAAGAAACTCCAGAGTTTGTTTATGCCATTGATGGATCACCCCTGAGTTCTGGACCCATCACCACCTGTACCGCTGTGTTGAAAGGATCCATTGGCGATCACCAAGAAGTCATTTGCTTTGATGTAGTACGCACCCCTGCATTTCCGGTGGTTTTGGGTATTCCCTGGCTATGCCAGCACAATCCTCATATCAATTGGCAACATAAGGTAGTAGTTCTAGATTCGCCCCATTGTACCTCTTGTTGTATTCGCGCCCGACCTGGCATTCCCGCACTTATGGGGACAGGAACCAGTACGGCCTTTTCATTGAACCCTTCCACCCTTCGACCCAACTACTTGGATCTGACCGATGTTTTTAAGGAACAGCAGGTCTTAGAGCTACCTCCCCATCGCAGCTATGACTGCCCCACTGAGCTGCTCCCTAACACCATGCCACCATACGGGAGGATTTACACCCTCTCGGAAACAGAATTATGGACACTGAGAGAGTACATTGATGAAAATTTGGAAAAAGGGTTTATTAGACCATCCACGTCCCCGGTGGGGCCCCCCATTTTCTTTGTCCCGAAAAAGGACGGCGGGTTATGGCCCTGCATAGATTATAGGGGCCTTAATGCACTTACAATTAAAAATCGCTACCCGGTCCCCCTTATCCCAGAGCTTTTGAATTGGCTACAAGGAGCCACGATATTTACGAAATTGGACTTATGGGGAGCCTATAATTTGTTACGCATCAGAGCCAGGGACAAATGGAAAACCACGTTCCATGCGAGATACGGGCACTTTGAGTATTGTGTGATGTCTTTCGGCTTAGCCAATGCACCAGCCACCTTTCAATGCCTCATTAATGACATCTTTCAGGATATTCTGGACCATTATGTCATTGCCTACTTAGACGATATTCTTGTATATTCCCAAACCTTGAAAGAGCACATACAGCACGTGAGCACAGTTCTCCTGCATTTATGTCAAAATCATCTCTACTGTAAAATAGAAAAATGTGTATTCCACACACAAGTGGTACACTTCTTAGGGTTTGTAGTTCCCCCCCCCCAGGGTATCCAAATGGATCTGTCAAAGGTACAGACCATCACCCTATGGCCTCCACCGCAAGCAGTGAAATCTTTACAGCGGTTCCTGGGGACGGCTAATTACTACCGGCAATATCTACCAAATTATGCTACCCTTACTGCACCCCTCACAAAATTGAGAAAAGGGGAAAGTTATGTCTGGATGGAGAACCAGCAGACGGCCTTTAACGTCCTCAAACGAGCCTTTACACAAGCCCCCATATTACAACATCCAGACTTCACACGCCCGTTTAGCGTAGAAAACGACACGTCCAACATCGCCACAGGGGCCGTGCTCTCTCAAAGCACCTCCCCCAAAGATAAACCTCTACCGTGTGCCTTCTTTTCACGCCAACTAATAACAGTCGAAAGAAATTATACCATCTTAGATAGAGAACTACTAGCAATCAAAGCGGCCTTTGACACATGGAGGCACTACTTGGAGGGAGCACAACACCCGGTACAGGTAATAACAGACCATAAAAACCTCACCTTTTTACAGACTGCTCGCACAGTGAATGCTAGACATGCCCGCTGGGCACTCTTTTTCGCCAGCTTCTCCTTTCAGGTGGTGTACCGCCCCGACCGACATAATACCACTGTCGATGCACTGTCATGTTGTTATGAAGTCGGATCAGATCCTGTCCCTCACGGAGAATTGCTTTTGGGGAGAAAAGCATTCGCTGCGGCAGGGATCACTCTTGCCCAGTTCCGAAAACTAAACCAGAGGGACCCAAAGGTTCAGACCTTTCCCCCTTCACCCTTGGGAACAGAAATCTATGCTCATCAAATGGCTCTAGTGGTGCCTCGAGTTGCATGACAGGAGATTTTAAGGGCCCATCATGATGCCCCCCTGGCCGGGCACCCCGGGATTCGCCGTACTCTACAGATCACACAACGACATTTCTGGTGGCCAACAATGCACAAAGACATCACGGCGTACGTGCGGGGCTGTAAAACCTGTAATCGGACAAAGGCATTACGACAGAAACCCATAGGGTTACTGCAACTTGCTCTGTTCCCTAAGGGTCCATGGCAACGTGTTAACATGGATTTTATAGTAGAACTTCCTCCCTCCCAAGGAAACAATACAATACTGGTAGTGGTAGACCAGCTCACAAAAATGGGTCACTTTGTCCCCTGCAAAGGACTCCCAAACCGCACAGTTGGTCCTACAACATGTGGTACGCCTACATGGGCTCCCCCAAATGATCATCACAGACCGAGGGTCACAATTTGGCGTGCTTTATTTAGGGCGGTGGGGGTTAAACTAGCTCCTACTACAGCATATCATCCACAAGCCAATGGGCAAGCTGAGTGCACGAACCAAGCACTCAAGCAGTATCTGCGTTGCTACAGTGATTTCTTACAGAATAACTGCACTGAGCAGCTGCCTATCGCTGAATTTGCGTTTAATAATGTGCCCAACGCATCCCTTGGATCCTTGCCATTTTTTATCTCCTATGGCTATCATCCTTGTTTAACCTTCCCCGAACTCCCTACAGTTGATGTTCCGGCCGCAGGAGCAATGGTGCACCAACTCTAACGAAACCATGCCCACGCTCTGGCCATGCTCAAGGCAGCCCGTCTACAGTATAAACAAACAGCCGACCGATGACGGCGACCAGCACCTCAGTATCATGTAGGCGACCTCGTGTGGATAGATCGCCAACACTACCCATCACTCCGCCCTTCAGCTAAACTCGATGACAAGTATTTTGGACCCTTTCCCATTACTCACCAACGCAACCCTGTTACTTACCGAGTCCAACTCCCACCTCAAACCCGGTGTCACCCTGTTTTTCATGTTTCCTTACTTAAATCGTATCACCCAAGCGGGGACAGCTGGGGAAAACAGGGCGGGGCCCTCGAGCGCGCAGCAAACCGGGCTACAGGTACTTAAGGAGGGGCCAGGGAACACAGCGTTGCCGGAGATCAGCAACGCTGTGAGACTGGCCCCTTCCACAGGAATAGGGTTGTGATTTTGGAAACTTGAGGACGAGTGTGGGAGTGTTTCTGCGAGCGTGTGGGTGAGTGATTGCACTAAATTGTAGGAGTTGTGTGTGTTGCTTGAATGTAAAAGGGGCTCACTGGGTGTGAGTGGTGGTGTGCGTGTGTATTGTTGCCCTTACCGTCCCGGGAGCCCTTCTCCTCCTATCCCGGGCTGTGTGTGCATTTGGGTCCCCCTTCCCTTCGATCCTGGGTCTGTTACCCCCGCCCCCCTCCCCCCCCGTCCCACACTAGTCCGTTTGCTGTGGTGTCTCTCTTGTACGCGTGCAGATTGATTGTGGGGAACACAGGGTGTGGGGAAAGCTGCACAAGTGACTGGGCTCCACTCAGGGCCTTGCTGTCCTGTCCCCCCTATGATGATCTGGCTCTTTTCCCATTAGGGAAACATAGGGCCCACCAAGATCCTGAGGGGTTATATCTCCACCAGCAACGAGTGGGGCCCACGAGTGCAGCAGTGAGTGGGGTGAGTGAGAGTAGTGGTGGGCTTTGGGGTCCATATCTCCTCCTTCCCAACCCCCCTCCTAACAACTGCAACCCTTTATAATGGAGGGCCAGGCTTTTTCTCTCCGTTCTGTGATAGCTCTGCTTGTCAGGTTGCGTTTACAGAACTGTGCTGCTTGCACATAAAAAATCCTCCCTGGCCCTCATTGTATTATTTAAAATTTATTTATTTATTTATTAGGTATTGCCACCAATACCTTTCCTTCCTCATACCCTACATTTTACCTTCTCCCTTTCCCTGCCCTTCTTCCCCCTGTACATTATATATAGATAGGGAGTATAGATTAGATATAGATATACATTATAGACATATAGATTAGAATAGTTAAATAGACAACTGATAGATAATAGAGTTTCCCTTTTCCCTTCCCCGGTCTCCCTTAGATTTAGATAAATATTAGTTGTGCACAGGAATCAATAATGATACCAATACCAAAAAATAAAATCTTTGTTTGAAACAGTACCAATATCAATAACGATATCAATAACGAATATTGATACTGATAATGAAAACAATACCGATAATATTGATACCGATAACAAAAATGATGTTAAAAACTATACCAAAAATGATACCAAAACCAATAACGATAATAAAGACGATAATGACATTGTCGTTAATGACAACAAAAATGATAACGACATTATTAATAACGATAACAAAAATGACATTTTTTAATAACGAAAATGAAAACAATATGGGGGCCTGGTGCACACCCCTAGAAATTACAGCCTGACCAAGCTTTTGTACTGGTCAAAGGTTGCTCCTGAATGTTTATGCAGGAGCTCTTCTGATTTGCCCTTGCTTTCTGTATAGCTTCCTGGGTCAATGCTTGCCCTCTTGTCTGAGCAACTAGATGACCCTTGGTCTGCTGCCCTTGCCTTGATACCTTGCCCTGACACCCTGCACAGTCTCGCTTTGCAGGGATGGGTGCTACGGATCTGGATTAATCTGTAACTGCCCAAAAATCGCAGTTACGGATTAATCCATAAATCCCTCACCAATTACAGATTTCCAGATTACCGAAAAGTTCATTGGAGTGGTGCCACAGGGATGGCACTGCTGCAATAAGCTTTAGGGTAAGGGGGGGGGGCAGGGCGGGAGGAGGTGGGCAAAGAGGCTTTGCTTACTCACTGCCTGGCTGCAGCGGCTGTTGCTCCTCAGAGTCCTAGTTGCTGCTCCTCTGCTCTTCCCTGGCTGCTCAGCGGAGACAGATTCTTCCTGTGCTCAGCTTTTCCGAGTGGGGAGGGAGCAAGGAGGCCTCTTCTGGTGAACCAGACTCACGTGCATCCCCCGCCCCAGGGACACCATAGTATGGGTACGCATGGGTCCTGTGTGCCAGAAGAGGCCTCCTCACTCCCCGCTTAGAAAAGCTGAGTGTGGGAAGAACCCACAGTGGAGAGGATGGGAGTAGGACAGTGGAGAGGGCTCCAAGTCCATTTCTTGCACCTGCGCACATTCCAACCTAGCTACAACCCTGTTTGTAATCTCAATTATACATTTCTGAGGGCCTAAACAGGCAACAGGCCTCGTGCTACATGTCCTTACATTTCAAATGTCAAAACGTGACAAAGGTTTTGAAAGAAATACTAGGATCCCCCCATTCCTTGTATTTGAAAAAAAGCAAGAAATAGTGTACATTGTGTATTTATATTAGGAGATGCATTTATGAGGTATATATATCATCTGCATGCACACAAGGAAGCAGAACTAAGGGGGCTGTGAGTGCAACATCACAATTTTCTGATTTTTTTTCAGTGCTCGAGTATATGACCGTAGAAACACCAATTGTTGAGGAAATTGTAGGTAAAGCCTATCTTAAGGAAATGTAATATTTCGAAGAGAAGCCCTTGCCAACATTTTACAAGTAAATTATCATCAATTATTTATATACCGCCAGCAATCTGGCTGGAACTGAACAACTGTGATTAGAGAGACTGGTCCCTGCCCAAGGGGTTTGCAATCTCAATTGTACATTTCTCAGGGCCTAAACACAGGCAAACAGGCCTTGTGCTACACGTCCTGACAGTGTTTTAATGTCAAATCAGCATTTTTGGGACTTTTCAAAGAAGATTCCTACTCTAGAAAAATGAAACTTGCCTGTTGAGACTTGCTATGTATTTTTAAAGGCACCGTTTTTAAAGGCACAAAAGAGGAACCTTGCCCCTGCAGGCCACTTTGAAAATTAGCATAAATTCTGCAAGTTGGCTAGAAGGGGTGTGATTAAAGGGCATGCTCGGGAAGGAAGGGGAAAGTCCAGATCATGCCATGCATCCATCCCTTATCCTTCAGTGCATGCCTTCATCTTTCTTCCCTTCACCTGAGCTCTCTCTTTCAGTGGTTGGGGGTAGGAACTGGTGCCATGGGCCAGATGTAGGAATCAGAAAGGCTCCCAGCAATGGGACAGAGGCTTCCCACCCCTGCTTTAAACATCTTTTGCTTACCTTCCCCTGCTCTTCTTTTGTGATGCACCCATTCCCTTGAAGTTACTTCACACATTGGGAAATGCTCTCACTAAAACTTCAAAATGTCTCCAGTACTCCTAATAAACTACCCCACCATGTTCCACCCTAAATGGCACAAAAAGTCCCAGGAAAGGCTACCTGCTGCATGATGAGCTCTTGTGTATCCAAGTTATACTGCACAACAACTGACATGGCGCCTCCAGGTTTTAACCCATCAACTCTGGGCCAAAATCCGATTTCTTGGGGTTATCTGGAGATGCCTGGATAATCTTGAGAAAACAGGGCTTGAGGAGGCAAGTGGGGGTGGGGTTCCTTGTGGAGCATTGTGACATCACAACACTCTAAACAGGGTGTGGCTACAACATAAAGAAGCAGGACTCAGAGTCCCTTTGCCCTGCTGGCTTTCTGACATGGCTCCTCCCCTTTGGAGCATCACAATACCTTGAAGGGGCATAGACATGTCAGAGCCGGGGTAAGAGAGACCCCTTGCCTTCTCTTTTTTCTGAAGTAGTCCCGCCTCCTTTGGGTCAAAGCCAAAGGGAAGGCAGTAAACATATCACCAACAGGAGGTGGTCCAATAAAAGGGTATCAGCCATCTACTAAGCCATACTAAGATTAAAGAACTCCAGATTCACATTTTAGGAACGTTGTTGCCATATAATTCAAAGTACATACTTTTAAACTTGTTCCCATTTGTCTATTTGCATTGGTACAGAGCTCTACGTATTACAGATAAAACTCACAGTAAAAGGTAAACTGCTGCCTTTCTGGATCTAGTTCATTCTGAATAGCTTTCTCTCTCTTTGAGCAGGACAAGCTGTTCAGCCTTTTTTATTAGTGGTTTAGATATAATGTATATATTTTCATTTTCTTTCCCTCTATCTGGAGTTACTTTGTCTTGCAGAAAGTTTCATGCTACCAAGGACCAGACTTTGGTTAAATCACTGGAAAGAGAAATGTTAACTTCTCATTTATTTTTCTTTATGTTCTAGTATTTAATTCTTGATTTGACTCAAGATATTACTATGAGGGGTGGAAAGAGAGGGGAAGAACCACTCTAAGTTTTTCCCACAGCTGTGTAAGATGCGCCTTGGTACTGAATTGTGCTGACAGAGTTTGAGATGCTTCTTCTCTGACGAAGCCAGAACTTGACTCTTACCTCCCTGTGACACATAGCTTACAAGAGTGTTGATGTTCTGCCCTTACTCTGCAGTTGCATAGAGCAGCAGTGGTGAACCCCTGGCCCATGGGCCAAATCTAGCCTGCAGATGGTTTTCATTTGGCCCTTTTCCAGTTCCAGGATCTGGGCGCCAGATCCAGCCCCTACCTGCAAACTCTGAAGGTGCATGCTGGGGGTGGGGGGAGGGGGGAGAAAGCAGCAGAGATGAGGGTGTGCACTCAAACATAGGGGCTGGAGCGGGTGGCCATATCCCTGATCCAGACTTTCCCCTCCTTTCCCCCTACCAAGAGCACCCACCCAACCATGCATTCTGTCTCAGCGTGCCTACCCTGCATCTCTTTGCAACACCCATACTTTTCTGCAATCTACACCTTGAAAACCCTTATTCATGTCCAGTATATGTCTCTTCATCTCTCTCTTGACTAATACTTCTATTTTTGCAGTGAAATAACTCCAACTAAATGGAGTTAGCACAAATATGATATATGCGGTTTTGGGGTGATGGGGATCAATCTCTCTCTGTATTTTTCTTTTAGCCTCACTGTCCATTTTTAAAATTGCCAATGTGGGCTCCAGACAGAAAAAGGTTCCTCACCCTGGTGTAGAGATAATGAAAAACCTTTACAAGGATTCCACCCCCAGCTATGTGATTGTCCAGCTCCACCCCTTCCCCTGCAGGTAAAGTTTACAATGCTGCCTCCTGACACTTGGGGCAGCAGGTGATGCTGGGTAACGATGCCAAAGCAACAGAGCACCCCACAGTGTTTCAGCATAGAGGCAGGATCTCTGTTGGTAATGACAGCCTGGAGGCAAACGGAGAGTAGAGCCAGATGATAGCTTCAAAATGAACCTGTCAGGTGGAGATAATTATTATTATATTATCATCATCATCAAGCATTTATATAGTGCCAGCAATGTACATGATGCTGTACGAAGTAATGGAACAGACAGTCTCTGCCCTAGGGCTTACAATCTGAGATATGGGGGGTGGGGGTGGGTAGGTGGGAGACGAAGGAAGGGTAACAGAGGGAGAGACAAGGGGTGTAACATTCATGAAGATGTGAGGTCTCAGGTGCACGTGCTTGACTACATTGAGAATGATGGCTGGCTGGTCCATGTGGTGAGGATATGAGTACACAGAGCTCAGGTAACAGATTGTACTGGATGAAGGGTATCAGCAGGAGTTAGGTGAGGGGAGCGAGGAGTCGGGGAGGGCAGAGCGGAAGAGGTGGGTCTTGAGGAAGGATATGAAGGTATGAAGGGAGGGTGCGAGGCGGATGTGGGCAGGGAGGTAGTTCCAGGCGTGGGGGGTAGCTAGGGAGAAGGGACAAAGGCAGTTAGGGGAGCAGGGCAGGCGTGGGAGGACGAGAGAGGGGACAGAGGCGGAGCAGAGTTCACCGACTAGAGTATGAAGGGGAATTAGCGCAGAGAGGTTGGGGGGAGCAAGGCTGTGAAGAGCTTTATAGGTGAAGACTAGAAGCTTGTGCAGGATTCATTCAGGAAGGGGGAGCCAGCGAAGAGAGGAGAGGATGGGCTGCACGTGGTCGAAGTGACAGGCGAGGTGGATGACCCTGGCAGCAGAGTTTTGGACAGAGATAAGGGGAGAAAGGGGAGAGCGGGAGAGGTCAGTGAGAAGGAGGTTCCATTAATGGAGACGAGAGATGACCAGGGCATGAACAAGGGTTTTGGCAGAGGAGATAGAGAGAAAAAGGTGAATCTTAGCAATGTTATGGAGGGAGAAGTGACAGGATTTGGCAACAGAGTCAATGTAGGGTTTAAAAGAAAGGGGTGAGTCAAAGATGAAGCCTAAGCTACGGGCTTGGGGGAAAGGAAGGATGGTGTCCCCACTGATACGGATCGACAGGGAGGAGGGAGAGGAAGGATTGGGGGAGGGGAGATAAGGAGTTCAGTTTCAGCCATGTTGAGTTTGAGCTTACGTTGAGACATCCAGGTAGAGATATCAGAGAGAGAGGTGGTGAGGCGAGCTTGGACAGGTGAAGTGTGAGTTGAGATAAGAGTTGAGTGTCATCAGCATAGAGGTGATATTGGAAGCCATGGGAGGCAATGAGTTTGCCTAGGGACAGGGTATAGATAGAGAAGAGAGGGCCAAGGACAGAGCCTTTTGGAACACCAACCGAGAGGGGAAAGGAGGAGGAGGTGGAGTTGGCATTTTGCTGAGATGATGGGCCTGTCAAGGGCAAAGACCATTTTCAGGCTAAGGAGGGATGGAACAGGTACATGGGTCTCTGCCCTTGCTCCTCACTTGTGATGACCTATAAAGGTGCTCTATTGCTCTCCTCCCAGTATTTCCTTTCACGGCCTTCTGGCAGAACCACATGGGTTTCTGCAGAAGGTAAGAGGCGTAAATCAGTTGCATGGTCTCTTAATCCCATCACAGCAAAATGCCAGATCCTAATTCTGGATCAACACCCCATTGTCAACTGCTGGCCCATCCCCTAAGAATTAATCATGTTACAGTAGAGTCGCTATGTTTACTGCAACTTTTCTGCCCAGGAACAGAGGGTCAAAATTTGGCACTGAAAGAATAAAAGCATTTCAAAACCATAAAAAGATAGGACTTCTATAGACAGTGTTTCTGTTTTTCTGCTGCTTCCTTTCATTAGTTGAATGGGACTGTCCAATTATCACAATTACATGGAATTAGAATACTGAAATGCAAAATCATCACCAAGGCATCAGGTCACCTTGGCTCATGCAGGACAACTCTTCAGAATGAAAATCTGCAACTGTCCCTGTACATACTTACATATACTATACACCATGCTCATAGAACACATGCTGCCATCTTGTTTTCATTAAATGCTCAGTCCATTATGTTCAGTGGGTGTGGTTTACATACATCCAGAGAAGTAATGTAAGCAAACCAAAATCTATGGACTGCAGCATTAATATTTAGTTTCTATTTGGGGGGGCGGAGGGAGAGTCATCTCCCTTTTCTTTACCACTGGGATGAATTGCGTAAAACTTAAGCAGTGTTGCAAGAGATTTTTTGCCCTGGCTTTACATTGCCACACTATCCATGGCTCCTTTTGCATTGTTTTTACACTGCCGAGTGCTAGTGTGCCAACGGTGCTTGTGGGTGGGACTACAGGAGCAGTCTAACTGCAGTTGTGGCCAAGTGCAAACCACGATCTGCATAACTTAGAACTTCCCCATAGGCAAACTGGATTAATGGCTGAGGATGCTTGACTTGGTTTGGCCAGTTAAGCAAATATTAAAGGAATTAATCAGTGAATGAACACAGAAGATGCTATAGTTGGTTGAAAATGGGAAACGATACTCAACCGGTGTAAAAGTGGAAATGCTGTCTGCTTGGCAAGCCCAGTATATACCTGTAGCAAATTTAGAATGCGTACATGCAACGGGCTTCCAGAAATCCAAGCCAGTCACACAGTAGCATGTGTGAGTCTTCCTCTTCATAGAAGAAAAGAGCAAACCATAAAGACAGACTGTACAGCTGGATAGGACAGACAAAGGTAAGTAACTTGAAATTGCTAGATTGCAAAGTGCTTTGTGATTAACTTCAGACACAGTTCATTTTAAGCACACCCTCCTCTCTGAAAACAGGACTTACATGTCTGAGGAAGCAGTGGCTGACACGCAGGGGGATGTCTCTGCAGTGCTCCAGCTCTTTCAGAAAATAGTGACAATGAAAATCATAGAGCTTTTCCAGGTTTCCAAAGATAATATTTCGCTTCCCTCGCAAATCCTGAGGTAAATCAATCCTTTCCATCTCTGGAAAATAGCTGTCAGTGATGTATCCTAAGGACCTAACGTATTCCCTTTCTGTGGTGATCATTTCATCCATTATATGGTGCACTTTGCTGCTGGGAAACACAGAACATCTCGTGAGAGTAGTGACAGATTATGACAAGGTGTAATTAGCCCCCTGAACCCAGAATGACTGACTCTTCACTTATTCACATTGGGTGTTACTAGACAAATATGCAATGGCTTATTACATGTGTCTGCTTATGATCTGTCAGTTGCTACTCACCGGTTGCCTGGGGGCAGCAAGGAGTCCTGGGGACAAACAAGCAACAATGAATTCCCTGGAGTGGTGACAGAATAAAAAGTGGAGGTGTTGGCAGGGGTGGAGGCAGTGCTATTCTGGGAGCCAATTTCTGCTGCCACCCCTTAGAACCCAGTCACACCTCACTGCCATTCCTGAGACCACCGTTGCTCTGGGAGATTGGCCCTTGCTGCCACTGCTCCTGGGCTCAGCTGAAGCAAAGTCTTTCCCACCTGCCTCCTGTTGGGTAGCTTCTGTGCATACCAGCAGTTATCTGATGGCATCACATGTGGCAACTGGCCACTAATGCATAACAGGAAACATGGGTTGGACTTTCCCCATGTTTCTTGTCATGCCTGGTAAACTCCATTCTCTAACTCTTTGTCCTTTTTAGGAAGGTGCTGCAGGACTGGCTGCTAAACTGTTTTCCATGACAGCCACATACACTGCGACTTACAGGTTTCCTGCCTATGGAATCAATTCTGCCTTCAGTCATGTCTATGGACTCCCACGGACACAGTAGGTATTCACAGGTGTAACCCAAGACAAAATTTAGTCCTAACAGTCTGCAGAAGCTGCAGGGTAACACTAACCATCGGGGGGAGGGGGGGATGGATACATTTTGAGCTTAGGAAGGACTATTTGGAAGGACTATTTTCACACTATATAAAAGTTTCCTGTTGCATTTGAAATAATATCTTGACCTTTTCCATGTTTACATTCTGTTTGGAAGCAGGCCAGTTTTCCGGGGATGATAAATTAATGCACTACTGCTTTCCCATGAGTTTCCCTAAACAATGTCTCTGCCAACACACTTGGAGCTTTCATTGGGAATTCATGCCCAGTTCAGGAAGATCAAAATGTGGAATAAGTTCCAGAGTTAAAGGAAGATTTAATGCATTCAACAAAACGAAATTCTGGTTGGCTAAGTTTCTTTCTTCAGTCATATTCTAGAGAGAGTGGGTTGCCAGGTTGGCCCCAAATGTAAGAGGTGGAGATAATATGCAAGCTTTAAAAAGCTTGCATACTCTCACCAACAGAACTTGGTCCAATAAAAGATATCACTTGAACTACTTTGTCATCAATCATATTGAAAGGAAAGAACACTTCTGATTACATCATTTGACAAAACATAAGCAAACCAAACTATTTCTTTACTGATAAACCTGTATTCTTGTGTATAGATTACATGGCCAAGAATAAAGACTATGGCTATGATCCACCAGCCACTTCACTCCTCCCCCCCCCCCCCCCCCCGCACACCTGCCTGACCACCGAGCGGGGGAGTCTATGTAAAAATGGCCAGTCACACACCGAGGGTGTTTTCAGTTATGACGATAGCCTGCATTTCCATGCTTTGACCTGCATGGAATTGCGGGCTACATCAGAAAGCCATTCCCTGGGCAGTGTTGGTGCTTAGTTCAGGCTGTGACTCGGGAACATCCCCAGGTCACAGCCCAAATAAGTGCCAACACTGCCTGGGGAATGGCTGCGTAGCTGGGTGTAAAGCGTGCTGTTATGGATGAACGACCGCTTTACTTAAACTGGTCGGGGTTCCTCCTGGTGTCGGGTGCCATGGCAGTTGCAATGGCTGTCTGTCAGCTGGGGGGGGGGGAAAGAATATACAGGCACATGTCCATGTGTCTCCCGGCCCCCTGGCCCGACCACCATAATGTTTGTTTGGCAGCCGGGCCAAGTCCTGGCAGGAGCGATGCCTCCCACCACCACCCAGAGGAGGCCATGATGGTGGCACGAGCCATCACGTCTGAAACACCCAGGGAGTCTTAACAGTATTTCACACACATTCACTGCCTTGGGGCCAATCAGGTCAATCCTAAGCCTCATGGACACGCGCAAGGGGCACACATGACTTGTGCGTATGTACATGCACAACCTGCATGCACCCCAGTTATGAGGATTGTGGGGTATGTGCAAACCACATGGAAACCACGCAGAACTCATGTTCGTGTATGTGCACGTAAGCACACATGCATAAGCCGTTCACATGGGGGTTCTAGATCGTACCCACTACTTTCGCCTGCTCGTACCGTAGCCCACTCCTCACCAATTGCTCACTGCTCTCATTGCCACAGTCTTGCTGACACTGCTCACCCATCCTGTCTCCACCACTCACTGGCACAGGCTATCCAGCGCTAAGCACTCACCTTTTGTGCTGCCTCTATACACCAGCAGGGGCCACCTAGCACTGTTTGCCGCTGCTGCTGGACAGTCTCTGCTGGCACACACTATCGCTCAATGCTAGGCAGTGAATGTGAAGGAAGCAGAGGAACTGAGGGAGCCACATCAACACCCCGATTCTATGCAGCCATTTTTTCAGAGAGCTGCAATCGAGGTGTTTGAGAGCTGCGTGTGGCTGTCGAGCCACCATTTGCCCATCTCTAGCTGATAGCAAAATGTTTGTTTCTAGTGATAATTGGTTATTTTCAGGGAACAAACACTATTTGAACCTCCAATACTACAAAATGGAGAAACTTTGACTTAGTAATATCTCTAGTTTCTTTTAATTTTTTTTCTTCTCGTTTTAACATTCCTACAATAGTTTCAATAAACATTTTAAAAACAGGAAAAAAATTGGCTGTGAACAATAAAAGGAATAGATTTTAATCTTTACATCTAAAACAACAAAACAAATAGGAATCAGCCATTACAATAAATTCATCACAATGGGAAATACCATTGAATAGATTTGATTTACAACACACTAGATAAAGTGGATGTAACCAAAGACAATACAAAGGACTTTTTTATTCAGCAAAATGTCTGCACTTCATTTGATGGTACCTGCTTACAATCTTCTCTATCAGGATGGGAGAGCAGAATGATTTACATTGCAGGTTTTTCTTCCATATTAAATTGGCTCTCTCTTAAAAGAGGCAACTAGAATAACCTCAAAGAGGATTTCCTGTTCAGGAAAGGAAACACATGTTGCAGAAGCTCTAAATGTCAGCATTAGAGATGAGTCTAAACCTAAACACTTCACCTGAGCATCCCTGAACTTGGGCTGTGGAGTGTTTGGAATCACACTCCAATGTGAATAAAATACAGAAGCAAGATCCCAGATTGAAACTACTGCAAATATCAGAAGAGGTGGATTCAGAGGTTATATCAGCTCTAAGAGTTGTGATCTAGGCTTGTCTCTAGTGATGCCACTTTGTACTTCTAAAGTTATTTTCATACAAGAATCTCCAAGGGTTATTCTGCAGCTCTCCTCATCTCACTTGTCAGTAGGAGAAGATCACAGACCCAGAGGGGTTTTAAAATGCTAAATAAACAAGCTTCACAACACCCCTGCCACGGTACTGTTATTTTCTACCCATTTTTAGAAGCTGAAAAAGAAGCAGTATTTTAATAAACAATTCGTCCTACATTCGGGTTGAAATTTGAAACTTCAACCCAAAATTGTTGACATTTCAATTTTGAAGACTTTAAGTACAAACAAACCTCAAAACTCTGTTGAGGCACATCTGCAGAAAGTAAGTTTTCTTCTGCACAAAAATTTAAAAATTAAAGCCAGGGGTTCTGAAACCGTGGGTCCAGACCTCAAGTGGGGTCTCAGCATCTCCAGATAGATTGCGATCCTGACTGGGATTTGATATATCTTGCATGACTTTTTGCTGTCTGAATTATATTTAAGCCTCAAAATGGGGTCATGTAGGTAAATATTTTTGAAACTGCTGATCTAGGCAGTCTTGATAGCAACATAATTTGAAAGTGTTTTTCCTCTATAATTGTTACCCTGGCATGTGTGTGTATGTATGTGTTGTTGGCTGCAATTGTAGGAAAAGCTTATGTTTTAAAAATAAAAAATCATTTTGCCCTTCAGGGAAGGGGAGATCTCTAACCAAGAGAGAGACCTAAATTTAGCACAGCAAAGAAAAAGGCTGTATTGAAATTCTCTCTCTACATGTCAATTATTTTTATCAGTAGCTCTTTAAGCACAAACATATTTTATCCATCTTAATGATAATTTCCTCATTAGGTATTGTCAGTGTAGCACTACCCAGTCACCAGCCAAGTGCCCCCCATCACTGAGTTTTCAACCCACTAAACTTAGGATGTGTCAGGTCTTGTGGGTCTGTGGGAACCCACCCACCTCTAAGCTAAATTTTTAAAATTTTGTGCAAAAAGAAAAGCTCACCTGCAATGCAGGTTTGCAGGTCTTTACCATTGTTACTACCACCACCTTTGATTATTAAAACTGAACTTCAAAAATAACAATTCTCCTTTCTGCTGTTTGCATACATTCCTCTTCACTCCGCTCAGAATGAAATGCCATTACTAGCCGGCATGCCTGTTCATAGCAGCCAACAGGTCAGTTTCTGGCTCTTGTATCAGCATGAGTGAGTTAGTTTTCCAGGACTGCAGGGGAATGTTTAAGTTCAAACACAACACTCACATCGGTGTTAGAAAATGAAAACAATTCTGTTCACTGTGAACTAAATCTTGGATATCACTTTGGGTTTTGCTCTTGGTCCTTAAGACTTCACTGTGAGTTCTGCCTGAAATAAGAACTGAGTAAAAAAAGCCTGGGAAGGGTGTCTACTGAAACATTTCATAAGTTATAAACTATCTTTCTCCATTCCCTACAAACCAAATTTTGTGCCCAGGCTAGCAGTCCTCAACGGTTTGCTTGTGTGATCCTACTTTCAGACTTTTAACTATAATCCCAAGACAGCAGTAAAGGCATGCAGACCCTATCAAACGTTAATTGGGTCATGACCACACACACAGATGGCACAACTTCATTTGGGATCCTGACCCATAATTTAGGAACCTCTGCCCTAAAACAGAGTCCTTTTAAGCCATTCGGTTCTCTTGACTTGAATGCCACTTTTGCATTCTATCACTGGGAATGTACTGAGCATATTTTAGTACTTGATTGCGCCTCATTCAACAAAATGGATTCCATTTTGGCCATTTCTCACCTTCCTGCTCTCTTCTTCTCTTCCTCTTCTGTGTGATGGATCCTTGAAGGGGATGACAAGCTCCGGTTTCTGCTAATCAAAGGGCTTTTAATGTTCAAGCGCTGCATGGGTTTCTTCTCTGCAACAATGTTACTGGCTACCTCCAGCCCTTTGATATAAACTCCAGTGTAGCCATGACGATGTATCTCACTATGGCTGCTCTCATGTTGAGTAAACTCAAAGCTTTGTGTTTTCTTCATAATTTTCTTTAGCGGGTGTTTTCTCTGGCGGACACTTGGTGACTGGATTGGCTCAGAGTAGCAAGAGGTGGAGATGTTATCAAGATCCTCTGATGTCTTGTTAGTTCTTGGAAAACCACCCAAGAGTGGAGTCAGCGTCTGCGGTGGAGATGCATTAAACTGAGAAATCACGTCCATACTTTGACTTGTGTTCTCCTGATCTAAAAAAGGGGCTCCTCCTGATGGCAGATGGTCATGCTGAGCTTTAGGCAATGATTTACTACTGTCCCACATGCTATCTTCAGTGCTAGAATACAGGTGCGAAGATGAATGGCTGTGCTTTCCTGCACTTTTGCTATTCAAGTCACGGCTGACCTTCACACCAACGTCTTTGAGGGCTGTGTGAGAAGACTCTTTGTTGGACCCTTTAGCAGCTTCAGAAAGGACCTCTTCTAGGTGGTGCCTTGTCTGCTGGCACTTGAGCCATAAAATATTCCATTGTTTTAGTTCCTGTTTGCTGCCCAGAGCCAATATCATCTCATTAACTCGATGGAAGTTTTCCACAGAAACCTTTGTAGCCTCTTGGTGGTAGCTTTGCAAACACTGAAACACTGATTCAGAATACTGGGTCTCCCCAGCAAGATGTTCAAGATACTCATTGCAGTGCAACATCCACCCCTCAGCCTGGAAAATAAATGAAAAAGTACAGTTAAATAGCAGGACTCTGTACTTACAAATTCTCTTAATGCTGTAGTATTGAAGTGCCTGGCAACCCATATCAGCAACTAGAACTTCATTGTTCTAGGCACTGGTATTGATTTGATATTTGTGAATAATAATATTCACATTTTCAGATAGCCCTCTGAATATCCAAACAATATTCACATATCCACTTTCTGTGAACTACATCTCACCAGGTTTGGAGACATAGCAATAAAGCACTAGAAGAAAACAAGTCTCTCTTCTGACACATTGTGTTAGGTTCATTAACTGGGCTCCCTTTCTCCTGTTTGTTATGTAGAGCAGAAATTAATATTTACGGCAAATACCATATCCAAGAAATTTACCTGCTTCGATTTGGCTCCATTAGGTTTGGCAAATATTAGGTTCTGCTTCACTGGATATCTGCTTTGGATATTACAGTTATATTTGGATATTTCAGTTATTTCAGTCTACTGGCTATTTCAGCTTGGTTATTTCCTTTACTTTGTTTTGTCGTTATCATGCATGTGTGTGCATGTGTAACTGAAATGATCAAAACAACAGAACCAAAACAACCAAAGTACTGAAATGAACAAAGTATCCAAAATGAAATAATGGAATAAGCCACTATGTGAATATCTCAGTTGTGGATTTTTGGAGGACTATCCAAAAATTCATATTATATACTTGAATACAAATTCCAGTATTCATTTCAGTACAGTATTACTCAGGTAACCATTTCACTGCTGCAGAATTTAGTCCAAACAGCCTTTCCAGATCCCTTGTAGGTATTGTTGGGGGCATCCATTTGGTGGGCCTTCCTCATTGCCAGAGCAGAAGCATGCACACCAAGGCAATGCATGACCAAACTGCCCATAGCCACATACTAGTTTGTTAAGCCTGTCTCAAAGCAGTCTAGGTAGCTGGAATCTGAGCTTAGCAGAGACTGATAGATAATACAAATGCAGTACGGACTGGTCTCTATCTGAGACTATCTGTATCTCTTGTTACAAGCTGACATGTCATGTCAAATCACATGAATGACTCCCAGTGCTCTGTGAGTCTTCAGTCGTGGAGGGGAGGGGCATGTGCAACATGCTTTGCATGCCTATTTAAAGTGCATCAAATATGGAAGTATTTTTCTTACCGTCTCGTAAAATTCATATAACTTGACCAACTTTTCCAGCTCACTCTTCCTTCTCTGAGTCTGAGTGATGATGTTATTCAGATAGCTAGTGAAGGTCTGGATGTGTTCCTCGGAGTTCTGTGCACAGCTCTCTTTTACCAGCTGCAATCCTTTCTCAGAGTATTGCTGTAGTGCAAAAAAAAATTAAACACACTAAGGCTCCAATCCACAAATAATGCACTTTAAAGTAACCACATTGAGGCCTGCAGGGAGTAAGTGGTTTGCAGACTGCAGTGCTGGAGGGACAAATCAGTGGGAAAGAGCCAGGTACATTGCTGGTGCTATAAAAATAAACAACAACAAAAATTCCTTAGTGGGTGATTTGAGGACTCTAGCCTAAGCAGCATTTTACTTTTTGCCTGCCCAAATTCTTATTCAAATGATAGCATTAATTCTGTGCTACACCAATAAACTATGTGCCAAACTGAAAGTAAACAAATGGTGAAAAAGTATGTTGACAGGTCTGCTTTTCCAAATTATTATGGACTTTTGATTTAATTTGGATTTCTTCTGGTAAGCAGAGAGCACAAATGTAATGATTAGAGGTGAAATTAATAGTAGATTTGATATTCATTAGAATTAGTCACATTTTTGGATAACCCTATGAATATCCTAAAATGTGAATAATATTCACAAATATCACAATCCAAATGGATATTTGGATACTGCTTATTCAGTTTGTTTTAGTTATTTTGTTCACTTTGATATTATGGTTATTCTTGTCAGTCATTTAAGTATTTTGGTTACTTTTTTTCAGTGAAAATACCAAAATGACCAACCTGAATAACCAAAATTTCAAAGTAAATGAAATAATTTAAAACAGAGATGTATATCTGACAAAGTGCTCATGAGCAGAAGCTATTGTTCACTTTGTCAGATCTGAATCAAAGTGGGAGAATTTGCTGGATATTGTATTTGCTCCAAATATTCATTTTAGCTCAAGTAATGATACACCTGAGAAAAAATTCTAGACAATTAAATTTGAAGCCAATTAGGAGGAGCATGGTTATACTGCACCCTTTGCAAGAACATCTTGAAAACGTTTACTCCTCAAAGAAGAGATCTGCTGTACCCTCTTTGTTTCAGTTTGAAGAAACTGGACTTTTTCACTAACCAGACTCTCGTAGAGCATTTAGCCTTACATTTAGGTATCAGACTTCGCTATTTTTATTGTGCTTCCTTTACTATGAGCTGGCTGGTGTATATGTATATATGTCACAGCTTATTATAGATATTCTATGGTGGTACATGTGCATTGATGTGTTACCTGAACTGCCCCAACACTTTAGCCTCAATCCAAGCTCGGCACTTGCATGCTACACACATAGTTGGTGTGCACATGGCACATACCCATTGCGCACCATGTGCACACCATATGTACACATGGGGCGCATGTGATGCATACGCTGCACACAGCACACACATGACCTTGGATTGGGGCCTTTGCTTGCAGTTTACAAGAATTACCCCAGTAATTCTTTGGGTGAAATGATAGGTGTTTATGTGCCTGATCTTACATCCACTGAAGTTAATGCAGCCCTATATTTCTGAAAAATAAATCCCACACTACCCTTCTCAATACTGTGCCTGGACATGTTAACAGCAGCTGATGTCAGATATGGCCACAATCCACAAGTCATTACTACTCTGGAATAGGTTTGAAGCCTATGGTGTTTTTCAGAGAGGATGATATATTCTTAAGAACCACGTTGGTTAGTCAGCAACATAGTATCTAGCCTTGTAGAGGTATACAAGTTGATATATGGAAGATAAGGGCTTGGGTAAAACCTCTAGTAAAGACCTATCTCCCTCAAGCTCTGTCATGAGACTTCCTCGTTAGAAGCCCACTAAACATCACAGTTTCTGGCCACAGATTAGTTTAAAAAGGTCTTCCTAAATATCTAAGTGATGCACCACGGAACAGGAAATATAATCATTATCTCTTGCTTGCATGGAGCAGCTCACCCTCTGTGAATTAATCATTTTTCTTTCTGCTTGCAAGAAATCTGTCCACTTCAGGAGGCAGTAACCTTCTCACAGCCTTTTTACAATGTGAACAGTCAATGAAAACAATGGGCATTCTCAGTTCACTGCAGCTCTGTATGGAGCTGACCCTAAGCCCTGCATATGAGTGTGCAACCCATGTGCACACCCGATATGAGGACTGTGATGCGCATGCAAACCGTGAGTAAACCATGCACAACGAGCATGTACAGATGCTGCAAGCGAGGAGGTTTAGGATCGGCCAACTGCAGCTACAAATCAGAAATGAAGGAAAGCAAAGGAAGTGTTTCTTAGCATAGTACTTACCAGTGCCTTGTCACTGAAAACCTGGAAATCTTCCCGCTTCTTCTTCACATTTTCCAGAGAAAGTTGCTCTTCTTCTAATGAGCCAAGATATTTTTCTCTTTCATTTTCAAACCAGAGTTTTATCTATAAACACAAAATTTGATTCTTAAAATCAGATGAGCAAAACACATTCATCACACTTAGGAAAACAGAAAAGAGAATTGGTCACCTACCTTCGGTGAATTCTTTTCTCCCCTGCACTCCGGATACTCCTCCGTACGGGTAGCTTCCGCTTTGACCGCCAGGAGGCAGAAATAACAAGCTTCAACTGCGCATGTGTGTCCTGGGCTACCCTGTGCCTTGATTAGTCTTCCCAAGCTGAGGACTGGAATTAAACCCCTCAGGATCTTCGCATGAAGCTGTATGGGAAAAACCAGTCTACCAACATAACATTATAGTCAACTGGGAAGGCACTACCTCCCAAACTTGGAAACTTAGGAGAACTTCTAGTGCAACTAACTCAACTGTACACCGCAGATACTGTGTGCTTACTTCCTAACCTCGATTGCTGTTTGGTAGGGAGGGCCGGAGGAGTATCTGGAGTGCAGAGGAGAAAAGAATTCACTGAAGGTAGGTGACCAATTCTCTTTTCTCCCCCTGTTGCAGCTACTCCTCCGTATAGGATGTACTCAAGCAGCCCCAAAAAAACTCCTAAGGGAGGGCACAAACAGCACTGGAATCCTCCAGTACCGCTTGAAGCACCCTTCTACCAAATGCAGCTTCTGCTGACTTGTAGACGTCCAACTTGTAGTGTTTAACAAATGTGTGTAGCGACGACCACATGGCTGCCCTGCAAATTTCCTCATATGATGCCCTAGCTTTGAATGCGTACGAGGTGGCTGAACTCCAAACCGAGTGGGCACAGATCTGGAGAGGAGGGACCTTGCCTTTCGCCTTATACGCTTCCAAGATACCCTGTTTGACCCACTTTGAAATAAGTGTTCTTGAGGCCTTAGTGCCCCTATGGCCTGCCCTAATATTAACGAACAAGGCTGTTGTTCTCCTGAAGGATTGAGTTCTTACTAAATATATCTTAAGGGCTCTCCTAACATCTAAGGTATGCCATATTTTCTCCCTTGGGTGGGTTGGCTTGGGGCAAAGGGATGGTCACACATTTTCTTGGGATCTGTGGAAGATGGAATTGATCTTCGGTATGAATGCCTGATCGATCCTTAAAGTCACTGAAGTTGTCTTCCACTGAGAGGGCCCCCAACTCCAAAATTCTCCGACCAGAAGTGACTACTACTACGGACACAATTTTTATGGACAAGAAGTAGAGAGATACATGTCTGAGAGGCTCGAATGGGGCTTTTGTGAGCGCCTCTAGGACAAGGTTTAAGCTCCATGATGGGCATCTATGCACTATGGGTGCTTTCATGAATTGTCTAATGTGTCTGTGTGAGGAGATGGTTCTGTTGGAAGTTGCCCCTATGACTGAATCTAGGGCTGCCGCCTGTCTTGCTAGGGTATTTGGCTTTAGGCCATTATCTAGGTCCTGCAGGAATTCCAACACTTCCGGTACCCCCACTTGCTTTCTTTCTAGTGACCAAAATGCAAATGTCTTCCAAGTAGCCCTGTAGGCTCTTCTGGTGGCTGGTCTTCTAGATAGCTGGATCATGGCGACCTATCGTGGAGAGCTATTGTGGACAGCTTCAGAATACCCCTTCCTTTTTAACGCTGTGCGTTCAAGTTCCAAACGGTCAGTCTTAAGATTTGATAGATTTTTGCAGGGCACGGGGCCCTGCGATAAGAGATTGGGAATATTCGGGAGCATTCTGTGGTCAGATTGGCTCAGGTCTACCAGGTCCGAGAACCATGGTCTCCTAGGCCACCATGGGGTTATAAGGATGACCTGCGCCCGTTCTCTGACTATCTTTGTTATCGTTCTGGATATCAATGGAAATGGAGGAAACGCATATAGAAGACCCCGGGACCAAGGTTGGTTGAATGTGTCGGTTGCTACCACCTCTCTGCAAGGCTCTCTGGTCATGAACCTTGCCACCTGAGTGTTTTCCTGAGTGGTGAAGAGGTCCATCTGAGGTAGGCTGAAGGTCTTCACTATGTCCTTGAATACTGCCTTGTTGAGGACCCACTTGTGTGGCTTGATCGTCTGCCTGTTCAGCCAGTCTGCCTGCAGGTTGTCTCGGCCCCTTATGTGAAGGGCCCTCAGCGATGCGATCTTCCCCTGTGCCCATATGAATAGTTTGGTCACTTCCCTGTGCAGCTCTGGAGCTCTCGATCCTCCCTGATGATTTATATAGGCCTTGGCCATTGTATTGTCCATTTATATCAGCAGATGTTGATTTCCTAGACCTGGCAGAAGCTGCCTCAGTGCCAGGCAGATTGCCTTCAGCTCTAGGAAATTTATTCCTCGGGTTAGATCTGTCTTCGTCCACAATCCCTGTATGGAGTAGGGTCCTGCATGCACTCCCCACCCTCTGAGGCTCGCATCTGTCGCGACCACTGCTCTGACTGGCTCTGTTAGCTGTGTTCCGGGGTCGAACGTCTCTGACCTTAACCACCAAGACATTGAGCGCTGGAGGTCTGTTGGGACTGAGACCCAAGGGTTGAGTCCTAGAGTGAGCTCTCTCTGCAAAGGCTTCAGCCACTGCTACAAGGATCTGAGGTGGAACCGACCCCATCTCACGTGCCGGATACATGATATTAGCAGCCCTAGTAGTTGAGCCAGTGCCTTCAATCTCATTCGCCTCTGAATCCGGAGGAGACGGATTAGTCCCTGAATTTTTTGTTGCCTGGTGATTGGGACTGCGAGATCTAAGGCAGTATCGATGACTACTCCCAGATGTTCCAGCCTGTGCGTCGGGACTAGATGACTCTTGTCTCTGTTGATTAGGAACTCGTGAAGTTCCAGGTACTGCATTGTGCGATGTAGATCTGTGAGCGCTTTGTCCTGAGATTGAGCCCTGATGAGGAGGCCATCCAGGTACGGATACAGATGTATTCCCTCCTTTCTGAGGTTTGCCAGAAGAGGTATCAATATCTTTGTGAATGTCCGGGAGGCTGAGGACAGGCCAAAAGGGAGAGCTCGAAACTGCCAGTGTGCACCCTGGTAGTAGAATCTGAGCCATCTCCTGTGCGGTGCCCATATGGGGACATGTAGATACGCCTCTCTCAGATCCAGCGAGAGAAGCCAGTTCTCTTTCTACAAACTCTGGCAGATGGAGGATACTGTCTCCATCTTTAAATTTTCCTTTTTTACATTTGTTGAGGGCTTTTAGGTCTAATATCGCCCTCCAGGTCCCTTGTTTCTTGGCCACTAGAAACATGATGGAATAAAGGCCTAGATGGTATTGCTTGGATGGCACCCTTTCTATGGCCCGGATTGCTAGGAGTCGATGAATTTCTCCTAGCATGGCTTGATGCTTTTTGGGGGTTTTTCAGGTCGGAGAGGGAAGGAATCTGGACCTGGGAGACCTTGTTAGTTCTATGGCATAGCCTTGTTGTATGCAGGATAGGACCCAGGCATCTGTGACTGATCTTTCCCAGGCTCTGAAGTAACTTTGGAGTCTTCCCCCCACCTTTGCCGACTCTGCATAGGTCATGTTTGGGCTGCTCACCAGCTGGAGCTGTGTTTCTGTTTATCGAATCTGCCCTGTTTTGGACCCCTAGTGCGGAAGGGGAAACTACGTGCGGATTGCCCGTGACCCTGAGGGTGGAACTTCCTAAACTGACTGTAATTTGGTCTGTGTCTAAATGGTTGGCCACGAAAAAAACTTTTCCTGACCCCCACCGGCTGCAGGGTCTTTGGCTTGTTGTTATCCGTGGCATCTGCCAGGATCTTGTCCAGGCACATGCTGAATAATATGAACCCCTTGTAGGGAGCTGAGACCAACAGGTTTTTTTGCAGTGATGTCCCCCTGCCAAGATCTCAACCAGACTGTAAGTCTTGCCACTACGGTATTTGGCACTGACGGTGTTGACCAGGTCATGGCATCTGTTGAAGAGTTGGCTAGTAGCGCCGTGCCCATAAGAATACGGGACGTGAGCTTTTGGGATCTCTTTTCAGAAATCCCTGGATCTTGAGCTTCCTGCATCCAGGCCAGCAGGGCTCGAGCCACATATGAGGACGTTACATTCATTTTTAGGGTGGCAGTTTATTTATTTATTTTATTTCAATTAATTTTTACCCCGCCCCTCCTGCCACGCAGCCTGGGGCAGCTTACAACATATAAAATACTAAAAACAATTTAAAACATTTATGACAAGAATAAAATATTAAAACAGGGCTAATCACAACTAATAAAAAACAAATCCAAATAGGGCAGGGGGATTAAAAAATCCCTCCCCCTCCCCTCCCACCCTCCCCAGTCTAACCCCAGTTGACGAGTCTAATGATCGTCTCAGGGCAGAGTGAATTGCCCGGTCCGTGGGATCCTTTGGGTAACAATCCCCCTCTATAGGGAAAACTGTTTGCCTGGCTAGGGAGGCTGCTGCTGCATTTATCTTCGGTTTTTTAAAGAATGGTTCCTTCTTCCTGGAGGAGTATAGAGTGTCCTGAGTTTTGTTCATCTTATACGTCTTGTCAGGACACTTCCACTCCTCTAAGATTAACTTTTCAAAGGCCCTATCCAAAGGCAACCCCAGATCCCTGCCATGTACCAAGGGTATATACTCCCTCCAATCCTCCTCCTGTGAGTCCAAGGACTCTTCCTTGGAGGGTTTTTCTTTTAATTGCAGGGTCTTAATCACCTGGCTTATAAGTTCCTCTCTGAACGCCAGGGGGAACTGCCTATCCTTCTCCTTAGGGTCGTGGCTGGGCTCTACATAATGCTCCTCAATATAGTCCCCTTCCTCTGACCCCAAGATTTCCTGAATCCCCTCTGAATCAGACTCTGAAGGCAGCCTGGAACGAGCCTGTCTCTTGGGATTGCTGGGCTGTTCCTCTGAGGAGCTCCCCTCAGACGCCTGGGGAGAGCTTAACAGACGGGCAATGACGTCCCCTCATGGCTCCTTTACTTTCCCCTTTCCCGCTCTTTTTTCCGGGGCCTTTTTACTGGGGCTTGGTTGGGGGGGGGGGAGGGCTATTTTTTGTTTTGGCTGGGCGTGGAGTTCGCAAACTCTGTCTAAGGACTCCAATAGCTTGCCCATGGAGTTAGCTAGCGAGGTCATGGAAGGTACTTATGTGTCTGACTCGCCCGCTGCTGACTGCTCTGGTGGCTGGCCTGTCTCTGTCTCCATTGCTAAGTGGGGGAAGGGCTTATCTCCGGCTAAGAGGCAGCCGCCTGTCTTCCAGTAGAGCCAGCGTGACAGACCCCAGCCGCACTGTGTCTGTTCTTAGGCAGGGGGAGAACCGGCCGCCCTTAGCTGCGGTGTCAGCGAGCCTGGTTCTGCCACTTGCACAGTCTCCCCCACTCCCAGGCGCCTTGCAAGGGAGCTGGCTCGGGCTTGTATACACGTGGTTCCTAAGATCGCGTCTGAGAAATTCGCTGCCCATTCGGCCCCGCCTGCCTTCCTGCGTGCCCCGCAGTGGTGCTAGCCAATAAAACAAAAAATCACGTCCTGATGGTCTGAAGGCAGAAGACGGACTGATCAACGAACGGGGTAGCCCGGGACCTGCATGCGCAGTTGAAGCTTGTTACTTCTGCCTCCTGGCGGTCAAAGTGGAAGGTACCCATACGGAGGAGTAGCCGCAGGTAGGGGGAGAAAGTATGCAGCATAATCAAAATCAAATGTGAAAATAGAGTCACAGAATCATAGGTTTGAATTGTAGGTTTGAAGGGTTTGGATCTCAAGGGTGATCTAGAAGGTTTAAATAGTAGATTCAAAATAGATTTTAAATAAATGCTTTAAAATTTCTTTTTTCCACTCTATGAAAAAAAACTTTAAAAAATAAATAAATAATGTCATTATGTAAGCAATTGTCTCTGTCAACAGTTAAAATCTATTAACATTTGCAATATATGTTATCGTCATTCCGGTACACTTTGCATAGGCAAAATTTCCACCGAAATCAGAGTAAGGTATTAGGCTATTTAATAAAATTATCTTTTAAAAATAAGCTCATCTATTTTTTTATAAAAACCATTCATTAAAATTTTCTGGCTACGATCCACAAACATCTTACTCTGTACTAGTCCTGGATTTCAGTGACAGAATTCCTAAATAAATGGTTTGAGGATTACAGCCTCTGAATGCAGATCAACATTCTTTACTTGGCATTTACTTATATTTGTGTCACTTACATGGGAAAGTGAACTAAAATCACTCTGCTCAAAAGAATTAATATTTCAATGCAATGTGTGAAATAAAGCATCTGCTGCATCTTCTGTCCCCAAGTCCAACTCCATTGGACTTGCACCTGTGTATGCCAAGCAGGTGCTTGATCTGTGCATAGTGCCGCAATGGAAGTCCACAGGTTCTGAGAGCTAAACTGTTAGGCATGTTGAAGTAAGCAGATTCTCATAGTAACAAGCCTCCAAAATGCACCATTTATATTTTATTTATTTATTTAAATACATTTTTACCCCGCATACTCCAGCACCATGGCAGCTTGGAGTGGAAAACAACATATAAAATCTAAATAATACACATAAAACTAGGTATTAAAATATTCAAAATTTCTAAAAGGCAAAATACTGCTGGGAGGAACCACCAGGTTTTACATGATCGTTGGAAAGAGGGGAGGTCCAGGGATAAACGGGCCTCCATTGGGAGGGAGTTCCACACGGCCACCAAGAACGCCCTCCCTGCCGTCACCACCCGGGATACCCGGGGGATCTTGAGTTGGGCGCCCCCAGCTGACCACAGGGGCCGCAAAATTACCCGGGGCAGTCTTGCAGATAAGCAGGCCCAAGCCGTTTAGGGCTTTAAAGGTCATCGCCAACACTTTGAATTGGGCCCGGTAGACTATCAGCAGTCAGTGAAGAGAACGGAGCACAGGTGAGAGTTGTATATCTCATACAACTTCACCTCCATGATGGAGAAATGGGAGACTAGAGTTATTGGGAAGTTAAATTAACCCTAACTAACTAAGGGTCTCTATTCCATCCTCATACTTAACCTTTCTGTCACCTTTAACAATGTCAGCCTTTAACAATGCCCCCTCCTTGATTCTCTTCACTCCCTTGTTTTCTAGGGCTTAGTTCTCAACTGGTTCTCTTCCTCTCTCTCTAAACACTCCTTCAATGTCTGTCTTGCTGGCACCTCCTTCGCCTCCCTACCCCCTCTTGGTTCGAGTTCCCCAGGGTTCTGTCCTTGGCCCTCTTCTCTTCTTGCTTTATGCTCTGACCCTGGGAAAACTCATTTGATCTCATGACTTCTAGTACCATTCGTATGCTTACAGCACACAACCCTATATCTCTACCCTCACTTTCTCCCGCTCCATCCTATCTCACATGACATCTCTGTTTGGATGTCTCGAGCTTAATATGTCCAAGACTGAACTCCTCATTTTCCCCATAAACCATTCTCTCCTTCTTCCTCTGTATCTCCATTGACAGTATCACCATCCAGTCTATCTTCCATGCATGTAGCTGGAGATTCATCTTTGATGCCACCCTCTGCTTTTCACTTCATTTTCACTCTGTCACTTCTCTCTGCATAACATTACTAAAAACTGGCCCATCCTTACTGCTCCCACTGCAGGAACTCTAGTTGATGCTCTAGTCATCTCTTGTCTTGAGGACTGCAACCTAAGTTCTTAATGGCCCTTCCCCACCTGAAACTTCTCAACTTCTGGAATGAATTCCTACTTCCCCCTATGTTCCCTTCCTTCTGTTTTGCATCCTAGATTGTAACCCCTTGGGGCAGAGATTTGTCTCTAACCATGATTATGCTATTCATATCATATTGCTAGTGCTAAATAAATAAATAAATACTTTTAAAAAAACCTACTAACCTGGTTGCAGCCCTCTTCAATTTTCCTTACTTCACAGAGATTCTCCAACTCCTGAAGGCACTTGTTAGACAACAGAACCAGCCTGTGGACTTCTTCATCTACTTGATTATATAGTCTTGTTATAGCCTCCATGGCATCCCTTTTGGGAAAAAAACACAATCCAACTATACCCAGACAAAGGCAATGCCAGAAGGAAGAGTTGGCTACATATTTCAGAAAGTAATCATTAAATTTGTTTTAAAAAGGAAATTAAAAAAAAAGAGGGCAATTATTTCTGCAAAGAAGCTGACAACAAAAGATTATAGTATCTATGTGCTTGGGGCTTTTGGAAGGAAAATGTTCTTACTAAGAACCACAAACACACATCTTCAAACAGGAAACATACAGGAAATAAAAGGAAGGACATGCCAGTAAGGATGAGCCATTTTCCCGCCCTCCATGCTGGACACAATCCAAAGTGAGATCCGTTACTGGTGAGGGTTGAGGGTAATGCACCAAGAAGCCCTAGACGTATGCCAGCACCCCTCTTTTAAACCCCCAAGCCATGGAACTCCGTTGGGAGGCCTGTTTATTTGCCAACAAACTCTCTTATAGAGATTTCTCAAGGTTGTGTTTCCATTGTCTCACTGAATCCAGGTGACTGCCTCTAGCAAAATCGATCTTACAATGTGCATGGCTCTTTAATGCCGGCTTTGACCAGCCCAGCCCTGTGAGGAACCTCCCCCTGAGCACCCCTTAGAGAGCACCCCTTGCTGTGGGAGTGGGTGCCAGAGAATCCATGATCAGGCACTGGGCATCTCTCAGAACAATCCTGCTTCTGCCTGCTGGGAGAAAAAGATCGTGGCGCACCAAGTAGTGCCAAACTTCTGGCACCCTAGGAGTCAATGTCGGGACTTAAATACTACTTCCCGATTGGACCATCCTCAAGCCAGCCACCTGGGATTGGCTAAAACCACAGATCCACATGATGGCTGACTTGTCCTCTATGGGACGGCTCACTTATCTCGTTTCTGAGCAGATACCTCATGATGGCAGTGCTTGGCTGGAGTGTGGCAGGCACTTCCTCCTTGCCTGCTCTAGCCTCCCTGTGCAATTTCCCCACAATGCCCCACCTTCCACCCCCATAAAGCATGGAGAGGCTACTCCTACAAGTGAACCCTCCCCATCTGACACAGTACAAGTTTAGGGCCCATTCCAGCCCTATTCAAACTCTACCCAAGTTTGACCAGAGGAACAAGAAGCAGCTTCTTGATATGCACAACTCTCTCACTCCCTCTATTCTCCCTCCCTTCTTGTATTGACATGGGAAAGGTTCCAAATTACTGGTCTGTAGACTGCTGCAAGCCCAGGGCCAAGGTTTTATTGGTTCACATCCAGGCTGAACGGGGACACTGGGAACTGAACTGCAGTGCGGGGCTTTCCCCACTCATCCTCTGGCCAATCTAGGCTCTGGGAGGTGAAAAGACCAGGTTCTTCTGACTGCCCTTCCTTAACTTTGAGGGCTGGACTGCCTATGGTAAATCAGAGGGCTTTGAATGGTCTGTAATCTTTTTTCCTAGCAGTTTACAATGGCTGCCATTCCAAGCTGCCTGTACGCGGCTTGGGTGAGGGTTCACACAATGCCCGCATAATGGGGGTGCGTGTGGTTTGTGGTGCATGCGGGACATGGGATCAGTCCCAATAACTTTAGAAAGATGTTAAGGATTCCCACAGTGAAAAGTTGGGGGAATACCTAGTACAGAGTGCCAAAGCAAGCACCTACCGGTAGTCTTCTGTATTGCAGAATTCCTCTTTCCTAAGTCTTGCAAGGATTGTTCCACCCTCCAGTCTTAAAGTTACTAGCAAAGTATCTTCCAGAACAAGTTTCATGGTTGTCTTGTGCTTATGGATTAAGTCACTGACCTCCTGTCCAGAAGAAAAACAGTTTCATTTTGTTAGCAACTTACACAGAGAGTACCTTTGCAAACTGTATGTTTGCTGTACTACAGAACATCTTTTCAGCTACATGGAGACAGTGCCACTGCTAAGGGAGGCTCTGGGGCAATGAATGCTGAGTACAACTGTATTTAATGGCTTAGGCAGCAATCCACAAACTACTTACTCCAGATAAGTCCCCTTGAAACTAGGCCATCTGACCCACCCACATCTGGTCACCTATCTCAGTCCAGCAGTCCCTATCTTAACTGGGTCTTGGGTAATTAGGCAAAAGAAGACTCCTGGACAATCCAGATTACCCTGCTACAACCTCTTTCTTCTGAGCTTCTAGCTCAGGGGCTCTTAAGCAATTTGGATCAGTGAACCACTGTCAACCCTCAAAACATCTCATACACCATCATGAACCTGCCAGAGATACCACTGGCCTGATATGTGCTCATTTTGGGCTGGCTAAGGTTGCACAAGATAGGCCCCTTGGACTGTCTTCATTGTGGCTGGAGCGGGCAGGGTTAACCCTGATGCTCATTTGCTGACTGTAGCTTGCCCACAGCCCGCACATGCACATTACTGTCATTCTCTATTCCCCTTACCCCCTCCCTGGAGATGTCTGTGGCACCAATGGGGCATTTTTCATTAGCTGCAGTTTGTTCAGCTAGACCACTCACTATGGTCTTGAGGGCCACCAGTTGTCAGGAACTGTGGCCCCAGTGGATCTTCAACTGGCATCTCCAGTGCTCCCAGGAATGGAGCTTGCCATAACACCAGTCACACAATGGTGACCATGGGGAACTACGCCTCCAGCTTTTGCCAACCAGGAAGTTCCCTGACTGGTAGACTATACCTGCACCCTTATTGTCCCAAGACACTTCTGTCCCCCTATATAACCTCCTGGGTCAGCCACAGGACTTTGTCCAGAGCAAATGGGCAGTTACCCGGGTACTGCTTCCATGGACACCTTGTCTCCTCGCCTCACCTCACCTCTAACCCTCACCATGCCAACTCTACACACACTGCTTGACTCTCCAGTTGCCAATCTAGTTTGGGCTTTGACCACTGATTTCTGTTCCACAATTCAGCTCAGTTCTTCAGCTTCTGAACTTCTAGTCTGACCATGCATGTTCCTGATTGTGCACTTGCCTCACCCGTCTGGATGAACCTCTCAGACTGACTCACCCAGCTACCACAACCCAGTTCATCCCAGACCACACTTTCTGCTACTCCAGACCAGCCTGCTACTTGGTCCGCAGTGGTCTGTGGACCACAGGTTTGGAACCACTGGTGTAACATATTGCCATGATGGCCTGCCAAGGTTTCCCTTCTTTCCCAGTTCAAGACTTTACTACTTGTCATTTCAACCTACACTTACTTGAACTGTACTTAGGGTTCTGTTGGTGCTCAGGGAATACACAGAGTTTTGTAGAAAAACAGTGGCTTCTTTGCAGTTCATAATGAATGGTTCCAGTTTCTGCAGAAACAAAATAGGAGGACAAGAAAAAAAACATTTCAAAAGCGAGTCTAAATTGATAGTCTGGAGTTCTTAAATTCAAAATGTCCCCAAAGGTCACAAAGAGCTATCTGAATGTAGATCACAACTATAGTAAGTCTTAAAACATTAAAATAGATACCTCCCAAATAAGAACGTTGCCCTCCAAACCAATGGCAGGAAAAACAGAGGCTGTGATCCACAAACCACTTACTTTGTAGTAGTCCCCCTGAAGTTCTGCAGGCTAACCCTAACCCTGCAGGCTTCAATAGGACTACTACTGAGTAAGCGGTTTGTGGATTGCAGTTAGAATCTTTAAAGATGAGGACCCATATAATCAGCTGGTGTGAGTTGGTGTAACTCCAGTGTAACTTCAGTGCCAGAGAAATGTGGTTAAGATGTGGTTGAGGACGGACACCAATTTATACCAGCTGAAGAACTGACTCACCAAGTTTCAATATGAATTAAGTTAGAAATGAAATTGAATTTGATGCATTTAAACTGATTTTGTGATTTTAGAAGAAGGGAGGGAATTCAAAATTGGAAGTAGGGAGAGCCAGTGTGGTGTAATGGCTAAGAGTGTAGTACTTGGGGGGAGGGGATCCTGGTTCAAGTCTCGCCTTAGCCAGAAACTCACCGGGTGAGCTTGGGCCAGTCACAATATTCTTTCAACCTAACCTACCTCACAAGATTGTTGTGAGGATTAAAAATTGTGTTAAATTGTTGTATGTAAAGCCCTCCAAGTGCCATGGCAGGGGGGCACTATATAAAAATAAAGATTATTATCTCTCTCTTACTATCTCATTATACAGTCAAAGATGAAGTGACCAAAGGTGTCACTGTCAGAGACAGGATGCTGGCCTCGATGGACCATGGGTCTGACCAAGAATGGCACTTCTTATGTTCTTATACATGGAGGCAGAGCAATCAGAACTGCTGAGTCAGTAGAGCGGAGGTCTGGACAGCAGTAGCCAACATCCAGTCAAGAGAGGTCAACCTTTGTTCTCAGAAAGCCTTGAAGGGCTCAGAGGAGAAACGGGTAATCCATTCAAGAACTCATCTCCAAATGTGTTGTTTTGAATCTTAATTTTCTTGGTTCTTTCTCACCAAGTAAAAGATAAGAGCTTTTTATTTAGTTAATCACTAACCAGCTTGAGTCTGTTTGTATGCGTGTCATTAAGCGTTTGGGTTAGTTAAATGGGCTGAGTAATTGGTGTGCTGATTCTGAGGGGCTTTCTACCGTAAGGACTTAGCTGTCTTGGGTATGATGAGAGATAGATATTCAAACCCTCAAACAATTATTCAAATACTAGCCTGTCCAGAAGACAGAAAGGGGCTGACACAGGTAAGGATTAGCAGGGCAGTTCCAGCAACACTTCTGTGGATTGTCCCTGGCTTTAGTCAGGGCTATTAGTTTCTCATTTTAATAGCAAAATAAAGTGACTGAAGACAAGCAGAAATTATCTACAGGAAATAAAGAAAATGAAAAGACAACCTACACAGGGATTTTAACTTACCCGTCGGAAGCATATCCAGTCATTATGACTATAGTGAAAAGTCCCGTCAAACTCTGATGTCAGCTGGGTACAGTCTATGAACCGATGAAGAGCCTTCAGTGAGGTGATGACTTCATACTGTCAAACAAAGCTGGGAATGAAGCTTTATTGCCATGAACCCAATTGAGACAAAAGTTACACTGCATGAAGTAAAATCTTTTACACGTCTTGTAAGACAGAGTTTGGGTACAGTGGCATAACTCCATTGAATAATGTAATCAAGAAGCTATTTAGCACCACTTTTACTCTTTGCATTGGTGTGAGTCCCCTTTACTTTTATGGGACTTTCATGGGTGCTAGGGACTAGCACCAGCACTAAACAGCTCGAGGATTGAGCTCTCAAGAACTGGTCCAAGAGGTTTTCTTTGGGTTTAATATTGTTGTCCTCTGGCATTAAAGTCAATGGAGCTATCCTAATTTACATCATGGAAGGATCTCGCCACACTATATTATCCTAATGTTTGGGGCTGCTATTTGTGAAATTATTCAGCAAATACACACTGGATTGCAGGGGAAATAGTACCTTAACCAACTTAGATAAACTGAATTAAATCAGTCTATCCCTACTTTGTAACTGCAGCTACTTTTATCTTCCTTTCAAGTGCCCATTCATTTAGTATTTGTAATTTTTTTCTTTATAATATTTGAGCAAGAAATAGACAATAATGTGAAATGCCACTTTGCACCAGTGGTATAGCTAGGTCTATTAGGACCCTAGGGTAAGCCAAATTACTACCCTTACCCAGGGTCTCGACTGCCCCCAATATCCCTGAGACCCTTGACCCCCCATGCTGCACTATCCCCGCACCCAGCACTGTACAGCACCACCACAGTCTGTCTGCCATTCCTGTTTGCTATAGTTCACAGCAGCAGCAGCAGCAGCAGCAGCAGCAGCAGCTGGACTGTGTGTGGAAGGGCATGGGGGGAGCAGAATCAAGTGTGATTAAAAAACATCACAAGGAAGTGCGGTGTACCCACAGGAAAGTGGCCAGGGGGGGGAGGTCAGATGTGACACTGGTGGTCAGCTCTCTCTCATGATGCCCATCCCAGGGCCCCCAGAATTCCCTAGGCCCAGGAGTGGTTGCCCCACTTATCCCTATGCCATTGCTTAGGGCTTGATTAACCGACGGAGGAGTGGAGTGGGGTCCTGTGCTTTCTGTTGTGGGGAATTTTAATATTGGAGGGGTGGAATTTTCGGGGTTGGGGTATGGTGTCGGGGGTTGCTGACCTCCCTCTGGTGTCAGAAGAGGGAGGTTAAGCGGTGGTGTGGAGGGGAACCCCTGGTGTGAGCAGGGGCGACCCTCCGGGGGGAGTGGTTGCCCGCCGGTGGCAGAGGCGGGTAGGGGGGCTTACGGAGGGATGGGGTTTCTCTCGCCAGCCTGTCGGGGCAGCCTATGGAGGGTGGGTGTCTAATGGGGTTCTCTGAGGAAGGGAGGGGTTCCGCAGCTATTGCAGTGGTTACGGGTCGGGGGAGATATGGTTGCATGGGGAGGTGTGTTCCATCAGTGAAGAGGGAGCGGTGCCTTGTGCCTGTTCCCCTCTCGATCCCCCACGCAGGTAGGCTGTGGGTCAAGGCCCGTGAGACCCCAGGCCTTGGTCTGGTGCTGCTGAACGCGAGGTCGGTTGCCAATAAGTCATCTACCATCAGGGAGTTAATCCCGGAGTGGGACGCCGACCTCGTGTGTATTACAGAGACCTGGCTGGACAATGAATCGGGCCCTATTCTGGCCGATCTTGTTCCCGCTGGGTTCTCTGTACAGCATCAGCCTCGGCTGGAGGGACGGTGTAGTCATTGTTATCAAGGATGCATTGTCTTTTAGGAGATATCCGGTGCAGGCTCCACAAGGTGTTGAGTGTCTCCATCTTGTGTTGGATTTGGCCGGGGACAGATTAGGGGTGCTGCTGGTGTACCGTGCACCCAACTGCCCGGCAGCATCCCTACATGCTCTTGCTGATCTGGTGTCAGATGTGATCCTCCAGACCCCCAGATTGGTGGTCCTGGGGGACTTTAATATCCACACTGACACCGACCTTGGAGGAGCGAGGTATGAGTTCATGGCCTCCATGACAACCATGGGCCTGTCCCAAATCATCTGTGGCCCCACACGAGGAGAGACATACACTGGATTTGGTTTTCTGCACCGGCCTTGAGGCGGGGGGGGGGGGTGTCAGTTAGTAGGAGTTAAGGGGGTAGAGCCTTTGTCATAGTCTGACCATTACCTCCTTAAGGCATGCAAGCCCCTGGCAGGGTGCAGGACCTATTAGATCGGTCTGCCCCCGGAGACTTATGGAACCGGATTGGTTCCGCAATGCTCTGGGGGAGTTTCCCCTGGACCTTGACACCAGCTCGGTCGATGATCTCGTAGCCTTCTGGAACACCTTGTTGGCTGAGACCATTGACAGGGTGGCTCCCAGGCGTCCATTCCCCTCCCGAGTCTCCCGCAGGTCTCCTTGGTTTACTGAGGGCCTGAGGTGTTTGAAGCGGAAGAGCAGGCGGTTGGGGTGGCGCCGGACCCGCAACCAGTATGATCGATCGCAGCATAAGAGCAGTTTAAAGGCCTATGCTGTGGCGGTGCAGGCAGCAAAGAAGCAGTTCTTTGCTGC
>QEPC01013498.1:58561-91245 GCA_003113815.1 Sphenodon punctatus | reverse complement strand
GGGCGAGGCGGGTGGCCACCGATGTTGGATCTTTTTCGGTGGTCGCCCCTGTGCTGTGGAATTCACTCCCGGAGGAGGCTCGGCTGGCTCCCACTCTCCTGCTGTTTTGGCGTATATGTAAGACCTGGCTGTTCCGTCAGGCTTTTTTGGCAAGGGGTGGGGTGGGGGTGGGGGTGGGTTTTTTCCCCACATATTGTTTTAATTAATGTTGTTTGCCGCCCCGGACTGCCCTGTGGGCAGGAGGGGTGGGATATAAATTTTAAATAAATAAATAAATAAATTGATCCAGGATGGAAACAGAGGAACTGTGCTACCAGGGAACTGTTCTGTGGTCCTGCTGAGCTAGGAGCCTAGAATGCTGCAATGGACATCTTTGACAGTGCAAGGTGGAGAGCCCTGTGTTGCAGTCCCTTTTCATGGAACTCAGGCAGGGGTCTACTCAGTGCTTTTTCCAAAACAGACTTTGGGGTGTGTGCGCATTGAGAGAAGCAGCCTACATCAAGAACACACCGGGGTGTGGTACTGGAAAGCAGCTCTCCAGATCAAAGACAGACCCCGGGGGTGGGGTGGGGTGGGGGGAGAGTACTGGAAGTGTAGTGTCGGACAATTTATAGTAGTTTGTAACTCAACAGAAATAAAAGAGAACTCTCGTTTATCAGACCCAGTGTGTAGTCTGGACTATTTAGGGTGTGGATCCTTCACACTCAGCAGGTCCAACCATGTCCCACAGCCCTAGTCAGCAAAAGCAACCTTGCATAAAGAAAGTTAATTTTACAACTATCCATCCTACTTTAGTAGCAGTGAATGATCTCTTGGTATTACCTGCACTGCAGTATCCTTGCTGGACCTAAATGCAGATTCCTTATCAACCAGTATCAAGATGCTGTGAAGCGAGTGTGGAACTGCACTCTGAAAAGCAGAACAAGATGCATGTTAAGAAATGCCTTCTAGCCTTTTGGCTCTTCACCTTTGTAATTTGCTTACTTGGAGCGGATGAGCCTCAGAGGAGAAGAAACACTGGAATCCATCGTATTAATTATTAGGAAACTACCAAGAGCTAATTTGGATATAGGAAATGTTTAATGGAGCTGCAAGTGTGATTAAAATGTATTACTGTTAGAGAAATGTTTTATTTTTAAATGGGGCTGAATATATTACAATTCAATGTTTAAAAATGACAGGGGTGGGTTACTGGGAGCAGATTACACCAGTGCTCCCAAGTCTGCACTGGCACCCAATAGTGTTTTGGGCACAATTCAAGGTGCTGGTTTTGACCAGCGACCTACATTCCCTGTGTTCTCTCCATTGCTGCCAATAGGGAAAACGCAGAAACCGGGCCCAACCGGGCCTCTGCTGGGAGGGAGTTCCACAGCCTAGGTGTGGCCACTGAGAACACCCTCTCCACAGTCACCCACCGGGAAACCCAGGGGACTTCAAGAAAGGCACCCCCAGTTGACACCAGGGGCTGATCCAGGGCCTGGGCAGTGAGGCGGTCCCGCAGGTATGTGGGGCCCAGGCCATTTAGGGCTTTATAGGTAAGCACCAACACCTTGAATTGGGCCCATAAGACTATAGGCAGCCAGTGCAGAGAATGGAGCACAGGTGCAATGTGCTCATGGCGGCCCTTCCCCATAAGACGACACATTCTGCACCAGCTGCAGCTTCTGGACCGTCACCATGGGTTGTCCCACGTAGAGTGTGCTACAATAGTCTAATCTCAAAGTAATGAAAGCATGGATGATGGTGCCCAGGTCAGAGTCTGAGACAAATGGTCTGAAGCCACTGCACCATATGTAATTAGCGGAATGTGCTCTTCACCCCCACCCCCACCTGGACATCCAGGTGGAGTTGGAAGTCGAGGAGCACTCCCTAGACTCCGAACATGAGGGACCAGCGGAGGGCAAACCCCGTCAATGATGAGGGATGCCACTCCCACCGCCTTACCCACCAGCATCACCTCTGTCTTGTCGGGATTTGGCCTCAGTTGGCTCGCCCTCATCCAGTCCCCCATAGCTGTCAAACACCAAGTAAGCACTGAAACTGCGGGGTCTGGGTTGGATGAAAAAGAGAGGCAGAGTTGGGTGTCATCAGCATATTGATGACACCGAACATCAAACCTTCTCATGACCTCACCCAACGGCTGCATATACAAGTTGAACAGGAGAGGGGGCAGAATGGAACCCTCCGAGACCCCACGAGGTCCCAGGGAGAGGACAAACAATCCCAATGCACCACACGCTGAGTTCTTCCGGCCAGGAATGAGCGGAACCATTCAAGAACAGTCCCGCCCACCCTGGCCTGGTCCCGCAGGCGAGTCACCAACATCTCATGGCCAATGGTATCAAATGCAGTCGACAGATCTAACAGAATCAGCAGGGTCGAGCGACCCTGATCCAATTCACGGCGCAGGTTGTCGACCAAAGCCACAAGCGCAGTCTCGGTATCATAACCTGGACGAAAGCCAGATTACGAGAGATCTAGAAAACCAACGCGGTCCAGATGCCCCTACAACTGCCGAGTCACTACCCATTCAGAAACCTTCCCTAAAAGGGGAAGGTTAGGAGACCAACCAATAACTGGCCAGGGAGTCCCTCAAAGCTGTGGAGATGGGTGGAGAATCTGCTTTGACTTTTTGGCCTGATTTGCATAACCCTATCACGCACTGAAAATTAGGATTTTGTTCTGCACTGAAGGAGAGAAGCAATTTAGTAGAGAAAAATAATTAATCTTAAAAAGGTAAACTCTGTCATGAGGACCCAGATCTTGAACACTCTAACCGCAGGTTCCTGAAATAGCGCTTGGATCCACTGCACCACTACAGCTGCCTAGCTCAACCTGCTCCTGGCCTTGGCCCTGTTCACCTTCCTCAGTTATGCTTCTCTACCCCACCTTATCCCAGTCCTTGCAACATCTCCCAGGTTCCTGGTTAGAACTTGTCCTAGCATTATTGACTATAATTTGCTCTGCAGCAGATCATCTGCCCAGTCAACTGCAGTACCACACAAAGATAAAACGTTGCACATGAAATATTTCAGAAGCAAGATAATACTATTGCACCTCCTGTATTTATTTCTAATTACAACATATAATAGTTATTTTTGTCAAATACTGCAATTATTTTTGTTTTGTATTTATGGAGGGAAAATTTGATCCCAAAGGGGAAATTTTAGTTAGCAACACTGGTTCCTGACCCCTGCCTTACGCTTGACCCTGTGCCATGCTCTAAATCTGTCATGACTTGGATCCTGTTCTGCCTGCTCTTGGACCTGATCTGAACCCCTGCTTGGCCCTGACCTTGTTCCAGCACTCTAACCCTCCCCACCCCCATCTGTCCATGTCCCAAACACCCCCACCCTGCTACTGCTTACAACCTCTTTGGGGCATGAGCTACTTTTTTATTACAAATATGCTGTCCATCAGGATAATTCCTCAATGCAAGATTAGGGTTTATTGCCACAACAAAAATAAATAACGACAACATTAATAATAAACCTTTTATTTGATCAACATTGTGTCCCCCCCCCCCCAGCACTCACCTGAAGGGCAGCGAAAGCTTTGAAAAGAGTACGGATAGCCTGACACTTCCGAGCATCCACTAAAATAACCAGCCCCAAATCACGTACCTCCTTCCTAAAAACAGAAAGGAAGATATTTCTTTTTTATTGTTAAACTTCTTGCTAAATTTTATACAAGTATATAAGAATGATGACCCTTATGGAACCAACTAAGACACAAAGAGAAATATTAAGATACACTGTAATTTTACCCCTAAATAAAGCAGTGGAAACTACATCTTACTTTACACTGAAACTGATTATTGACAGATCAACCTTTTCTGTAAGAGATGAAGGACTGGAACAAGTAGGTGATTCCCTCTCATAAAGGCGTCTCCAGATTGCTCCATTAAGGATGCCAATGTCTTCCCTCTTAGTTCCCTGTGGCCCTCTTTCAATCTTTCAACTTGGATAGAGTTTCTCCAGCTGTCCACTTCTTCAGCCCCCCTTCGTATGTATTCAAAGAAGGGGTTCTACTCTATTGCAGAAGTTGTTTGCAACAGGTTTTATGGTGCGTCATTCCAACCCACCAGAAAACAAACAGCCCATACCCCTTTTCTCACAACCCCTATCAAATTTTCTAGAGTCCAATTTGTCTAGGTGGAATTCAAAAATATTGACTTGCATAGAAAATGCAAGTTCCTTCTGTAGTTTGAAATGTTTTTGTTTGTTTGTTTCTCAATACCATGTGTGTTTGTAGAGATATAAAGCAATCTTTCTGCTGTTCCCAAACTGTGGTTCATGGTTACAATATCTGAGCATGGGGGTCAGAATCTTGATTGATATTCTCTGCACATCAATGGGTAAAAACAAATGTGTGGCCGGTGGGACTGCTCTCCGGACTGCCCCAGGGTGGAAAATCATGGGCAACATGGCCTGGATCAAGTCAGGGCACTGAACTGATGTGCCCGCGTCCGGGGAGCTGTCCCGCCACAAGGATGGCCTAGGTTGGGCTGGGAGCCCAAACGTGCGGGTGGCCAGTCTTGCCTGCATGATAACATTTGGCCAATTCCCACTCTTTACATGAATAATGGATGCGTTCACATCAAATCTCTGGATGCGCTCAGATCATGAGCTCCTAGTGGGACAAGGAACATGGAGTGCAGCCTATTCTGCCTTTCCCTGCAAGAGTGGGGAGTTGTGCAAAGGAAATCTGTGGCATGAGCAAACCCCTGTGTTGTCATTTTCCTTCTCCCACTGGGAGAACATTTTGCAACTGGCACCTAGACATAATGGATGAACTCTTGGTTCTACTGAAGGAAACAGGGAATCTAGCTGCAATACACAAACAACTTACCCTGTGGGTTTAAATCAGGGATGGGAATCTTTTCCCTTCCAGGGGCCACTTTGAAAGCTTGCATAAGCTCCGTGGGTTGCACAGAAGTTGGGGCAGAGGTGCTCAAGGGATGCACTCAAGAAAAGGAGGACCCAAATCATGGATCTCTGCCATGGAACTGTCCCCTCTTGTTAAACGACCTTCTCTCTGCTCCCTTCCCTTGAGCTCGATTTTTCAGTGATTGGAGGCAAGAACTGGATCCAAGGACCAGATCCAGGAAGTGGAAAGGGGCCACATAAAAACTTGCCATGGGCTGCATTTGGCCCCCGGGCCCGAGGTTCCCCACCCCTAGTTTAAATGAAGTGGGTTTAAATGAAGTTAATCCAGAATAAATGGTTTGTGCCAGAATTTCAACCCCATGTTATGATTTCATCTGCTTCCACATTAAAAAATCATGCCAACAGAGCTGCATGAATTTACTCATCAAAACTTTCCCTTTTTCCTAAAATGAAAAAATGTAATGAAAAACTATTGACTTTTCAAGATCTTTCACAACATTTTTCATCAGCCTTTCAATGAAAGATTTAAAAGTTATCTATCAGGTTACAGAAAATTTGAACTATAATTTCTACTGTAATGGATATTAAAAGAAAACCCAAAATTTATTTAGAGAGATTGGGGTTTTTAGCAAGTAAGAAATAAGAACTCCAGTAATAGCTTTGATAACATTTTCATTTAAGAAATAGTCACTGGAAAATAAGTTTGAAATGTTGTTATTTTAATTTTTGTTTTAAAAAACCATATCCAGTGAAAGTGTAGTATGAAGACTATGGTCACTGAAGAACTTCAACAAGTGCTTGAATCTGAAATGAAATCAATTAAAGTACTCATAGTAGAAGTCCTTGGAAAAAGACAGGGTATAAATCCAAATAAATAGCTAAAGTGCAAATATTATCATCTTTAGGATCAGGGGAATATGTTCCTTTGTTGCATGTTTTTCCCTGGGAAAGATGGTTTTTCTCTGGGTCAACAAGTTTCTCAGAAGATACTAATCTAAGGAAATACTTCAATATGTTTCTCATATGAAGTACGGCCTTAACAGAGTATAAAATAAATAATATGTTTCAGAGTATTACATACAGAGAGAGAATACAATAAATCTGCTTGCCATTCCTAGCAGCCGTTCCATTTAAGAAAAGTGGGGGCGTTGTTTATTTACGTACTTTTTGTAAATCCTCAAATGTCATGACACTAATCTGTAAATAAGGGCACCACATTTCCAATCCTATTTAAATCTTTATTCTCACTGGTGTGTTTTTACATGGACTTGGCAGCTGCTATTGGGTAGAAATGATTTGGCTTAAAATAGAAAGTGCGCTATTGTGTGATTTTCATATTTCAGTTTCACTAGCAAACAGGCAGATTCTACTCCTAAAATGCATAAAACCAGAACTTGTTCATTATTTTTTAGAAAGCTGTATTATTATTGATGTAAAAATATGTAGCGATGTTCAGGTTTCTTACAAACACAAACCTCCAAAAGCCAGGAAATTCAAGATAAACAAGAAGTGTGTATGAGGGATGGTGGTGGGGTGAGGACAGTGACAGGAGTGGTGGGATATGGGAACCATGAGAGCCTAAAAATCCAGAAGGCAAGAAAGAAAAGAAAGAAGCATTTTAAACATCTCAGGATTTTTAAACCAGTTTTATTTTATCCCTGTATACATTCTGCATCCATCAACCTTGTTCTCCCCATAAACAGCCCCCAGTATACAATACTTTGAAACATATTATTTTATTATTATTATTATTATTATTAGCAGCAGCAGACGCAGCGGCGGTAATTGTAGTTGCAGTTGTAGTGGTAGTAGTAGAAACACATGATTTTTAATCCCTTAGGAATGGCAACACTGTACTATAGAGTCACAGGAGTGGCTATATAATTAAGGAGGCTTGCACTCTGTTAAAATCATGAAAATGCTACTCATAAAATTGGGATGGTTTATTCTATCATTGTGAAGTTTGTAGGGAGGATCGCCTGGGTAAGGGGTAGAGCTTGTTCAGATCTCAAGACAGATCTGTTGAGAAATGGCTACGGTAGATTAGTTTGAAAACTGGAAGCAGAAGTATGGGGGGGTTTTGTTTTGTTTTTGTGACTGTCTCCTGTTGCTAGAGAAAAGTGTGTTTAAAGTTATACATCTAGAGGTGTGAAGTTGTCAGAAAATTCAAGCGTGCATCCTAGTCATTTCCTGAATTTGGATTTTTAAAAACGGTTGTATAATTTTAAGTTGGGATGTTTCACAGTTCCATTGTTACCAATGGAGAGAGTGAACTTGTGAAGTTTTGTCACACATGCAAATAAAGCTGAATTGATTTGAAATAGAGCCCTGAAATGTCCCCAAAATTCCAGGGCAGTCCCAAAAAGTCCTGCAAAGTCTCAGAAACTCTCAGAAAGTTTGGGAACCTGCAATGACAATAGTAAAATTCCATGACCACAGGCTGAGAATTAAAAAAAGGGAGGAAGTGGGGGGGGTGGGGGGGAGAAGGGAAAGGGGAAAAAAAAGGTAAAGAATGAAGAAGCAACAGGGGTGGGAGGAGAAGAAAAGAAAAAGGGGAGGGAAAGGAAAAGAATGGAGGAAGAAAAAGGAAAACTTGCCTGGAAAGGTCAAGCCAGCAGGAAAACCTCGATTGGCTCTGAGTCCTACTATGACCAAGTATGATGGAAACTGACTGCTGTCAGCCCTTCTATAGATGCGCTTCTGCTGTGCTAACAAACTCACTGCAGCTGTAATGGGAGTGTCATCTGACGCACCAATGAAACCTCTAGACAAAGAAACCTCTAATGAGGAAATGATCTGACCTGATTGAAATGGCCCTCTGCTAGAGAAAACAGCTATAATCTATCTCCTCATATACAGCCCCCAGTATGCAATACTCTGAAACATATGATTTTATTATTAATTAATAATAATAAATTATTATTATTAATAATAATAGTAGGACTTGGAGTCATAGCCAATAGAGGTTTTCCTGCTGGCTTGACCTTTTTCCAGCCAAATGTTCCTTTTTCTTCCTCCATTCTTTTCCCTTCCCTCCCCTTTTTCTTTCCTTCTCCTCCCACCCGTTGCTTCTTCATTCTTTACCTTTTCCTCCCCTTTCCCCCTTTCCTGCCCCCCCACTTCCTCCCTTTTTTTTTCATTCTCAGCCTGTTGTCATGGAATTTTACTATTGTCATTGCAGGTTCCCAGATATAGGAGGATTCTTTCCCTGGGAGAGAAATTAAGAGCAATAGTCAGAGGCATCAGTATTTTTATTTTTAGTAAGCAACTATATGGCTATATTCATGCTTTAAATGTTGCAGCATATTATTTTCAACAGTTTTTGTCCATGTCCATATACAGGTATATTGATTATGTTTTCATGTGGTATATCATCAGCAGTTTTTATAATCTATATTTTTTAGAATGAGGAATCTACCCTGGATTAGTGGAATTTTTGGTCATCAATTTAAATAGTGAATATTCATGGTGTACATAGCATTAGAAAAGTCACATTCATACTTTGTTTGCACTTTGGTCTCTCTATATAGCATATGTATTTATGACTGTATATTGTTTAGAAAGCCTCTTTAGCATTATTACATCATTCATTTTGGTTATTGAACTGGGGTCATTGTTGTAATGGGAGCATAGATATTTTCATGTGTACATTGTGTGGGCTCAGGGATGTTTTATTTTTAGATCACTGCATCATTTTCATATTTTAGTATATTTTTTCAGTTGTTTAAATAATACGTGTTTTTAATTATTCTACAGCATACTCCTTCACCCTTAAGGAAGGGCTTTTTAGCCCAAAATGCGCTGGGTTGTCTTAGGGCGTTTTACATTTGTTTATTATTGCAAGATGCATTGTACATGGAGTATTGGGCGATTTGATTTTTATCATCATCCTGTTGAGATATTATGTACATGCAACATTATTGTTGTTATGCTGATTATTTTTCAATATACACATTTGTTTCTAGTAGCTCCTTGTTTGTTATCAGTTTTTGTTTTGGTGCTATTTTTTTCTCTTTTTTGTTAAAACGCAGCGCCTGAAATCCTTGACAGCTGGCCCTGGCTGTGGCCAGGCCAGCTGAAACCCTAAAAAAGAGCCTGGAAGCTCAGTTGAGGAGGAATGATCAGGGAGGAAGGAGCTAAAAGGAAGCTCTGTTTCAGAAGGGCTGAACAAGCCCGCACCCTGGGCTATACCTGGAAAGTCTGGCTTCAGAAGGGATCATACCTGACCAGAAGGTATGGACTGTTAGGAAGGCTGGTTGCAGGAGGCACTGGGACTGGACAGCAGGGCCTATTGGAAAGGCCACCTAAGACCTGGCTGTATGTACTAGGGACATTGTATGACATTGCCGATTATGATTTTGTATAATAAAGGCAACTGAGCCGCCCGCTGCTGTGTGAGGGAAGGGACCAGCCTGAGGCTGCTCGGTCTGTGTCAGGCAAGCACAGCCGCTACATTGCGAGGCCAGCATGGGGAGCAGGGCAGACGAGCAGCTCCCGCAGGGCAGTTGAGCCACTGCCAGAGATCCCGCTACAGCTGGAGTGGGCAGAGGCGGCAGCCACACGAGTGGGCTCCTGTTCCTGTCCTGCCTCTGTCCCCCAGCCAACCAAATTCCCACTATGCTGTGATGTGGCAGTGCACGACGGGTGACAGCACATGCTGCTGAAAGCTCTGCGACAGGGTAGAAGGGGCTCTGGCACATGGGCACCATTCCTTGGGCACCCTTGCCCCATATGGGGCAATGCTGCTAAGTGATGCGTCCTCAGACTTTTCCTGAGGATGCAGCACATAGCAGCCACCTGCTCGCCTCATCCCAGAGTGGCAGGAACATCTGGCGGCAGCTGGTCCCACGATGCACTGTATCACATGGCCTGGCTGTCCAGACTGGGTTAGTCTATCCAGGGTGTGGCAATTTTCCCAGAGTGTCTTGTGTGGCTGCACCTTAAGTTATGAGCAAACTATGAGAGACTGTACAACATCTTCATCTTTACTACTTACATAGTATGCAAGTTAAGGTGGGAACTTGCATACTATGCAAATTAACTTACAACTTACATGCTTTTTGGAGCATGATTGAATTTGTAAGAGCCTTAATTCCTCTCTTAAAATGAGAGGTTTTTGATTCTATAATCATCCTTTCTTTGCCTGCATCCTCCTGCCTTATTTGCTATTTCAGGTGTGCTCACCCTCAGTTGGTGGCCCACAATAAATTAATCTTCTCCAATACTGCTGTAGAATAGTGCTCCATCTCTTATCTAGAAGTCCGTGCCTCCAACCCAGAAATTCCTGCACCCTGACTCAAATTTAATTTAGCCCCATTGAAATTTAGCCAGGAAAAAAATCAAATACCATCACATGCCTAAGTTAAATCAAACATTTAATGGCAAATCACTGTCACTAATGTCCAAGCTAAATCAGATGCCATCCAATGCCCAAGTTAGATGCCATCCAATGCCCCCAAATACCCAAATTAATTCAAGATGCCCACATACCCACACATTGCCTCTCTCACCTTCACACACACTGTCATGCACCCACACACACTCTCACCCATCTGCTCTCTCACACCCCACCTCCTTATACCTGGAAATATAGCTTCTCCTGTCACTTGGTTGGCCCCCAGCAGCTTCAGAGCTGTTGTGCTGAATCAGAGCCCTGGAAGCCATCACCACCACCCAGGCCACCTTCCAGGAGCCACAAGGAATCGGAGCTGCCATTGATGCCAGTCCCCTGGAGCAAGAGCCATTCCTGAAACCAACCCCTAAGAGCGCCAGGGAGTCAGAGTAGCACCTGAAGCTGACCCCACAAGAGCAGTCCGGAGCTGAGATGTTTGCCAGTCCAGTCCATAGAAGTCTCAGTGAGATGGCTCCACTACCCAATCCTGATCCAGGGAGTCCATAGGGAATGCCACTGCCACCAGAAACCCACTCTCCCAGCCTCTCTGCTACTGCTGCCGCTGCGAAAGTCGGTTCTGTGCTGCTCCTCCCCCGTTGTGAATTGTACATCTAAATGCCAGTGGGGAGCAAGGTGGGAGGGATCTCTCTTTTGTAGCGGTGGAGGCAAAGTCTGGGTGCTCCAGGGACAATGGGACAATGCCCCATACTTGCCAACTTCTGCAAAATGAAGCAGGATTACAGACACCAGCCTCAATTCATTCCCTGAGCCTCAGCCATCCACCCCATGCCCCAACAAACCAATCCAAAGCTCACTGGTGTGAGTCACAGTCCTTCCCATTGACCTCACTAGCAGTTGGATTGGGTCTTCCTGGGTAGGACAACAGTCCCTTGTGGAAAAAAAATAAAAATCACAGGAGAACGTGATTAGAGATTGTATCATAGTTCATACAACACAACTGTTAAAGTTGCTCAGGTGAGCTCTAGCATTTCTCTGCTTCTGAGTGCTCGGCTCTGCAGCATAACATTATTTCAAAGTGGTTTATCCTGCTAAAACTAACTTTGGAGATGCTAAATGGTTCCACATCCAGGATCATTTTGACAACCATTTGCTTGACAACACCTTATCTTGCTATTATACTTGCAGTTTAGAGAATAAAACCATCACTTCAAGTAGAAACAACTGCCTTACGAGATAAACCATACAAGTCTGGACTAGATCTCCAAGATCTGCACACTCAGGCCTCTACCATTTGACCTGTACTGGAGTGCTGCATAGAAAAATTCTTCTGTTCCGTTTCACCCACCTAGTGCAGCAAGGCACCAGATGGCAAATTACTCAAGCACACAGTAACACTATTAAAATCAGACAGCCCCAGTGCTCTAAATGCCCCCATAGTAACTGTGTTGGTGAAACCAAACGATCCTAATGATTGTGAATGAACTCAGATAGAAAGATGATTACAACATACTGTCCTCAAATTAATTTTAAGGACATTTAGTTATGCAAACAATTTGATAATAGGATAGTAAGAAGCTATATTTGAGTCAGGGGACATAAAATTACACACTCTAGCTTTCTCCTGGACCTCAAAGTCCAGGTGCTGCAAACTCACACGTAGGGGGTGGGGAGGTTTAGACTCTCTCCTCCCCTTCCAGAAGTTGCCCAGGTGCCATTGTAAACAGCGGCACCAAGCGACTCCCACGTTTTGAGACCCTGACTTGTAAGACCCGATATCAGAGGTCTTACAAGTCCATGTTATGCCAGAGTAACTTGGTGTCACTGTTTACAATGGTGCCCGATAACGTTGGGGGGTGAGCATCTAACACACACACACACACACACACACACACGAGTTCACAGAACCCAGACTTTGAAGTCCAGGAAAAAGCTGGAATGTGTAAAAACACCACCCAATATATTGTTATGTCTCTTAGAATGGAGGGTTTGTGTGCCCCCGCCCTTAGGCAGTGTGTCACCTGGCCAAGGCCCTTTGTGCTAAAGATATATGCAATACAATAGGAGTGGGGCGAAGAAGAGCAGTGAGGTGAGCAGACTAGTTTTGGAGCTGGATTGAGGAAGAAGCAAGTGAGCAAAGACAAGGGCCTTTCAAGGAACCCCTAGAATGCTGGATTGAAGGAGCATGTGCAACAGCTGCTAGCTATTTCCCTTCCACTTCTGCTCAACTTCTAAATCTGCAAATCAAAACAGACTTCTATTGACACCGTAAGTCTCCATTCTGTAGCCCTCCTAAAAAGGGACACAAAAACCCAGAAAGTGTCACCCTAGTAACTTCCCACTGCTCACAGGAAGTGCTGAGACAAACAATGTAATAAGCAAAACCAGTTTGACCAAATAGACTGGTCAATTTTCTGACTAAGTCAAACTGGCTAGAATAAAAATCATACAGAAGCTAAAAAAAACAGCTTACAACCAAACTTGTTTGCAAAGTCAAGTTTTGATCTTACATTTTAGTAATATATAGTCAGTTATCACACAAAGCTTCACAGCTGTGATAGGACTCTTGCTTTTGCATTATAAATTGCAGGACTAAGGCTTTAATGATAATTTACTTGTCCAACCATAACATTAGTGTTACATGAAAAAATGAAGAACCCTGTTTTCTCTTTCTACCTGGGAATACTGTAGAAGTACATTAGAAGGTGAGCAAGCTCCGTACTCGTGTAATGTTCCGTTAACCAGACAGCTTTTCTTGTGCAGACTTGTACTACTGCTCTGCCGCCGCGATCTCGGTTTCCTAATCAAATACAAAAAAGAACAGCCTTTGAGAATAAGCAGCTAAGGGTGAAAACAAATGACAGCCCACATTAGCCTACATTAGGTGGATGTCCACCTGCCCGTTTATTAGGTGTTTCTACCCAACTAGACATGCAACTCTCACTCACGGCAGGGTCTTGGCATACACAAAGTCCACTGTGTGCACAAATCCAGGCCAATGCGCACCCACATGGTCATGTCCTGTCAATTAGGTTGTGTGCTGCCTCACACGCATAGGTCCACCAACACCATAGAGTTGCAGGCAAAGAGCCTAGAATGACTGCTTCCTGCCCCTCCCTCCGCTCTCATTTTCACTAAAAGTCTACTGCACACCAAAATTCAGACATGTATTGTCCTAGCTCCTTCTGGTTTGCAGCATGTGCCTGACACTCTCTCTTCATGAGCTATTACATTTTAAGGACTGACTTCCACAGGTTTTACATCGCCAGGGCTGTGGCTCAGAATGACAGGCAGGCAACTATGGTAAGCTAATGCACCAGGAGCTGCCTTTACATAGCTGCATGAAATATGCTCCTGTTTATTGCTATCTATGTGTTGTTTTTCTTTATTATTTTCAGGTGGCCAGCAGAGCACAGGGAAGCAGCAGGATATTCTCCGGGACACAGCAGTACTTGAGGCACAGTATGAACAGGAAGATTGTACGCTCTCAGGCAGGGACCGTGTCTATCTTATTCTCTGTAAAGCACCAGGTACATCGCTGGCGCTATATAAAAGCTAATAAATAAATAAATAAATAATAATAATAAGTGGGTGGGAAGGCACCATGGCAGGACAGTGGGCTGGCAGAGTGGGGAGAGGCACCATAGTGGATGTGATCGTGGGAAGAGAACTGTGTGCCCCGGAGATCCCACTGCAGGAACCACCCCAGCAGCAACCTAGGCCAGGTGCTCATTCCCACTTCCCTTTGGGCGGGAAGGACAGTCGTTAGAACGGGTGGGAAGGATGGGCAGAGGCTGAAATACTGGGGCAGGAAGGTGAAAGTGGGGCAGTCTGAACTAATGGCTTTCCTTGTTGCCACTGCAACAGGCACATAACGATCCCCCAGGAACAAGCACCCAGCTGGACCTGCACCATTCAGGGATCTCGTTTCACCATGCCTGGACCATTCCATGCAGAGAGAATCAGACGGTGCAAGCCTTCTGCATAGTGCGCCTACCGGCTGGGGGAGAAGACAAAAGAACCAAGGCGGCCTGTGGGGAGGAACCATGGCAGGCCCGTGGGGAGAGGGAAGGGTGCGAATGGCTGTGCTACATTTCTGTCTGTTGTTCACGCTTGTAGAAGATTGGCAAAGGAAGACATCTATGAGGTTCTCAGGAAACCTGTAGGCTTGTAACCTGTAAATAAAACTTGGCAGTCAATTAATAATTCTTCTGCCCCAGAATTATTCACTGCCTGCCCTGCTTTCTCCAGTAAATCCCAATAAATCTGGTTTTTTTAGTAATCTTCTCAGGCAGAAAAAATAATAAACAGATTTTGCAAAGAAATTATTTATTATTTATTTAAAGTTAAATTAAAGTGTATATTGTTAAATAAAGTTGTTATATTTTTCTTAACCCATGGTTTCTGTGCTTGTTCTTGGAAAGGTGGTACGTTTGGAGAAGTGGGGGTAGTATGACAGTATGGCATTATGGGAGGTGGGAAGGGAAGGGGGGTGGGTGCACTGAAAACAGGGCTTGGGGAGTCCTCTGGCCATGCACTTGCATGTGAGGATGGGAGGCATATGGGAGTGCCGTGGAGAACGGTGGCATGGCATAGTGATAAGCTGCTTAGGGGTTTGGGAGCTGGAAGCACATGCAATTGTGGGGTGGGGGTCTAGAAGCTGGCAGCACACCTGTTCCTCTGTGCTTCCTGTTGCCATTTCCAGCCCCAGCTAGCCTGTGAACGCCAATACGAAAAAGTAGGGGTTCATGCCTACAGACGGCTAGCCTGGGAACATCAATAGGGAATAGAGATGGAGGGAAATAGCATGGGCTGGAGGGTGGGGGCCCAACCATATATGCCATCCCGGTAGAGGGGAGGGCTAGTTAGGCCAGAGGAAAATACAGTGACACACAGGAAACTGTTTTAAAGGCTTTATTTATGATCAATATGCGGTCACTTAAGGATGAGTGTTTGTGCCAGCAATGTGGTTGATGTGCCAGCACAAGGCATCCTGGATCTCCGCAGTTATGCGGTGTTCCACTCTGTTCAGCTGCTCCAAGAACAGGGGTTGGCTCGTCAGAACTAACATGGGGGCTGTGGTTCTCCAACCTGGTCCTGCTGGTCTCACATATGTTGTGGCGAACACAAGTGAAGGTTGTTAGTAGGGGAGTGGTCTCGGAACTGATCCTGGCCACAACTGATCTCCAGCACTGCTTCTTAAGTCCTCTCCACAACAGAGTGGGTGGCACTGAGCTGTCTGCTGAAGTACCTTTGCTCTGGGGTGCGGGCAACGCTGTATGCCTTCATAAGTCAGGGCTTCAGTGGGTAGGTACTAGGGTCCCCCAGAATAACAGGCTGCATGAGCACCCCCTTGATGCAGGTTTTAGTGGTGGGTTCAAAGTCTCTGGTGCATATTTATTTATTTATTTATTAAAACTATTTATACCCCGTCCCCTCCTGCAAAAGCAGCTCGGGGTGGCTAATGAACATTTAAAAGTCTTATAAAATACAATATAAAAATCATATAAACCATAAAACACTAATATAAAAATACAGCATAAACAAACAACATAAATATTGGAGCAACAAAACCAACCAAAACAACAAAACACCCCTCCTTAACCCCCCAAACCCAGAACTCTCAGCAAACGCCAGACCGAACAGTCAGGTCTTGCACATCCGTCAAAAAGAGGAGAGGTCCTCCCCCTTCGGGGCCACCCGGGCCTCAGCTGGAAGGGAGTTCCACAGCCTTGGTGCAGCCACCGAGAACGTCCTCTCCATCGTCACCCCCCAAGAAACCTGGGGGACCTCGAGGAGGACGCTCCCTGATAATTACAGGGGCTTATCTATCACCTGGGGAGTGAGGCGGTCTCGCAGATACATGGGGCCTAGGCTGTAGAGGGCTTTATAGGAAAGCACCAACACCCTGAATCGGGCCCGGAAGACAATAGGCAGCCAGTGCAGAGCCCGGATCACTGGTATTGTGTGCTCCCGACGCCCAGTCCCCATTAGGATCCGGGCCACCACATTCTGCACCAGCTGCAGCTTCCGAGCCGTCACCATGGGTAGCCATACATAAAGCACATTGCAATAGTCCAGTCTAGAGGTAATGAAAGCATGGATGATGGTGGCCAGGTCGGAGTCTGAGACATATGACCGAAGCTGCCTCACCAGATATAATTGGCGAAATGCGCTCCTCGCCACAGTCTCCACCTGGACATCCAGGCAGAGCTGGGAGTCGAGGAGCACTCCCAGACTCCGAAATGGAGGAAACAAGAAGGGACGCACCCCATCAATGATAGGTAGGAGCCTCTCTTACCCCTGCATCGGACTTTGGGCGCCTGTGGGCTTGTGACTGGGTTGAGAGGGGTGTGGGTTCACAGAGCCCCGTTCCCACGAGGACCCCCGATGCTGATTGCCTAACCTGTCGCATCCCAGACTAGCTGGGAGCTGGGCGGAGCCTCCCGGCAGGACTCTATGAGATCTTTGCGCCGCTTGGCAGTGCCGGAGGCGCGCGCCGGGGCAGTGCGCCTAAGGGCTCTGCGTGCAAGGGCGCACCCTTGTACGCGCGGCCTTAGGCGTAGGGCTTGGGCAGGGCTATATTTTTGTGTATTTTGGGGTTTTCCCGTGGGCAGTTGAGTTCCTGCCTGTTTGGGATTGTTTTCTTGGGTTTGTTAGTACCATGCCAAAAAAAGGGTAAGACCAAGAGGAGGACGGGGGCTATTACAAGGGCACGAGCTGGGCAGTTGTTACTGGAGGATTGTTTTGATACGGCGCCGACACTGGCCAAGTCCAAGCGAGAGAGCCCTTTACATTCGTCTATTCCCTGTCAGATTGGGATGGAGCGGGATTTGTCATCTGTATCTGTGGTATCCATGCCCCTTGTTGCTCCACATGTGCATAAAGTAGCAGAGTTGGAGGATGGCCTTGAATTTATGGGAGCTGAGCCCTTTAAACAACTCCGCCAGGTCCCGGTGGATTCTTTGCTGTCCTGTGTCAGGGCCTTTAGGGAACAAGGGGAAAGGTGGAAGGCCCTGGCTGCCAAATCTCGGATATTTCCCCAGCCCCTTCTAGGTTTCCAACAAGTTGGTTCTGGTGGAAGTAGTTGCCCAGCGCAGATTTGCATAGAACATTCTGACCCTCAATCAATACCCACCAGTAATTTGGAGGGGAAATCCCTTTCACCAAATTTATTAAATACTGGCCGGGATGATAGAGTTGCATGATAATAACATCGTAAATAAGGGTGACTCTTCTATAGAACATCTGGGCTCCCTTATTAAATTGAACCTCTCTTCTCTTAAAAAGCAAGAGGCCCAGGTCTTCTCCTTATTGCAACAGCTGGAAGAATTTGTACTAAAGTTTGCGTCTCAAATTGTGGGTTTAGAGGACAAATTTCAGGCCATCCAGCGGCAATTAGTTCAGCTCGAGGGACGTATTAATGATTTTGGCGGGTCAGGGTTTGGAATGGGTCTACAAACCAAGGATCAAGCTTCCCAAACTACTCCATCATATGGTTTAGGACATTTTTGCCCTGTAGAGTCTAAGATCGACACCGATTGGAAGCTTAACCCTATACCAGAGGCTTTGGTTTTTACAATCCATCCCTTGCGATGTGGTATACTCCCTCCCTTGGGATTCTAAGTTTCAGATTGCCCAGCACATTGCAGAGATTCTGGGCTCTGCCTTTTTGCCCTCTCACATTGCTCGTTTCTTTCACCTCCCCACCAGGGGTTATACAAGGCAGGTTGTTATATATTTCCGTGCTGTGGCTATAGCCGAAAGACTTTTGTCTTATTTTAGGCTTTTTTCTTTTTTGGGGTGGGTGGGTGGGTACATATGACTGTTTTGTATGCTAAATTTGGGATTTTTCCATTGCTTCAGCAAGTCCATTTAGCCAGTTGCCCCCCTATTGTTGGGAATCCTGATTTATTGCAGGAGCCAGGGATAAGGGTATCTAACTTGTTAACTCCTTCGATTAGTTCTAGTCCCAAGGGGTTGGCTCGGGTGGAAGCTCTTTGCATTCCGCCCGATGCCGCCTCGCTGTGTGGGTTCTCCCCCACTTCTGTACCCTGTTTGCAAACCAAAATTCTTCCCTCTTCTCCCCCTAGGGCCTCCTTTAAGGCGGGTATAGGTCCGCCGGTGGTAGAGCCAGCCCCCCAGGGCTTAGAGGAGGTACAACTCTTTAGTCCATCGAAGAATTTGGCTGTTGATGGTTGCTTTCCAGGTCCTGGGCTTGGGCCAGCGCTCTATTTGCATTGCCCCATCGTTTCTAGCCCGCGGCTGGCTACGCAAGCAGCCCTAAATAAATGGGAATTTCGTCCCAGAGGGGCCTCTATTTTTGAAGAGCTAATGGCTGTAGATTCCGTTTGTAAGACCGCCATGTTGGGACCCATGGGTTGATTGAGAAGTATATGGGGTCTTCTTTTTTAATTGATTATGGTTACGGTTAATTGGTAACTAATCAGTACTAATTTTCCTTTTGGAGTATTGAATAATGGGTTGGATTAAGAGAATTTATTTTATTTTTTCTTTTCTTATCACAAAGCATTTTAGAGGAACTGCAATTATGTAGATACTAGTTTTGGGAGCTTATTATTATGTTTAGTTATAATTTTCTTTTCTTTTCTTTTGTGATTTTGTTTTGGCCAATATGACCATTGGCTGATTTTCCTTGCTGTGTGTCCATGGTTGTTTAGTGTATGTTTGTCTTAAGCAAGTTTGTCTTTGGTTACGCTTTAATAAATTCTATTCTATTCTATTCTATGATAGGTACCTCCACCCCACTCCCCTCCCTACCAGCATCACCTCCATCTTGACAGGATTCAGCTTCAGACGGCTCGCCCTTATCCAGTCCCCCACAGCTGCCAAACACTGAGTAAGCACCAAGACTGCAGGGCCAGGGTCAGATGAAAACGAGAGGTGGAGTTGGGTGTCATCAGCATATTGATGACACTGAACACCAAACCGTCTCATGACCTCACCCAGTGCATATACATATACATGTGGAACAGAAGAGGGGACAAAACAGAACCTTATGGGACCCCACACGAGATGTCCCGGGGGGATGAGGAACAGTCTCCCAGCACCACTCGCTGAGTTCTTCCAGCCAGGAAAGAACAGAACCATTCAAGAACAGTCCCACCCACCCCGGCTCAGTCCTGCAGGTGAGTCACCAACAACCTGTGATCGACGGTATCAAACACTGCTGACAGATCTAACAGGATCAGGAGAAATGGCCGACCGTGATCCAAGTCATGGCAAAGGTCGTCGACCAATGCCACAAGCACAGTCTCAGTGCCATAACCCAGGTGAAAACCGGACTGTGAGGGATTTAGAAAACCAATGCGGTCCAGATGCTTCTGTAACTGTTGAGCCACTACCTAAAAAGGGAAGATTAGCAACCAGCCGATAGCTGTGTCCAAAGAAGGGAGAGTGGTGGACGATGCGTGCATCATGGTTCTTCCCGGACCACCTGGCCAACACATGCACAAACTGGGCACTGTGGTCAACCACGGCCTGGAGAACCACAGAGAAGAACTCCTTGCAGTTCAAGTAATTGTCTTTTCGATGGGCAGTTTGGAGTCATATCAGCCCACCACAGACAATCAATCGCCCCTATACAGTGCACCATCCGGTCCAGAAGTAGGCCTGAAACAGCAAATCACAGTGAATGCTGTTTCTGTTGAAAACTGGTAATTTGCATTTATTCATGCAATGTGGAATCTTACCAGCTTTTCCGTTGTTTTTGTCATTTGTCATTATTTTTTGCAAGTCAAACAGAGCTTACACAGGGCTGATCCCCAAACCCTGTGCGCATCCCCAAATCTCCCACTGTGGAGATGCAGAAGTGCCAGCTAGGTGCTGGGAAAGTGCCAGAAATTGCCATAAAAGTGCTTTAAAACTGTTGTAAAACTGCTATAAAATTCCCCCAAAGTCTTGGAAAGTAAGGAAAAATGCCGGAAAAGTGATAAAAAATGATGAAAAATGCTGGAAAGTGACGAAATTGATGGAAAGTCACAGGCACCAATATTGATAATGGCAGAAGCATGGAATCATGAGAAACTGACAAAGTATGGACAAACACTCACAAGTGCTTCCAAAAGGTTGGTATTTCCCAGCAGAATGGGAACATTTGCTCTCATCTCAGCCCTATCAAGCAGCAGTTCCAATATCACCATGCAGACCTCAACAAGGATGGCACCCACTGTGGAGTTTCCGATGCCGAATTGTTGGGCAACAGAAAAGCAGCATTGTGCAGTGGTGAGCTTCTAGATGGCAATAGCTACGTGCTTCTTCATGGGGATGGGTGACTGCACCACCATACTCCGTTTCTCCAGTCGCGGCCTGAGGATCTCAGCTATCTGCAGGAGGAGGTCATGGAGCATCCTAAAGTTAGAGACCCACTTGGCGTCTCGCCAAGAGGACAACACGTTCTCCCACCAGTCTATGCTTTTCTCCCTGACCCACACAAGCCTCTCAGTGGGTACAGAGATGTTCAGGGTGTTGGTGACTGAAGCCATGTCTCCTGTCATGTACCTTTCCTCACGCATCAGTTCCCCTTGCAGAGCTTCAACCCCCCCACCCCCATCCCCAGTACAGTCCGTTTTCGCCAGAGGTAGGCAAGTGCATGGTGCTGAAGCAGGAGTCACTTCCACAATGTGGTGCACCCCACTGCCATGGCCACAGATGGAGCAAAAGCCCATCTGCGCCTTGCAATCTCATCAAGCCAATGAGAGCAGAAGGCTTGGATCTGCTTGATTGATCGTAGGTTCTGCTCAGCAGCAGTCATAAAGATCTGGAGAGCAATAACGAAGTTCTCAGGATCCATGGCTGTGTTACAGGAGTCAGTGAAGTCTGCAGACCACGCGCCAAATGTTTTGAAACATTTAAACAGCTGGGCAGCTGCCCAGCTAGGATTGATAATGTGCTGCATGTGAGCAAGTACTGGCCACTACTGGCCATGTGTCAGCACTGGACCAGCTACACTCAATAAAGTGTGCAATTTATTGTGCTGAATGAAGTATGCAATTTGCTCAATAAACTCAGCATTCTGTGCATAGCAAAAGCTTACTCCCAGCCGCCAAGTGCTGTCAGGTGTAAACCCTGGTATGCACCTCCATGGGTGGGAAGAGATAGCAGGGGCTGAAACACTTCCCAGAGTAATAGCCCAGAAAAGAGAAACAGTGGCATCTTCCCATGCTTTACTGCAGATGTGAGTCATGACAGAGGGCAGGATACTGAGAAGGTGGGGGTGGGGTTGGTGGACAGACCGCAGCAGGGAAGAATGCATGCCCATTTATTAGGTCTGTCAGGTTAAACCTGTGAGGGGGGGGGAGGGTGAGTGGAGGCAGCCCTCATGCACAAGAAATGCATGCAGGAGGCTGCCCATTTATTAGGCTCAACATGCTAAACATGTGAGTGGGGGCTGTATGGACCGAACACGGACTCCAGTGGGCTATTGTCTCATTTGTTTTCACCATAAGAATGCATGAGTTAAAAAGTTCAGGTGCCAGAATGGACAGGAACTCAAAATAGTGAGGATAAATATAATTTTTTTTCACACCAATGTTTATTTTAGTAGATTATTGTTTTGTAAAAAGCTTCCGTGCGGAGATCGCTCACAGATTAACAACAGGGTTCCTAAGAGTTCTAAAGTTCTTACTATTAATTTTGGTGGATCAGATCTCTAGCTACTACAAATTTGTTTAGTTCACTTCAGTGGAAATATAGGGGCTTAATTTGTTGCATGGCTTGTCAGTGTTCAGCCCTCTTTTCTAGAGCTGAAACGGGTACCTGGAATAACTGTAAACCCATCAGATTTGTAGTACTTGAACTGCCACTCATGGTTCAGGTACTGCAAATTCCCAGATACCGTTTCACTTACCTGAAGTACAGCGGCAGTGTCAAAGTAGTGATGGCAGCAATCCAGGCAATGGAGGCCTCCTGAAGGCTAGGCTAGCTGGCTAGGTGCATATATGAAGGCTGGCCAGGTGACCTGTGTATGCATACGTGCCTGTGGCCAGCTGGCATAAGCTCCCCAGGAGGTCTTGGGTGACCTTCGCTCCCTGGATCACCACTGATGCCCCACAGTCCAAAGCCCCGCCACCACTGCCTTGCCATATTTTCCCCTTCCGCCCTGTAGTAAACAGGTACCCAGGGGGAAGCTGTAAGGTGATTTTGTACATCTGTGTACCCAACCAGTATGCAGATACCTGCAGGGCTGCCTACATACATGGGCGTGTACCTATGGATACAAAATCAGGTATCGTTTCAGCTCAGCTCTTTTCAAACGATGGCTCAGTCCCAGTGCCTTTCAGATCCTGCCATGACTGCTACTATGCAAGACCCCATCCACAGCGGGATGCAGCAGCACCATCCTCAGCCCCAGTCTCACCTCTGACAAGGTTGGGGCTGACTGACAGTGTCAAACAGCTGATTGGTGGCAGCAGTGCCAGCCCTTGCCCCCACCAAGCTGAATTCAGCCCTGAGCAAGTGCTGGCAAGGTAGGGGTGGGAACAGGGACTCATGGAGTCAGGGGAAGGGAAGGCTGGGATCAGGCACAATTCTCTTATAAAAGTTGCTTTTTTACCAGTGGCAACTACTTTATCTTGTGTAGTTTAATGCACATACACTCTGTGTTTGTGTTTCATTAATCAAAAAGCACGATGTTGTCTATTACATACCACATAAAGAAATGACTCCAGACCGCAGTAATTCTTGGTTAATTTCAAGCAACTGGTTAGGTAGCCTGTGGCAAAGGTCTCCAGCATTCGTTGGCAGCAGCTCAGTCTCACAGTGAAATAGCACAGGAGATGCATTTTTGTCAGACTCATCACCCTGCAAACTGTTTCTTGAGTCTGTTCTTGTTGAGTTTTGAGGAAATTCTAGGCAAATAAAAGAGAGCTGGTTAGGATTTTTTTTTTCTATTCTGCGTATTTGAAAATTGCTCTTTAGGTAGCTGGCTATTGACACATAAAAACAGTAACAGAAAATATAGCATTAGATAGAGGAGACAGCTACAAACATCTACATGGAATAGGAAACACCTGCTACCACAAAATTCCACATTCTACTTAAATTGCTTCCACACTCACACCATGTTCTGATGAAGAGTTAATTTTTAGTTGGGCCTTACTGCCGTTTACTCCTGAAGTGTTCACACAAACAGAGCACTAAACCAAAGTTATTCAGGAGAAGGAAGACAAGTATGAAAAATCAGGAGCACTTACACCCTTCGGTTTGTATTTCAAACTAACTGTTCACGTGAACACTAAACAGTGTAAGAATGTATTTGTATCTTATTTTTAGGCCATGGTGAAAGCTAGTGCCGTATTAATAAATATCTATCAGTGTGAGAATAGTGACCTTGGTTCAGTGATTCCCCCTTTTAGCTAGGGGGGAAATACACAGTACTACTTTGTTTTATACTGTTCATCTGAATGCTGCTAAAAGGCAGTGATTGCTTCGATGTAATGAAATCAATGTAGTTACTTCAGTTTACACTGCTAATTTGAACATTACTGAAGTGGAGTAGTTACTTCAATTTTGGTTTACCTCGGTTATTCGGAATGTGGCCACGCAGTTTACCTCCAGTCTCTTTCACTGGGTTGATGGTTCCACTTCTCATTCCCACCACGTATTTTAGAGAAAGTAGAAGCTCTGATCCTACGCTGCTATGTGTGATCACAGGGGGCCAAGTTGTGTCAGAACCCCCATTACTTGAGAGTCCACCTCTGTGACACCGGCTAGCTGTAAACTTATGCTCCCTCCCAACTGCTGAGCCCTGGAACTTTTTGGCTCCAAGGTTCCAACTGCCACAAGAGATTTCTAGCTCTGCCTGTCACATTACTATTTTAGTGAGTCATGTCCCATCTTTTGGAAAGGATTACATCCCACAACGGAGCACTAAGAGTTACGTCCTTAGAAAAAAGCACGTAGGGAAGGAGTAAAGTTTGTCAAATGGAAAAGAAAATTAACAGGAGGACAAATGTTGATGTCAAATGTCTTAAAGGTTCTTACAAACTCCAGAGAGAGAAAAATTTGCATGGAAAGCTACACAAATATACAGTACTTGACAGCCTCCTATAAGATTTCTAAACAATTACCGATAAAAGACAGTAATTGATGCTAGTGTTGCTAAATGAGGACCATGGAGTGAACTCCCAGATAATCTTCTTGGCAGAGGGAAGTAGCCATGGGCTTTGGGAGTTGGTTTAGTGCCAAAGTGAAGCTGCAGCATCTAGTCAATGATAAAGGAGAGTGGGGTATATAGTCTATTGCCTTGATAGAGCTGTAATGAATATTTGCTAAGAATACCAAATTTGACAACTTCAGTATATTTGAACTAGCTTTGTAGAAGAGGATATAGATCAATATTCACCTACATATTTGCCTGCTTTTAAAATATTTGTTTGTGCCTTACTGGCTTAATCTATAGGCTACAAGCCCATCTATTTTTAACCACCAGAAAGAAAGACCAAAAGCCTTCCCTCTAGAGAACCAAAAGTCAAAAGGCCTTACAGCATCCCTAATACAGAACTCTAATGCTACCATTGCAAGAAGTCACCAAGTACTTGCTTTGACATACAGCAAAGGTCTCTGGCAAATAAGATGTAAATATGCAAATCCTAACTGCCTAAAAGCAGCTTAAAGAAATTTTCTTAGGAGGTTCAAAGGCCAAACAACCAATCAAGAGGTACCTGTCTAACAAGCAGTACATGGAATAAAGCCAGAAGTCTCTCCAGATATTTTACCTATTTTGAAGCTCCAACCTTCAAGACAGTCGTCACTACTATGTTTATTCTGAACACAAAGAAACTGATCTCCAGCACAGTGAAAACATGGGGCAAAAAAAACCCAAATGAACAAAATGGACATATCAAGTTAAACATATTGAGGGAAACATGCTAAAAGCACTAATTAAATGAAAGAAGGTTAAAATGCAGATACCGTAGATACCAAAGAAAGGTCTTCACAACAAAGATAATGTTGCAGATTTGCATAGGAGACGATATATACTAAGTTAAGCTAGCAAGTACAAATAAAAATGTGAATATTCACTTTGCGAGTATTCATTTTAGCCTGCGAATACTGACCAAATATTCGGCAGTGTATTCGCAAATGGGAATAATTGAGAATTTGAAATTTCATATTTGTTTCAGCTCTAGGCTTATGGACTAGAAATGAGGTGGTGCCTCATACTAATGAATTAATCAAAATCTCTACTACTGAAACAAATGTGCCATTTTGCATTAGTTAATATAATTTGTATATTGGGATACACACCATCAAATATCCAAATTAGATTTGCCATACAAAATGAAATTTGCATATTAGCAACTTTGGGCAGTTTATTTATTTCATTCACTTTGGTATTTTGTCTCAGTAACTTTGGTTATTCCAGTTATACTGGTTATTCGTTTTCAGTCTTTCATTCACTTTAGTAGGGTTATTTAGCCCTATTAATGCTCAACAGCACTACCAAAGTGAATAAAAATACCAAAAACTAATAACCAGAATAAATGAAGTAACCAAAACCAAATTCCAAAAGAAATGAAAGGAAACATCCAAAATGAACATTGGTTATGGTGAACAAAGTAGGAAGCGAATAGTGATTTGTATCCACTTCAATCACAACAAAATGAATATATGCAATTCCTGAAATGATATTCATCACAAATATTGGTTTCAGCTCTGAACTTGTCAGTTGTCTTCTTGCTGCCTCAGTTTCCCCATCTATAAAATAAACCTCCAAAAGTACAAACACTTAGCCCACCCAGAACGCAGAGGGACTACAGACTAGCAAGAATTTTCAGGACTGGGGCTGAACACCTTCCCACTGTTACAAACCTGGTAGAAATATTGAATGAAAGGTTTTGCAAATATACCCTTATTGCACATACATTCTTACTGCCCTGAAAACTGTTGCTATAAGAAGTAATATTCTTCATTATTACTGCAAAATTAGAAAATAATTAAGTCAATAAACTTGGGGTGAGATCCCAAGTGGGTGGAAATCAGTGTAGTCTGGCTGTTGTCAATGGAGCTGTGCCAATTTACCTCAGTTAAGAAGTGCTTTTACTTTTGACTGCTCACATTGAAATGGAGAACTCGCAGTTACTGCCTATGTTAGCCTTCCAGGGGTGGTGCATTTGCCTCTGTGTAAATAAAGCAAATATAAACCTTATTACATGATGTATTCACTTTTCACTTCATTCATGCTACTTGTATTATATGTATTTTATGGGAAATACGTTGGGTGTTTTCAGACAAGCAAGTTGACGGTTGGGGGAGGCCCGTGGCCGCTGAGTGGCTCTGCCATGGAGCACCGACAGATGTGGAGGGCATGGGGAACTAAACAAATGGGCATCTCCCAGCATGGCTACTGAGTCCATGGAGGCAGCTGCCGCACATTTGGCTTGCCCCGCATGGCTCACTCTGGATTTCCAGATATTGCTCCATGAGTGGCTGAAAGCGGGTGCTCATGGCTCATAAGGATGCGCATCCAGCTGCTCCACCTTCAGACAGGTGGCCAGATCCGTGGCTCATAGGTGGCCATGAGCCACCCATACCCCCATCTCACACCTAGAGTCAACAGGGGTGGCTAAATAGGTTAGTTTGTGAGGGACAGGGAAGGAGAGGTGTGGTCTGTGCGGGATAATTATGAAACTCCCTCTAGGTGTGAGATGGGGGTATGGGGGAAGAGTAGAGTAGGAAGCTTCTCAGTTTAGTCATAGCCCTTCTCTAGGAGGAAGTCTAGGCTTGGGGAGAAGGGAACTGGCTTCTCCAGGTGAGAGATGGAGGAATGGGTGGGATTTATTTTATATGTATTTGAGAGGAGAATTTTTATTTTTATTTTTAATTATTGTAAGCTATCCTGAGCCACTTCTGGGATAGGGTGGGGAATAATAATGAATAATTTGCTGTTTCAAATATTTGTTTCAGTTACTTCCAGTTCATATATTTGGTTAGCTGTTTTACTTTCTTTGTTTGGTTCACTTTAGCTATCTGTTCAGCTTCATAGACCTGCCAGAGTGAATACAATACTGAATAAACCAAATAACCAAATAAATGATTTGTCCCATCAAGAAAAAAATATTACAGCCTTGGTCCCTCACTTAATCCTGCAATTATAACCTATGAACTTGGCATGGGGAGAAAAAGAAAATTCAGTCTCCCAAAAGATAAGCCTTTGATATCTCATGCCTCCACTGCTAGTCTTAAAATCCTCAGATAGCATGTTACAATGGGAAATCGTAATAAAACACTCACTGTGCCAATGATATTTATATCTCAGAAAGCAAGACAAAGTAACTCTAGGTAAAGTTAAACAGACTCACTGAAGGTTTATCAAAATAAAATCGATGCTGTATTATTTTACTGATATTTTACCTTCATCTTCTTTGCTGCATTTGTGGCTTTTCACAATAGCAAACATGTGGTCATCAGAATCCAATTTCCCCAATCTCAAAGCATGTCCATTTAGCAGTTTTTCAGGATTTGTACAGGATGCATCATCTGAGCACACCCTGGGTCTATAATCTTTACTTTGCAAATTTCTATGTGACCGATCTAGAGACCGAGACCTTCTTTGCCCAACTGAGACAGCTTCATGAGGTACAAATAGTTTTTCTGACGCGTGTGAGCAGCCTTCCACCCTTGTGGCCTCTCCTGTTTCCTCCTTTGTTAAGAGTCTTTCAGAAAGAGAGTTTTCTTTCAGAGTCTGTTTTTCACAAATTTTGCTCTCAGAAGTTCTGATATCACCATTTACTTCGCTCGAGTCCATTGTCTGGTCTGAAGCCTCCTCTTCTGTAATTGACTCCTCTGAGCTGGAGCCAAGGTTCATTGGGTTTTGCAAAGCTTCTATGTATGACTTTCTAAACAAGCGTCTGGTTTCAAAATATGTAGAATCTCTGAGGTGCCGTCCTCTTGGACATGGGCTGCTCAAGTCTGTACTGAAAGTTATATTCTTTGTGCTGTTCCTTTTCCCCACTAGGGGAGATGGCACTTCTTTTTCTACCGTTCCAGGTATCTTTTCAGGTTCCTTAGAGGCCTGCTGCCAAATCTGATCTGTGCTGGAACAATGCTCAGAAAATGCATTTGGATTTATGCTATCTCCTTTGTTATCCCCAGCTGCAATTGTAGAGCATTCTGATTCAGCCCTGTCTGGGGTATGCGCTGGACTAGATTCATCACTACCTTGGTTTCCAAGACTATCAGCAAGCGTTGCTTCTATAACAGTAGAGCCCGTATCATTGGAAGTAGAACTGTCATGCGAACTGCTGCTCTCCATGGTCTGTGTCATTTTTTTCACATCAGGATTACTGCTGATTAGCTTGTCAAGGAGAGGGCTATTGGGGTAGTTCTGAAGAATTGTTGCGGCTGTAGGGACAAAGATTGGATTCACGAGATTCTTCCAAGGGGTTCTATATATTGCTGGGCCAGTAGTCAGCAAGCAGCTTTGCAAGGGGAAGCCATTCCTTTCACAATTCACATTTTCCAAAAACTCTGCTGTAAAAATACATCCATACATGGTTTCAGGTACAATGACTTCTTCCATTCCTTGCCCATGTCTGGAGAGGCATTTTAAGACAAGGTTTGCTGACTGCTTTCCCGACGGCACAATTTGAAAGTAAAAATCTCCTGGTTTCAGACGGACTTTGTGCAGCGAAGCTAGCTGCACTACCACCTTCTCATGGATGCACAGTGGCCAGCCTTCATGGTAGAAAATGAGACCAGTGTATTTTGCCTGTAAACCAAAAGAGAAAGCAAAATAGCTGTGAGGAAATATTTTGTAGAGTGATATTATCTGGTTAAATGTAAAGCAGTGGAGGAGTGGAGCAGTGAAGGCCAAGGAATTTTTTGCCTGAGACCCCATTTTGAGACCTAAGTATAATCCCATAAACTCAGACAACAACAAAGTAATGTAAAGTATATCAAGTGTCAACGGGGATCATGACCCCTCCTGCAGATGGTGTTATTGGACCAACTTTTGTTGGTGAGAACATGCAAGCTTTCAGACCACACAGCTTACATACTCTCACCAACAGAAGCTCGTTCAGTAGAAGTTATCATCTGAATTACTCTATCCCCATCTCATACATTTGGGACCAATATGGCAACCAAGCTCTCTATGGTATTCTATGTCTCCTGGGTACAGATTATTAGCACTGATAAGCAACAAGCCCCACAGAAAAATGCAGATAATCTTTACCATAATGTGTACATTTAAGGTAAAATGCAGTACTAATAATGGCTACCAAAGTTATAAAGTAATGATGGTCTCCTTTCTTCTAACTTATTCTGATAACCTTTGTTCATCTTACAAGACGAGGGGCAAAATGTCAAAAAATATTGTCCCAAATCATGTAACAATTTTTTGTTTTATACATATAAAGTGACACTTTCTCTATACAGGATTTTAAACCTTCACCTGCCACCAACTAGCCAGAGTGACTGGAAAGAGGGACTGTCTTAAATTCAGGCCCAACCTTGAGACTGGGAAGGAGGCAGTCACTGAGATCCCCACGGTTAATATCCCAGAGTGTGGATGTCAGCTCTGATGCGGGATTTAATTTTTGTATTTAATTTATTTATTTATTTTAAAAATTGAATATCCAGCACTCATTCTGCCTCAGGCAGCTCGGGGCAGCTAACAAAATAAGCCACTGGTTGGTAGGTGTCTAACTGCTGCAATGTGTGTGTGACAGAGTGAGTGGGTAAAAACAGACGTGCTGCTGGCATGGCAGTGACCCAGGTCGGGAAGCCATAGCAGACAGTCTAGATCGGGTTGGGGTGCCAAACACACATAGCTATGGCCGGAGTGCCGTGGCGTGTGGGAAGCCCCTGTGCTATGCCCAGCACCCTGCCCCCACCATGGCAGGCAGTCATGGAAGCCAACGAGTCCAGCCATGGCAGCTGGCCATTGCAGGCCTGACCCGGGCCATGTCTGCTGCCTGGGAACAGACATAATAGTCCACAGTGGCCTGCTTTGGCTCGGCTGGGTAGGCCTTAGCCCAGGCTGTGACTTGGGAGGTTTCCCAAGATCAGAGCCCAGGCTAGGTGCTAGGGGTGGGACCAAAGTGAAAAAAACAGGTATCGGTTTTACCGGTTACCAGTTTAAAAAAATTAATTGGTTTTATCGGTAAAACCGGTTTACCGCTACCGGGTTTTTTTCATTGATTTCAATGGGGAAGTGTCCCCATCGAAATCAATGAACCCCCCCAGCCTCTCCCCCCTCCCAGACTGCGCGGGTGGAAGAGGGGACACCCCCCACCCACCCTGCCCAATCTGGATTTTTCTTTTTTTTAAAACCAGACCGGACCCAGGCTCCGGGCTGCCATCGGCTGCCCGACAATAGCCAGGGCTATGGAGGCAGCTGAGCTCTCCTCTGGGAGCCCACGCGTGGCTGGCTGGCACTCTGGCAGCCAGCAGGCAAGACCAATAACCTAACACCACCACCCCCGTATCGCCTTTTACCTGTGCTCCCTTTGGGTGGTGACGGCAGCAGCACGGTGCAGGTCCGGCAGCAGCGCGGTGCAGGTCCGGCTGCAGCGCTGACTTCAGCGCTTCACCTGGCCTTCCGGGGAAACCCGGAAGTTCCCCAGAAGGCCTAGTGAAGCGCTGAAGCCAGCGCTGAAGCTGGGCCTGCGCCGTGCGGCTGCTTCCGCCACCAACCAGAGGAAGCACAGGTAAAAGACGATGGGGTGGGGGGTTAGGTTACCGGTCTTGCCTGCCGGCTGCCAGAAAATTCCAGCCAGCCACGCGTGGGCTCCCAGAGAGGAGCTCAGCTGCCTTCATAGCCCTGGCTACCGCTGGGCAGCTGGCAGTGGCCCGGGTCCGGTTTTTAAAAAAAGAAAAATCTAGGCTGGGCAGGGTGGGGACTTTACCTCCCCCTTCCACCCGCGCAGCCTGGGAGGGGGAGGTAAAGTGGGTTTTTGTGTTTTTTTTCACATTGCGGCCAATCCGGCCATTGATTTCAATGGCCACAATGTAAAAAAAATCCGGTACAGGAACCGGCACGGGGAATTATCGGATCTATCCGGTATCCCCGATACCGCCAAATACCAGCAGTACTGGATATCGGGAGATCCGAACTTCTCTCCCCTACTAGCTGCCCACATGGCTTGGGGCAATCCAGGGCCAATATCTGGTGGCACCTGCACATACTTGCAGGTGAGGTCTGGGCCAAAACGTGACAAAGCGGGCCCCAGCGCTCGGCTGTCATGTCTGTTTTTACCCACAGTGTTGTCACTCTGTTTGTTCTTCTAAGCTTCACACCTGCTTCTGTTGCTACTTGCAGGCTACTTTGTTGCTACTCCTGGAGTAGCTACTTCTGTTGCTACTCTTAAAAGGAGGAATGTGAAGGATTCCATGATTCTTGTCAGATTCACTGCTGCCCACATGAATGTGGATACTTTTAGGCTGTTTTCACATGAGCTTTTTCTTCTGCCTCTTCAATGCCTTGCATGCAATTGCAATTGCATGTTTTAACTGTTTCCACTCCGCTGCTTTAAAAGACACTCCACAGCCCATTGTGGCCAGTGTGAGGCCGGTGCGAGACCCAAACCCTGCAAACCTGGCCGCTCCACATCCCCCAATCTCATCCACATCCCATGCCTTCCCCAAAACCAATTACCTTTCTCCTGCTCCCTCTGGAACTGCCGCGCTTCCGTGGCTAAAGCCCCCTTCATCCATTATCTCTTCCTCGCCCGCCCCTTTCAACTCCTTGCTCTTACAAAAACCTGGATCTCGCCCTCCAACTCTGTTACCCCAGCTACTCTATGCTCGGGGGGGTCTTTCGTTCTCTCACCGACCCCGCCCTGAGGGCCAGCGGGGTGGCGTGGGTTTCCTCCTTGCCAATCCCTGTCAATTCCAAACCCTTTCCCCTCCTCCCTCCCACCCTCTCCTTCCCTTCCTTTGAGGCCCATTCTATGCATTTATACTCCCCCCCTACACCTTCATGTTGCTGTCATCTACCGCCCCCTGGGTTCCCTCTCTTTTCTCCCAGACTTTGAATCCTGGCTCACCTTCTTCCTCTCTGATGACAACCCCGCTCTCATTCTTGGTGATTTCAACATTCACGTTGACACACCTTCCACGCCCTCTATCTCCTGCTTTCTCTCCCTGATCTCCTCCTTTGATCTGCAACTCTGGACCAATTCCCCCACCCATACCGACGGCCACTCCCTCGACCTCATCTTCTCACGAAATTGCGCTCTTGCTGACCTCTCCTTTGATCCCTGCCATAATTTTGATCAGTTCCTCACCTCCTTCAGCCTCTCCCACCAACCCCCCTCCTTCTCCCCCTCTCCGCACCCCTTCCGCAATATGCAGGCCATTACCCCCATGGAGTTTGCCTCCTCTCTATCCCCCCACCTCTGCTCCATTTTCTCCTCCTCCTCCCGACTCTGCCATCTCCGCTTTCAACACCACTCTCTCCTCAACCCTTGACTCTCTTG
>QEPC01013498.1:38380-56629 GCA_003113815.1 Sphenodon punctatus | reverse complement strand
CTGCAACCAACCTGATTGTAACCAAGCCAAGCACACGCACCTGAGACTTCGCATCTGCCTGTATGTTTGTCTTCTCCCCTGTCTCTCCCACTGTCCCCTCTCCCTGTCTCCCCCTCCTTGTCTTTTAGATTGTAAGCCACAGGCAGGGACTGCGTCTATTTCTATGTTCTGTACAGTGGCAGGCACATGGCTGGCGCTATATAAATGTTTATAATAAAATAATAATAATAATAATAATAATAATAATAATAATACCTCCCGTACTGCTGTGGCTGGAGCTAGATATCCTGAACTTTTAAAATCATGGAGTTACTTCTGGGCACCATAGAGTAAACAGGAAGACAAAAGGCAAAAAGGCAACCACCTCCCCAAAACAGCAAAAAAAATACATGGGAAGTACATGCAGGTGGACCAACAGCAGGATTAATCTGTTCCCGCGTTATGAAAGATACATGTGAGGGAATAAACAGGATTGTTAAGTCTTGGTTTCTGTATTAACTATTTTTGATTAAACACGTATTACACCCACACTATCCTGCGACCTAACCTTTTCACACAATAAAAAAAAAAGCAGGGAAAAGAGACTTTCACAGGATTAACATCTCATGTGAATGCAGCCTCAAAAATCATGTTTTCCAGTGCTAAAACTAGCAGAAAGCACCATTCACTTCTACCATGTAGAAACTTCCTGGTAAATCACTTGGGATCCATTTAAAAGTTCTCTAGATATTAACTTTTTAATGGATCCCCACAGTTGCAGATCCATTAAATTTACCATAGATTTATCACATGGCGCAATTTTTCTGCTTCTGGTTAAAGTTAATGAAAAAGTTAATATCTAGAGCACCACAATGCTATCACTTTCCATGGGTTTTACCTCTTGGAAACTGCATTGTCTAAGTGCCCTGTATTATCTTTATCTGTATCATTGGGCCAGTCACAATATTCTCTCAGCCTAACCTACCTCACAGGATTGTTGTGAGGATTAAAAGTTGTGTTATATGAAAAGCACCTCGAGTGCCATGGCAGGGGTGTGCATTATATAAAAAAGTAAATAAATAAAGATAATCATCATCTTTAAACATTTAACTTTTACATCATTGCTATTTGCACTTCCTGTGTCACCAGAAAAAAATCCCTCCTTGAAATGGAGAGGGGTATATTTCAAGCCTTGAAATAACATGAACTCAATTTTTACACATGAATACACAAACTAGCACTGTTTTGGAACTGCTTGTTGAAAGATTATAGGATAATGGAATCAGTCATTTTAAAAAAAAGAGAAGAAAAACCAGAAGCAGGAAAGATACAAGGCTTCTGGTCATGAAAGGGAGGGATTCAAACTCTCCATCTAACCTTCCTGCTCTGAGTGTGTCCCCTGAGTCTCCCTGTACAAGCTTCCTAGATCCTGCAGATCCAGGCTCTGTCCTTGAGTGCTGAAGAGGCATGTGTGGGAGAGCAGAGATCATGGTGCATGCTCAAACCTAGAGGCTGGATCTGCAGACCAAATCCATGATCGAGACCATCCCCTCCCTTTCCCTGCCAGAGTGCGCCACCACCCCTAATGTCAACGAGCCAGGTATCATAGTGTGTGTGTGTGGGGGAAGGCAGCACCCCATCTTTTCCTCCAAAGTTACTTCATGGCTGGCACACTCCACATTTTCACCTGTTTACCCACGGGGTGTTCCTCATTGTGCCTCGCAAACAGGCAGAATCCTTCTTTGTTAAAGCTGTGGATGAAGAAAGACACTCTGCAGAGTGAATAGAAACCTGAGACAACTCACTTTTGACAAAGTGTTCAGTTACTCCAGAGTGTAGCATTGATCAGGCAGGTTTACCCATTGCTCTGGGAGAAGCAAACAAGAATATACATGTGATGGCCCTTTGGGTGAGCAGTAGACTTGTAGCTCACAAACAAGGGGAAGATTGAAAGGAACCCATGTAATGGAGACAATGAGACTCTTTAGGAAACATGCCTGGGACTCCTTCCTCTTGAGGGAGGGGAGAGATGGGGGACAGGTAGGAGAAGAATCTAAAGTCCCTTTGTACACAAAGATTCATTTGTTTGTAGTTAAATGAGGAACATTAGGAGGGCAAAGTGCTTGACTGAAACACGCTGTCAGCTTGCCAAGAATTGCATATTTCTGTCTCAGATTCCTATTCACTCTGCAGTATCTTCCTTTATCCACAGCCTGAACAAAGGAGGATTCTGACCAGCAGGAGACACCTTTTTGTTTTTCCATATGAACTGCTTCAAAAAGCAGTTTTGGCATCCCTGGCATCTCCACTTCAGGATTCCCGGTAGCACACCTGGGGGAGGCCTCTGCTAGGGGCTTGGAGGGGTATCAGGTAGCACGCCAGGATGGCCTCTGCTGGAGACCCTGGAAGAGCTGGATTTGGACCCGAATTTGAAACCCCTGTTGCCATGTCAGGTTGTGACAATACTGGTCTAAGATGGACCATTGGTCTGACTCAGGCAGTTTAGTTTAGTTTTAAAAACCACACCACCTACTGTTGTTGCCTGGCCATTCATGGTCCTGGATTTTGAGTCCCAGATTTTTAAAAAAATGTTTTGATGGTCCTGGTTGGGGATGGGAATCCAGACTGAATTCTGGATACGGATGTGTTCTGGATTCAGATCTGTAATTTTCGGATTAGTTTTGGATTCGGATCTCATTGAAGTCGATTTAAAATTTTCCCATTGAAGTCAGTGGGAAACCATCCGTGCTCCCATCAGTACTCCATTCCAGGGCAGTAGGTCTGACTTCCTTCCACCCCCACCCCATCCCCTGGGGCCCTGGAGTGTACTTGCTGGCCTTGGGGTAGGGATTATTATTACGGTAAGACTGGGTTGTGTTGTATTGATAGATATGGGGGAGTTATTGTTGTTGTTATATATTGAATCATGAATGTTGTTGTAGAATATTGTAAATTGGAGTGAGGTTGGGCCCCTTCTCCTGGTGAGAGCAGGAGTTTGGGCTGAAATTGTGTTGGTTCCTCCCTGGTGGCAGCAGGGATAGAACAATAGGCTGATGATGAAAGATTATTATTATGTAATATTGTGAAAAACTGTGGGATTATTGGGTTATTTTTTGTATTAAATAATAGTTGTTGTTATGTATATTTTACCTTGGTTGTTAGCCGCCTTGAGTCGTCGTAGGCGAGAGAGAGTGGGATACAAATAAACGGTGAATTGAATTGAAAAAAAATCCCATGGTGGATTTACGACTCTCATAACGTCCTGGTAATCGCAAATCCATTTTTAGAGTGTTATTACAATGAAAAAGAATCTTGTCCTGTCCCCCTTGGTGTTAGTTCAGAATATAATAGAAAGACTGAATATTAGCTCAGGACTAAATTCAGGACTAAAGACAAGAGGATTCGCCTGTATTCAGAATAAACTAACCCAGCAAGATGCTAAGGTGATCGCGCTCAGCTGGTTTGGGATTACGCAGGACAATATCAGCAATAAATGCAAACAAACTTTCTCAGACTGGACTGTTTGACAGGGAAAAATCAGCCGTATGCCAAGAACAGTAGTTTTAAAACAAAGAAAAATAAACAACTAGCTTGCTGCTTCCTAGCTGGTTTCCTTTAAACTCTCTATTCGTTATTACAATTGCTAAAATTAATTATATTTGTATAGCCCGAGGCTACTCCCTGAAATAGAGGTTACCGCCTCAGTTCCTTCCAACCCCGGTCTGGAAGACCCCAGCAGTGCCCATTCGAGACTGAGAGGAAGGAGGGCGGGATGTGAGAATACGTGGAGCTCTCTCAAAGAACAGAGTTACTGGTAAGTAACCTCTATTTCTTCTTCGAGGATCTCCTCGATTCTCACTCTTGGGAGAGTAATAAGCAGTGCAACACCTACCTCTAGGTGGAGAGAGTCGAGGAAGTTAATCAAACAGCAAATTCAGAACCGTCTTTCCCACCTGGTAGTCTGATTTGGCTGCAAGGTCCAACGAGTAGTGCTTCGTAAAAGTGTGCACTGAAGCCTATGTGGCAGTCCTACATACGTCTGGGATTGGGATCCCATGGAAATTAGCCAGAGACGTAGCGGTAGCTCGGGTAGAATGCACTCTCAGGCCCAGGGGTGATTTGTTTGCTAGAATGTAACATTTCTGTATGAAAGCTAGCGTTCTCTTGACATCCAAAGCGTGAAGAGTTCGTTCTGCTTGCGACGCATGAGGCTTTGGAAAGAAGACTGGCAATGAAATGGTCTGGTTAAGGTGAAAAGGAGAAATTACCATCAGAACAAAGGCAGGATCAGTTCTTAGATCAACCGTATCCCTATGAAACAAGGTATAGGGGGGAGAGGCTCTAAGGGCAGTCAATTCGCTCACCCTACGTGCAGAAGTGATTGCTATCAGAAAAGCAGTCTTGATGGATAGATTCTCCATGGTACATGAGATCATAGGTTCAAGAGGAGGGACCATCAGTTTCAATAACAGAAGATTCAAGTCCCACTGAGGGGCTGGTTGCGACCTTGGTGGGAACGTGTTCACCAGTCCTTTCCAGAAAGATCTCATCAGTAAATGTGAAAACAATGTTTCCTGCCCTTCTGGTTGTAGGCGTCACGCCAGCGCCGCCAGGTGTACTTTTATGGACGGAATAGAGAGGGATGATTTCTGCAAAGTTAGAAAGTACATAAACACGTGATTCATGTTTAGTGCTTGTAGGGAGACAGAATGCAACGCGCATCATTTGGAGAAGTGCAACCACTTAGCCTCGTAACATTTGCGAGTAGAGAGACATCGAGAGTTTAGCATAATCGCTGAAACTTCGGGTGGCACATTCCCTACGAGGGAAGGATCAATCATGCGGAGAGATGGAGCATCTGCAAATCGTGGTGTAGGATTGTCCCCTGACGTTGTGATAGGAGATCGGGTATAGGTGGAAGGGTTCTGACACAGGATGCCATTGTTTGTAGTGTTTGGAACCAGGTTTGGTGGGGCCAAAAGGGTGCAATCAGGATTAGATGAGCTCTGTCCGTTCTGGCTTTGCATAGAACCTTGTGTAAAAGAGGGACTGGAGGAAAAGCATAAAGGAAGGTCCCGTACCAGGAGATCGCAAAGGCATCCGATATTGATCCCGGGGCCAGTCCTGCTTGACTGCAGAATTCAGGCAGTTTCGTGTTCTCTTGAGATGCAAAGAGGTCTATTATTGGTGTCCCCCACTCTTGAAAGATGTCTTGCAAGACCATCTCGTTCATTGACCATTCGTGCTGGTCTGACCTCTTGCGGCTGAGAAGATCTGCTACTGAGTTGTCGTGACCTGCCAGGTGAATCGCTTGGATGTGTATCTTGTGCTCGATACACCAATGCCAGATGGCCTCTGCCTCCATGGATAGGCGGGTGGACCTTGCTCCGCCTTGTTTGTTCACGTACCACATAGCTGTGGTGTTGTCTGTTATAATTAGCACATTTTTCTCTTTGATGTGGGATAGTAAAGTCTTCAGAGCCCAACGTATGGCCCTGAGTTCCAACATGTTGATGTGTAACTCTGTTTCTTCTGTGGATCACAGACCGTGCACCTGCATGTCGCCCATGTGGGTACCCCAACCGGTCAGAGAGGCGTCCGTGGTGATCGACGCATGGATGTTTGGAGGATCAAATGGCATCCCTTTGATGACTTGATCTCTGTCCCTCCACAACAGATTTTTGTGAACTCTCTGCGGTATTGTCAACTTCATGTTGAGTGGTTGGAGGGTTGGGGTATAGTTCCTCGCCAACCATTGTTGAAGACGTCTGATGTGAAGACGTGCGTATGGTGTCACCATTGTAGTGGATGCCATCAATCCTTGTAAATGAAGGAAATAGCGCACCGATCTGGTCGGTCAAGATTGAAGACCCTCCAGAGTACGCCCTATGGTGAGGAATCTGTCTGCTGGTAAGTATGCTTTTGCCTGGCAGGTGTCTAGTATCGCCCCTATAAACGGCAGGTGCTGGGAGGGGCGTAGATGTGATTTGGATAGATTGATGAGAAAATCTAGGTCCTTGAGCGATGACATTGTCAAATGCATATGTCTTTGAAGCTCATGCTGCGATGCAGCTGCAATCAGTCAGTCATCTAGATACGGGAATAATCTGATTTTTAGTCGTCGGAAATGAGCGGCCACCACTGCAACACATTTGCAGGACCTTGTATTGAAACTGTAGGTTTCCTGCAACAAAACCTAAGTATTTGCGATGAGATGGGCGGATGGAAATATGCATCCTGCAGATCAAGGGACGCTAACTAGTCGCCTTGTTGGAGACCCATAAAGATAATGGGTGGGGAAGTCATACAAAATTTAAATTCACGGACAAACTTATTAAGTTGTCTAAGGTCTAGGATCGGACGAAAGCCCTTGTCCTTTTTGGGAACTACAAAATTCTAGAGTAAAAACCAGTATTAAGTTCAGACTTGGGAACCGGTTCAATGGCTCCTTTCTGGAGAAGTTTCTGTATTTCAGCTAGTATTTGAGTTGGGGGGGGAGGGGGAAGCCCCTGAGGGGGCGGAAGGGAGCGGAACTGAATGGCATAGCCGAATTGGATAATCTCCCTGACCCAGCGGTCAGTGGAGATAGCTTCCCATTAATGTAGAAAGTGCAACAGGTGGTCATGGAATGAGGGGCTGTCCTCAAACTCCCTTGATCAAGGTGTCGTTAAAAACGAGACTTCGCCTGCTGTCCCGAGGACGAGCTGGAGGAGGCTTTACCACAACCTCCCTGTCTATTAAAGGCCTTGCGTTGCTGGGGGACCTGAGGTTGATGGTACTGAAAAGGGGTCCGTTGCAACAGCTTTCCAACACTGTAGTTATACGAGGGGTAGGTGGGTCTTCTAGGTGAGAATGTGTAAGGGTTTGGGGTAGGATAAGATTTTTTATGGATGGTGCATATGATCCCTGTAGACCTGGCCATCTGATTCATTTCTTTGATCTTTTTTAGAGTATGGTCTGTAGAAGCGGCGAAGAGCCCTTCACAGTCAAATGGTAGGTCCTCTATTTTCATTTTATTTTCTTGCATCAGTGCAGGGGAGCGCAGTCAAGCATGCCTGCGGAGTGCGATGGCAGACGCCATACCTGGGGCATTGGCATCATCTATATGCATGTTTGCAGTCAGATGAAATTGAGCCATCTGCATGCCCTCTTTTTGGAGGTCCAGTATTTGGTTCGGGTCTGTGGGGCTGCTAAGCCGTGACCATAACCAATGCTGATAGCCACACATTGTGGAGGCATTGTTGGTTATTCTAAATGATAGGGAGTCCGAGGAAAACATTTTCCTCCCCAATACATCTAATCTCCTTCCCACCCTATCCGATGGGTCTGTACCCACCCCCGCTTGGGATTTCAACAATGCTGCGGCAATCACTAAAGAATTGGGGGGTGGATGTTTGTGGAAAATCTGTGCCCCTTCTTTGGGAACAGCGTATAAGGAGTCCGCTAACATATTAGTGAGTGTCACAGAAGCGGGTTTGTTCCAAATGGCTGAGGTAGGTTCCATCAGCTGTTCTAACAGTGGTAACATTATGTGGCCCAATTCGCCTGCCCCTAGGATCCCAAATATTGGCCCAGTTTGGGATTTCTTGACTACCCTGGTGGGGAGTTTAGGGAGGGAGGACGCCATCCTCCGTAGCATTGCCTGAAAGTCCTTGGAGTCCTCCGTTGCCAAAGATAGATTGGCATCTGGAGGAGCGGGGGATATTGTTTCGTCTTCCTCTAAGGATGGTGAGGCTGAGGAGGATGACTGCGATGCGAAACTCCCTGGGGAGGATACTGACTGTACCGCTTCATCCCTTGGGTTCCCCAATAGTAAGGTCAACAAGTCTGTGGCCCTGGAGGGTGCTAACCTTTTGTTTCGTGGTTGCATAACTACAGCCCCCGGTGTCGCCGGTGCATGATGCCTAGTGTCAGCGGTACCGGTGTTCTGTAGGATCGGTGCCGAGCCCGCATCTGAAGGTGGAGGGCGGGAGATCGTTGCTGTCGGTGCCGCCCTTGGTGGGAGTGGAGGCACATAGGGATGCTCCAGTCCTGCACGTGCTAAGATGTCGAAGTCTGTCCAAGCCAGGTAGGGTGATGGGCTCCGGGATCGGTAGCCCTGAGTGCAAGTATAATCGTAACGTCTGTCCCTAGGGTTGTAGGGTGAGCAGCACGAACATGGTGAGCGGGACCTGCGTTCCTGGTAGTACCTCAGTGGGTTCTGCGTTTGTCCTGGTACCGTGGGGATCTTGACCTTGAGCGGTAGTGTCTATGTGACTGGGAGCGCATGTCCCTGGGTACCGAGGTCGGGAGTGTGAGCAGTAGGGGAGGGACGGCCCTTACGGGTGGTACTGCCAGTTGCAGGGGCTGTAGCTGTGGTGCGACGCTCGTCGGTCCCGACGGGTTTAATTCCCTTTGCGTGTGCTGTAGTTGTGGAGTCACCGCATCCCCTGTGTCAGCCCGTTTCACCGAGTCCCATGTAGAGCTCTTTTTTTTCTTCTTCTTCTTCTTCCCTTCCGCCCGTCTGGTACCCCGTTCTGAGAAGCGGGCGGTGCTGTGCGCATGGGGAACCTCGGTACCACTCTCTGCTGGATGGGCAGTACCGGGGGTGCGGGAACTCTCCTTAGGCGGAGACGGTACCATGGGTCTTGGTTCCGGTGGGGATCCGTTGGGACCGGGTTGTGCCGGTTCTGTCGGTGCCTTCTGTGCAGGCTCTATTGCCGATGTCGTAGAGTGCCGGGTGGGGAGCCTAAGAGGCCCCTCTTCTCCACAGTCTAGTGCCCTTTTTAGCAGTATATCATGCAGGCGAAGTGCCCTGGCGCATTTAGTCCTGTTCGATAGCACTGAACAAGCTCTGCAGGTCTGAGTATTATGGGCTTCGCCCAAACAGACTAGACAGCGAGTGTGTTGATCGCTGATCGATAGAGTAGCAGGTAGGGGTGGGAAGTTCGGATTAACTGGTATCCGATACTGCTGGTATTTTGCTGTACCGGCAGTATCGGATTAATCAGGATATTAGGGGTACCGGTACCGGTTCCCCGTGCCGGATTGTTTTACATTGCGGCCATTGAAATGAATGGCCGCAATGTGTAAAAAAAACACACAAAAAAACCCCAACCATTTTTCCCTCCCCCGTCCAGGCTGTGCGGGTGGAAGAGGGGACAGCCCCCACCCACCCTGGATTTTTTTTTTAAAAAAATTTCCCCGAAGTCCCTGGCTCCGGGTCTCAGCCTGCACCAGCAGGTAGGTACTAGGGTGAACCCTGGGGTGGGGGGTGGTTTAACACCCCCTCACCCCGGGGATCACCTTACCCCCCCTACCCAGGGATCGCCTACCTTTAGCACTCCAGGTGGCTGTGGCGGCGGCAGCACGGCAGCTTCAGCGCTGGCTGTGGCTGCCGGCTTCAGTACTTACTAGGCCTTCTGGGGAAACCCGGAAGTTCCCCGTAAGGCCTAGTAAGCGCTGAAGCTGGCAGCCACAGTCAGCGCTGAAGCTGCTGGACCGCCGTGCTGCCGCCGCCGCTGCCCAGAGCGCCAAAGGTAGGCGGTCCCTAGGTGGGGGGGTAGGGTGATCCCTGGGGTCGGGGGGGTGTTAAACCACCCACCACCCCAGGGATCACCCTAGTACCTACCTGCTGGTGCGGGCTCCGGGTCGCCGGTGGCGGCCCAGAGCCAGGAACTTTGGGGAAATTTTGTTGTTGTTTAAATCCAGGCTGGGCAGGGTGGGTGGGGGGTGTCCCCTCTTCCACCCGCACAGTCTGGGAGGGAGAGGGATTGTTTTTTCCCCCGCATTGATTTCAATGGGGACACTGACAGTTCCCCATTGAAATCAATGCAATAGTTCCGGCACCGGTAAACCAGTTTTAATCCGGATTTTTGCAAACCGGTAATCGGTAAAACCGGTAGCCGTTTTTTTGCCAGATGTCCCATCCCTAGTAGCGGGGCAGGAGCTACACCTTTTAAAACCCAGTTGTTTGGGCATTCCCAATCACCCCGAAGGGCGGATTGTGCCCGGGGAACAGATCCCGTGGGCTAGGGCAGCACTCAATAACTCACGAAGTTCTTCTTTCTTTCAGTTTACTACTGACCAGCGCTGAGTAGTGCTGACAGGTCTTCCAACGCCATGCAGTTGGAAGGAACTGAGGCGGTGACTTATACTAGCCCATCCCACGTGATGCAGGCCCGTGCTTTTCTCCGGATGGGAGGGGGATGGAGGGGCGGAGCCCTCACCATGTTCTAGTCTTTTCCAGGCATATTGTGCCCGGATACTGCTGACGAGAGGTTTTCCGGTACCTGCGAAGCAGGAAGTGAATCCCAAGAGTGAGAATCGTGGAGATCCTCGAAGAAGAACACAAGTTCTCTGTTCTCTCAATTTTCTCTGTTCTCTCCTAGAAACCTACCTCTCCTGCCAGGCTTTACCCAGTTCTTCACCCACATATATTTCTTGTTTATACTTTTCCTTGCACGGACTATCTTAACAAAGTCAAGTGTGCACACCTGCAACTTCATGAATGCATCTCCATCTACGGGCCCCTCCCTTTTATTTTCTCCCTTGTCTATTCGATATTGTTAGCCCCGGCTTGAAGCAGGGTGGGGACCTGTCTCTTATCATGACTGTACAGTGCCAGGCACACTGCTTCTCATTTATAAACAATAATTATACTACTACTACACTGGAGTGGATTCATTGACCACAGTGTGGTTACTATGGAGTAAGTGGTTTCAGGATAGCAGCCTAAGAGAAACATTGCCATGTTTAATGCATGGACAGGGTTGTATGTGCCTGGAACTCCTCCTAGCACTACCACCCCCCCTATGCCATACACTCTGTGCCAATCATTGGGGGAGTGGGGTGGCAAGCAGTGTTGGGTACACATCCCCATTATCTAGTATCCAGCTGAGTTTAGCAAAAGCTGAGCTACATTTAGCTCTTGTATTGGCAAGTTAACCTCTTGGTTTTAATTAAAGAAGCAAATTGTCCTGTCCATTTGAGCACACAAGGTGTCTGTTATGCCATTCACTGGTGATCACTTAGCATCCATATCAGCACATGCACAGCAGTACCCTCCTGGAGGGTACTGCAGAAGCCAGTCTGGAAACTGAGATGATGATCCATCAGAGCTGTCAGCAGGACAATCCTCCATCATTAAAGTCAATGGGCATTTTTACACACATCTTAAGTTCCGGATTTTTCAATCTTCTGGGTTTACAAGTCCACAAGTAAGTTCCAGATGCATTTTTCACACACACACACTGCCCTGAGGCAGTTTCTGGATGCGTTCTTCACACAAACACTGCCCTGAGGCAACCTAAAGCAGCCATAGCTGTAGACGTGACAGACTGCCATGGAAACCAAGTGACCACAGCTACCTGGAGCAAAGCAGTTTAACGGGAGAACTTTTTACACACAAAAGTTCTGGGAGAAGTTCTACGCAGAAGTTCAAAGAGCTGGATGTTTAAGATCTGGGTGAACACAGAAAGTTCAGGATGTAACAGCAAACATGCAGGAGAAATGTGTGTGTAAAAACACCCATTGTGATATTTTCTATTGAACTTCACTGGGAAGAGGACTGCATTATCAGAACTACCTTATACCCATGCGCCTTGGCACCTTATGTTAAAGGTATCTGCTTATAGCAGAGGGTCCATGCTTCTCTTTAAAGTGGCATTCCCGTAGTTATAAAGCAAGCCTAAATACAAAAACACCTGTTGATTTCTTAAATGCATTGAGAACACCTGATTTACTTACCTATAAGTTCCATGTTAATATAACTATACCACTTGTTTTACTTACCTGTTCACCTGGTTTATATACCTTTTAATATCTGTGCATTGGAAACATGTAATTAATTTACCTGTGTGTGCTGGGAAGAAAGTATCTGAATTGTAAGTTGGTATGAATGTATCTTGGGCAACTGGATTAAGATTCCTTTGGCAACAATGGGGTTAATTTACAGTGTAAGACCTGGGTGGGAAGCTGCTCTGTAACAGTACCTTCTTCAGGCCTCTCTAATGGAATTTTCTGTTGACTGTGTAAGTCCTTGGTGGGAAGCTGCCAATAAAGAATTCTCTGGTATGATCTTGGCCTCAACAAAGAATTGTGAAGGGGCCAATCACAAATGTAGAATAGTTGTCCAATCAGAATGGAGAGAGTAGGTTTAAATTGTCCAATGAGAATGGAGGTATCAGAAATGGAGGGAAAAGGAGATGTTTAGAGTGTTGTGTGCAGAATGTGAGGTACTGTGTGCAAACTTTAGTAGTGTGCAGAGGAAGATGGGCTATAAAAGGCCTGTGTGCCTCAAGGGTCGGTTCCACTTCTCTCTGCAGACATCAGAAGGAAGGCTTGGCTCTCAAACATTCATGCACCCCACCGACGTCTAGCTGGTTCACCAGCTAGGCAAGTCCTCACAGGGGAGAAGACAACTCTGTCTTCTATGAGCTGAGTTCACACCTGACGATGCTGTGACCTCTGCTGCAAGAGAGCTGAATCTGTTTGTTACGTCCTGTTGCCAGCACTTTCAACGTTGGCTTCCTACATGCAAGTTTTGGGTACGCCACCAATAAGCTAGGAATTCCACTCAGCAAGAGACTACACTCTCAGAGTATATATAACACACACAATGTTATTCTATGGCAGGATAGCTCTCATACCTGCAGTTAGCATGGATGCAAGTCTCAGTGAAGTGAAGGGAACTCATGACAATACTATACTGCCAGGATCTCTATGATTTAAGCCTGGACCTTGGGCTCTGGAGGCAAGTACCCAGGGATCAATTCTCACAATCACTTTTACAGCACTGGAGTCTCATGGACAGGCCCTCACCATCTCTGATTGGACAATCCTGCTCCCTACCACAACTGGCTGAGTTTGCCTATATACATCCAGGTCTTCTCCTTGTTTGGGCGGGGGGGGGGGGTGGGGTGAAGAGAGAAGATGCGGAGCAAGGGCAGATAGTCCATACACAGGGAAATATCCCCGGTTGCCCCTTCAGTCGTGGGGATTACTCAAGAAAACACCAAGGGGTATTAAGGATGCCCGTCAGGTTAGAGTGGTGGCCAATATGGCTGCAAGAGCCTAGGCCTCTCTCATCATAGGGCGCCGAGCGGATATCACTATAGCTCTCCCTTGCATCCCACACCAAACACACCTCTACCGCACCTCACGGGGCAAGGGAAGGATTGTGCTGGTAGTGAGAAGACGGAGGTACAAGGGACCAGGATACTGAGAGGGGATGATGGGAGCAGCACCCACACTACGAGACCCGGGGGTGCCCCCCCTAGGGAAGGGGGAAGGGACTTACACGCCTTTCACTCACACACTGCACTCAGGGAATGAGGGGGCAAGGGAACAGCCACTCACCTTCCACACAGCTCAGCACACAGTGTACCGTAAAGGGGTTAAACAGGAAACACGGAGGGAGCAGCATGATGCCAGACACAAGCGCGTCTATACCAACGAACAGCAAGGGGGCCAGTCTATCCAATCACCGGTGCTGTGTGCTCTGCAGCGCCGGCATTTAAAAGGCTTGCCACACACCCCTGGCGTGCTTGGAGGCGCGCTGAGCTGCGTCCTGCATCACGGCCGGGGAGGGCCCTGCAGCGGCGTCTTGTCAGGGAGTTTCTGTGGCGAGGCAGCGGGGCTCGATTTTGGCGAGTGATCTCGTCGGGGAGTAGGAGCCTGACGCCTGGGGAGCCTTTCTGCGTGGGGCCGGCCCCCAGCCCTGACACTCCTAAGACTTGCCTTGTGCAACAATGCTCTTCTAGCCTGTCACTCCCTTGGCTCTCTGCTGTGGATTGCATGATCCTGCCTTCCAGCCCTGGTCACCTTTGGTTCTACCTTGGACAGACATCCTGGCTTTGACCCTGTGCATTTGCACTGTCTTCTGGATTGCCCTAACCTTCTCTCAGACCAATCTCAATAAACAGCCCCGTGCCTTTACCCTGACACTTCCTCAGTCTTTCCCACTTCTGAGCCTGTTATCGCTTTGGTGCTGATCATGACACCACTTATCAAGGTTGTAATCCTGATAACTGATCATAACTGTCCTTAACACAGGCATGCTATTATGGAAAAGTCCTCTGCCCCAGTTTCTGGAGTGTAACATTATAAAAAGTGTTGGATCACCTTATTGGGTCAAAATGAGGCTGACCAATCAGAACTAATTTTTAAAAATGGCAGGAAAAAAGATTTTCAAGCCAGTTTCAAATCAGAGGTAAAACACATCAGGGGGTGGCCAGCTCTGCATCTCCATGCACAGCCACAACAGCGCCGCGGGTTTAAACTGACCCGGCAGCTGCTGTGGCCCACAGAGCATCCCCCTCCCCAACACCATAGAGCTGCAGGCGGATTGTCTGCCACTCTAGGCTGCTGCCCGCAGCTCTATGGTGTTGCCAGGGCAACTCCCGGCCTGAAGCACAGCTGCAACAGCTTGTCCACCAAGTGGACGGACTGCTGCTCTGCCCTCGGCTGGTGCTCTGGGTTTGGGTGGCCCATGCTTCACGATGGTCCGGAACACCGCAAGCAGAGCTGGCCCAGAACAGGCACCTGTTCCGCCTCACACCCAGGCAGCCTGCCATTAAATGGACAGGCCACCCAGGCGTAAGGCAGAGCAGAGGTGCTTCTATGTAAAAGCACCTAATAAGGTGTGCTGCTCCTGCAGGTGTGGAAGAAAGAAAATGCAGAGACTAGGAAAGCTGGAATGTTATTTCCCTATCATTAGTCTTCTCAGCTTTACAAATTCTCTTGTTACCAAAAAAAAACACTAAGGCTCTGATCCTTCAGGTGCTTCATCAGTGCAAGCCCACTACAATGAACAGACCTTGCACTGGTGCAGTCCTTGGAAAACTGGAGCCTAAGACTCCTGAAACTCAAAGCTAAAAAATGATATTGATAGATCACCTGCTCAAGGTCGTGATGGGAACTATTTCAGTTGGAGTAACCGGTGTTTTAAACTTCCCAGAATAATAATGGAGTGTAAATGGGGAGAAAAAGTAAAGCTTCAAAGAGCCTAGTAGTAATAGTTCCCTCCTAAAAAACAATATTCCCCATCAACCCCAAAGTAAGTATCAGTCTCCAGCTGGAAAGAGATTTACTCAAGCTGTAAATGATTACATAAAAGAATTATTATTATTACTATTTACATAGCACCAACAATGTGCCTGACACTAAACAGCTGTGATGAGAGACAGGTTCCTGCCCGAAGGGGCTAACACTCTAGAATATTTAACTGTTCAAAAGGTTCATCAATTTCACCACACCTGCCCCATATTTTGATTATGTAACCAAGTATGCATTTAGGAAAAGTGCCCCAAGCTCTAATTTATGCGCCCATGCCTCAAGGAGGAGGTGCCATATATATATAAGTGCTTTTAGCAGCCAACTTTGCCTGCTGGCTGCAGACACTGCTTCCAATCCATTCTATTGCTGGGGAAGGTATTTTGTGTCTGCTGATGTCATGCTATCAAAGAAACTCCAGCTTGAAACACATCCACTGTATGATGGAAATCGCCCCCTTGGAGCAACAGACAGTCTTTGTGGCTGTCCAATACCTGGCTAGATGAGTTTACTGATTAAGTCTTGTGTTTACCGAAGCAGACAACAGGTAGGCCTAGGGGACTTCCCTCTCTCTCAGGTCTGGGCAGGTGTTTTCCAGCCACAAACTATTATCTTCTTCTCACAGAACACTGACAAAAATGCCACCACTTGCATTTTGCTTAATTATTTGTTAGGTTGATTTACGGAGTCCATACTGAAATGGCAGCTAAATTGCACCATTACCCAACAGCATGGCTAATTTTACAGATGGCTCCAGCTATGCTTCAGGTGTTCTCAGCTAGGACGGCAATGGAAAACACAATCTGAATGCAATAGTTAAAAATACTTATGAAAACTTGTAATAAGATTATTTTATTATTAGAATAAAACCTCCCGTGCCTGAAAACATGCAAGTTGTCCATACATGGGAGGGTCACAAAATGTGTTCAGAATAAAGAAGGGGTGATTAGGAATGTCTGGAATAAAGAGCGGATATGAGAAGTTATACCATATTTGATGACTTTTATTTTGCCAGGAAAGCAATTTTTTTTATTGATAGGCCACATCAATAAAAACTGAATTGGAATTCAAAAAAATCTAAAAGCGAAAGGACAAAATATGACAAGGGGAAAACACAGACAATAATGACAAGAGAGAAAGCAGATGGAAAAGTGAAGCAAGGAGGGAATTGTGTTGGGCAAGACATTCCAGGCTAGCACTGAAACCGTCAACCAAGCAGTAACTGGTAGCCTTTGGATTTGCAGGAACTGATCTCCTCCACCCTGTTTCAAGGATGCCTGGTTCAAAAATTGGCTAGATGTTGCTTTGCTGTTCATCCAAGAGTAGATAATGTTATTTTCCCTTGTCTCTCCCTATGTCCCCTCTCCTTGTCTCCCCACTCTGTGTCTATTAGATTGTAAGCCGTAGGCAGGGACCGCGTCTATCTTATTGTTCTGTAAAGCGCCAAGTACACAGCTGGCGCTATACAAATGCTATAATAAAATAATAATAATAATGATAATAAAATGTAGAAAAACGGTAAGTCGGTTAAGTGGTAAGGGTGTAGCAATATTAATCAGTATCTGTGATAATCAATTAAATGCTGCGATTGATCAGTTAATTAGCTATCTGGAATTTTGGTTATTAGCCGAAGTTACAGAATTAACTACCTGTTTCAGCTCTACTAGTGGTAGAATAAACACACAGTTACCAAGCCATTGCTAGAGGCCCCTTGCATAAGGGTTGCAGTCTGTTCATTTAGGCCACAAACCACTTACTCTGGAGTAACTGGTTTGTGGATCATGGCTCTAAGCTACACAAGATATCCAGTGTGATCAGAGCTTAAATTTCTGATTTCACAATGCAAATGCCATTTGCAGGCCAGTGAAACTGGTGAACAAAGGGTTGATTCTCCATGGCCTTGCAGCATATGTGCAAAGTGAATGCAAAATGGATGCAAAATAGTCATATTCACATGTAGGCTGCAAATCTCAAAGTGCTGTGTAGGCACAAGTTGCACTGAAGTGAATCTTACAGCTAGGATAAGAACCTTTATTGTGTTTTGCATCCACTTCCTTCTCTCCTTGGTTGAGCATAAGGTCTAAGTCCTGGAAAGAGCCGAGCACGCCGTTCTACTCCAGCAAAACACTTACACACAGGAGCACCACTTACACCCATGTGCAGTGTCGTTGGCTTTGAAGAAACTATCTGGGGATCTGTACTGGGACTAGTGTTGTTTAATGCATTCATTAATGATCTGGAAAAGGGAGTAAAGAGTGAGGTGATCAAATCTGCAGATGACACAAAGTTATTCAAGGTCATTAAAACACGAGCGGACTGTGAAGAATTTCAGGAGGATCTTGTGAGACTGGGTTACTGGGCATCTAAACGGCAGATGAAATTTAATGTGGACAAGTGGAAAGTGATGCACATAGGGAAAAATAACGCAAACTGTATGTAAACAATGCTAGGTCCTAAATTAGAAGTTACCACTCAGGAAAAAAGGACCTTGCAGTCATTGTGGACAATACATTGAAATCCTCAACTCAGTGTGTGGCGGCGGCAGTCAAAAAAAGCAAACAGAATATTATTATTATTATAATTATTATTATTATTATAAGCATTTATATAGCACCAGCGATGTACCTGGCTCTTTACAAAAAACAAGATAGACACGGTCCCTGCCTGAGAGCTTACAATCTAAGGACAGGGGGAGGGGAGAGAGGGAAGGGGGAACAGAGGGAGAGACAGGGGATGCGACATTCATGAGGATGCGAGAGCTCAGGTACACGTTCTTGGCTTGGTTACAGTAAATTGGGAGTTTGCAGATAACAGGTGGGGGATAATCCTGGGTGGGGATGGTTAGCAGGAGTTAGGAAGGGCGGAGCGGAAGAGGTGGGTTTTGAGAAGGGACTTGAAGGTGTGGAGGGTGGGGGCAAGGCAGCCGAGGGCACGGAGGGAGTTCCAGGCGTGCGGGGCAACGAGGGAGAAGGGACGAAGGCAGTTGGGGGAGCAGGGGCGGCGTGAGAGGGTGAGGGAGGGGATAGAAAAGGAGCGGCAATTATTCATGATAGGCTAGAGAATAAAACTTAATATATCATAATGCCTCTACATAAATCTTTAAGGCAGGGCGGCAACCACCCCTGCCGAAAGGACGCGTTCACTACCCTCGCCAGCACCGTCCCCAACGTCTCCCTGGAAGCTTTTACTAACCAGGACGGGCACGGATCAAGTTCACAACACGTGGCCCTCACAGAC
>QEPC01013498.1:3648-36703 GCA_003113815.1 Sphenodon punctatus | reverse complement strand
CCCTTTTTACCCCCCCTACCTACAACCCCCACCCTACCGCCCTAGCCCTGTACAGAAAAAAAGCCCACACAAAACAACAATCGCCCCCCTACCATCCTCTGCAGCCCCAAAGTGCCCCAAAGTGCTGCGCCCTTTGGCCGCGGTCCTTTGGACCGCGAGCCTGCGGCCGCGGCCTACAGCTCAGCCGCTGTCCCCGGGGCTTTAAGCCCCCAGCTACTTCCGGGTGGGGGGGGGAGGGGACAGGTCAGCCCACGTGGCTAGCCTCTGCGTTCCCCCCCTCTACCCCAAGCTCACTGTCAGATGTTTTCTCTTCCCCTGCAGGTCCCCAGCAAGCGGCAGTGGTGTCAGCGGCGGCAGCAGCGGAGCGCAGGGTGGCCCCCCCGCAACAGCAGCAAGGCAGGTAAGTGTCTGATCCCCCTGCAGGCTCCTGCGGCTCTGCCACTGTCCCCGGGGCTTTAAGCCCCCAGCTACTTCCGGATGGGGGGGGAGGGGACAGGTCAGCCCACGTGGCTAGCCTCTGCGTTCCCCCCCTCTGAATTTAAAGATGAGCACACTCTTTCATGGTGCATGGGATCAGGGTAGCATGCTGATGTACCCAGTGTCTGCCATGCAAAGCAGCATAAACAAAGTGCCCTGGTTCCAGCAATGCCCAATAACAGAGTTCACCCAATACAGGATGCTTATGCAGTGATATGGCTACTGGGGAAGGAAGACTCTATTTTAGAAGTATAACACTAACGTAGCTCCAGTTGCACTAGCCATGAAGTAAATTAAAATCAGTTACTCTAGGTAGGCTCCCAGACTCTAATTTGATTTCTATATGTTCTTACATTTGTTTAGGCTCTAGACATGATGCTGTTTTCTAATACCCCAAACCAAGGGGAGTTTCACCTTCTCAGCTAGGAAACTGGAAATTGTCAGAAAAAAATCCTTTTTGAGGCACGGGGGTGAGAGGAAAGGAATTTTGAGGGCTGAGACCTCTGTCATCAAAGCAGTGAGTAATTGCATACAGTATGGAGTGGAAACAGAACCTTCCTTTATGTGGCTACAATTAAACACTCGCTAAACCCCTTCTTCTGAACCCTGCTGAGGTTCTGTGCTTTGGACAAACATTGGATTATAAATCTTTCAGTCCTCTGTGAGTTGCAGACCAAGGACTGTAACTCTTCAAGTCATTTCCTGAATGGCTGCATTCCTGGGAAACTTCCAGTTCACAAGGTATAAATGTAGGCAACTCTCTCTCCCCCTCCCCAATAAGGAGCCGATTGTACCCCAGCAAAGCTAACTGAAAAACTGACTGCTTTCAATTGGAGAAGAATCGTATCCTGACTGCTTCTTTGGATATAGTCCTCAAACCGGAGTCACCCATTGAGATTCATGGGACTGGCATGGACTTCAAGGAGTGTACTTCTAGGAAGTTTACTGTTACTTGTATGTTTATATCAAGGAATCGAGATATTGGGTATGAAGCAACATATTTACATACAAAAGAAGATGCAATTAAACATGTCTGAAAATGATCATTGCACTTCCAGTGTTTTCTATCATCAAATGTCCCTCCTTTTAATGCAATGACAAGAACAAGTTAGCATACCCTTCTGTACCTATCATCGCATTTTGACGTAACCATTAAAACATAAGCAATGTGCTAATATGGCTCTTGTAGTTTAGGGCTTGAATACGCAAATCCCTTACTCATTGGAGTAATCCCTGACTCCATAATGGTGTTTTCACATGGAAGTGGGGGTGCTCACTTGAGTCTCCCTGCTTGTAGCCCAGCCCAGGTTTAAATGACCTGGCGACTGCCATGGTTCACGGTCCCACCCACGCGATGCCCCTCTTCCCACACCATAGAGTTGTGGGTGGATCGTCTGCAACTCTATGGCACTGCCCAGGGCAACCCCTAGCTGAAAGCGGGGCTGCAATGGACATCTGCTGAGCAGACGGACAGCAGCCCCACCTCCAGCCGGTGTCCCAGGGTGGGGCTGCCCACTCCACTGGCGGTGCTCCTGGATGTTCTGGAGCACCGCCGACAGTGCTGTCCCACCCTTCCCTGCCTCTGCTCCACCTGCACATCTGGCGGGCTGCCTGTAAACAGACGGCCCGCCTGAAGATGAGAGAGAGGCAGAGGTGTGGCTGTCTGTGTGAAAATACCCAATGAGCAAGAACTATTCTCCTATGTAAGAGGTGGCACGTACTGAAAGGAAAGTTCATATGATATACACAGGCTCACTCATGGAACTACTCTGGAGTAAGTGGTTGGTGGGTCATTACTATAGTTTTCGTTTCAAGTTTTTCTAGAATACAATTGTCAATACCAAATCATGCTGAAGGCTAGAACCAATTAGAAATTTGGAGTTGAACTATTCCCTAAATTACTATAGGCTTTAGAGAAACTCTGAATTTCTTATATTCATTTCTATCATTTATAAATTGGAAGGTGGAGGTGGGGAGGATCAGCGATGCACCTGCCAGACAGGAAAAATCTTCCTGAATCAGTCCAACAGTTTATGAGAAAATACAGCTCCCTTGGACAGAGCTCTCTTTTTGTGCACTTTATAACTGGTGCAAACCCCACAAAGCACCGTACAAATCATGACGCCCTTTCCATGGCCCCTTCTATAAGGTGACACTTTAGCAACACATTCCAACACTTTGAGGCATTTTCCCGACACCTGTGTTTGTATTCTTGCCATATCTCAACGAATCTTAACCTTATTTAATAAATCAGACTTGTCACCATGTGCAAATAGGAATATTTGGGGGAAACATACACCCCCACCCCCATTTAACTACACTGAAACCCAAGTATTTCAGATGTGAGACCCAAGTACCATTATCAGGATCCCACAGCAGCCAATGACTACAAAGCTATGCAGAGCAAATGATTTAGATCAGCTGCTATTATAACAGCATGCAAGCTTTGGGGACAAAAACTGACTTTTTACTTCAGATTTTTTACTTGCCTGAGGAAGGGTCCTGTGTGGCCCCAAAAGCTTATAGTCTCAGCAACAGAGGTTGGTCCAATAAAAGATCCTCTGAATTATTGTATTTCCATCTCTTCCTTTTAGGACTGACACAGCAACTGCATTCTTTCTAGTCCAGGGATAGGGAACCCTATCCCGTAGGACACTTTGGGTGTTTTCAGACGTGACAACACTGAGCGCTGTCACACTTTGATCCTGCCCAGAGTGAGGTCCGCATTCCAGGCAGGATTTTCCTGAGCAGACAAACAAGAGTGACAGTGGCCCTGGGCAGAGAGGGTAGAGGTTGGGGTGATGCGTGGATGTGCATCTGCACAGCCCTGCTGCCACACTGCTCGGAGAGGCCCACCCCCCCTCCCTGATGGACAGTTACGGCGGCCTATGAGGCTGCCCAGAAGTGTCATGGACCCAGACTGGTAAGTCTGAGCGGGCCATTAGATGGGACAGCCCGCTTTACACTGGCCCAGTAGCCATAGTACGGGCCATGGAGGTGCTTAGCCCAGGCTGTTCCTCGGGGATGGTCCCGAGGAACCATCTAAGCATCACCACCTCCTATGGTATGGCCTGGGCCAACATCTGGTGGCCCCTTCAGACGCGATGTTGGGCACAGATGAATCCATGTAGGCAACTTTAAGTCTGGGTAAAGTTGTCACTATAGATTTGACTCTGGAGGTACTCCACCTCTGTTAGGAATTGACCACTCGAACAGGATGTTTACAGAAAATAAACCAGCAATTTATTAAAACACAAGATAAAAAGGGAAGTAGACTATTGGATGAAGAGTGTACATTAGGTACACCTGGAATTGGACAAGAAGCCGAGACCCAATAATACTTACATTCAGGAATCACATAGTCTGTAAATGTTCTTGAGAGAGAATAATAAGACATATAAAGCAAATGACTTTAGAAATCCTAAGAAGAGTGATATAGGAGAGAAAACACCTTTTCAAGGAGATGGTCAGTCCCTTTGAATTGGCAAATCTTACCCATTAGAAGATAAGAAGCAAGTTGCGGTGGAGAAGTGGTGAGGGCTCCCTGATGGAGACTCTGCTGGGGTCCATGTGTCCCACAGACAGAGTCCCAGGGGTGAAGAGTTGTGAGCTGCGCAGCTAGCGAGCTGGCAGTAAGGGTCACCTTTTATAGACCATTCCGTTAATGGACTAGCAAATATGGCTACCCTGTGATTATTCATTAAACTTAACAAGTTAATTATAATTTTTAGCTAAATATGGGAATAGTTTGCACCATCCAATCAAATTCATCATCTTGCTTGCTCTTTTCCCTGATCTGTCAATCAGGCCTTTCTTCTTCGCTTTTCCCTTTCCCCCAGTTGGCATAATTGCAAGTGAGGGAGTGTTCAGGCCTGGTGGCTCTTTCCTATTTCACTCTCTTCTGTTAGTATGATTTTACTTAGGTCAGGTGGGCAGACATAAAGCAAGCAAGAAAACCTAACTTTCTACTCCTATCAAGCACGCAAGCAATTAACCTTAGCTGGGGCAAATAAAGTACTACATCCATGCCCAACATCATGTCTGAAAACACCCTTTGAAAATTAGTACAAGCTCCAGGGGATGGATAAGAGTTGGGGCAGAGGTGCTGAAAGGGTGGTGGAATGAAGGGGTGGAACCAGATCTTGAATTTATGCCATGGATGTATCCCTTATCTTTTAGAGCATGCCATCATCTCTGCTTCCATCCCCTGAGCTTTCTCTTTCCAGTGCTTAAGGGAAGGAACAGGATCCAGGTGCCAGATCCAGGAATTGGAAAGGGGCCAAATAAAAACATCCATGGGGCAGACGTTTCCTATCACTTCTCTAGACTGCTAAAAAGATTAGACTTAGACCTCTAAGAGTCACATTTGAGAATAACCCTGTAATTTCGGTCTTCAAACCTTTAAAAATAAAAAGACACCAAGAAAACAGTTCTGGAAAGCATGTCTGTTCTGAAAATAGGTGGTCTGTTTCTGGAATGATGGAACAGGAGACTGCAACAGAATCCACTAAGAATTTCAAAAGCACAGGGAGCCAGACATTACTCATCAAAGGCAACCTACAGCACACTACAGTACATCATAGGGAGAGAATGCTGATAACTCTGAAGATTAGCGGTACCACCTGGGCTTCCAGCTATAACTTGAGGTGATGGCACGCCATGACCACCTGTATAAGGAGAATGGCATCAAAGAGCGGAAGCTGCCCCTCTGCTTCTCACCATCATTAGAATTTCCCAGAAGCTGGCGGGTGAGTGGGCGGAGTGGATTCTATTTTGGAAGGTGGCATTAAGGGGCAGGATTTGGGGGATGAACGGAGAAGAGCTGTTCATTTGTACTGTTGTTACTGTACTAAACAGTAACAAACCCTAACAAAAAAACAAAAAATAAACCCTTTCTGGGAACGGTGTTCAGCCCATTTACCGTGTGGAAACACCAGAACAGAGAGGAGGGGAAATATCTATAGCTCAGCTAACGTACTGCTTTACCAGCACATCACAAAGCTGAATCAAAACAAAACCCTGACAATTCAAACATTACAAGGAAAACGAAATACATAAGCTTCCCATTACATAAGGCATATCTGCCTGGAGCAGTTCCAACGGGCTAGCTAAGGAATGAATAAGCAGGATGGTGATTCAATTCCTTCCTTAGCTGAGCACATCATGAGGCTACAGATGCAGCTGTAGCAGAGCAAATTTAAAGCAAGAATTCACTAAGGTTGCCTGCATAGCCCATACGTAGTCAAAGACCAGGCTCCCTCCTGCTCTCCTCTTTCTGCAGTTTGGATTTATACGATAGCACTATTAATTAGCAAAACAAACATACCTAAACTTTTGTTACTGTAAAATCAAGTTTCTCTGTAGAAGACAAGAGTATAGTGAGGCGGCAGTGGGGGAGAGTTTTGGGAGGTTGTGGTAGGGTTAGGGACGGGTGTGGGGGAAGGTTGGTGGGTTGAGTTTTTTATGCTGTTTTATATATATATATATATATATATATATATATAAGATGTTGTTTTTATTTGTTTTGTAATCACCCTGAGCCATTTGGGAAGGGTGGGGTAAAACTGAAATAAATAAATAAAATAGTAAATCTTAAACCTCACAAAGTCAGGGTATAGCAAGATAAAATATGTGCCACTCCAGCCATGCTGCATAAATCTGCCTCCCCCCGACCCCTGTAGACACTGTGGCAATAGACACTGGGCATTGTTGAGTTAAAGTGTGTTTTTAATAAGGGTGTGTGTAGGTTTTATGGGCAGTTCAGGATGGGTGAAGTCAGCCATCAGTTTTGTATATCAGACACACACCACAAACCAGGATTTATCCCTTGGTTTGTAAAAGGAAAATAATTCAGAGAAGTTTTTGATAAAGTAATTGCTGCCCTTAAAAAGTTCTTTCCAGAGTTGTGAGGTCTTTCTCATCAAAAAAGTTTCATCTTGATTCACCTGTCATTTCTGTGCCTGCACTGAGATATTTTAAATTGTTAATTTAAAACAAAACCATTCACTGCATTCCTTTCCAATGTTCTTATGTCTGCAGTGTCTGTAGGTAGCAGCTGTTCTTCTGTTTTGGTTTATGTTCACCTGTGTGCAGCTGGAGTTTTAAAGGGTTAGTAAATAATTTGCTTCCATTGTTGTACTCATGTCCGCATTAAAATGTACACTGTTCTGTGGTTATCTAAAAATTTATTTGCTAAACTTAAAGAGCTCTCTAGTTGAGATTAAATTCTACCTTATCTTTTTTTTTTTTCTTAGCTCCTGAACAAAGGAGGTCTCTGTTTTGTCCCCGCGCGGGTTTACTACTTACACAGGTTTCTCGCTGAATGCACTGTAAGACTCGCTTGGCAGGGACGAGGAAATCAATTAGGCACCTGAGGCCATCTCCACGATACACTTTCTCAACTATGCTGAAAAGCTGCCAGAGGACAGTAGCAGCTGTGGCCTCAAAGGGTGGGTACAGCGCAGAAAGGGTATTTTGGATATAGGTGTCCAGTGATTCCGAGTCCTGTAATTAAAAAAGCACTATATAACTTCTCAGAATTAAAATCCCTCACTGTAAAAAGAAATAAAACTTCAATAATTTTATTTCATGAAAGAGTTGGTCAGCAGTTGTTCTATTGTTTGTGGACAAAGCATCACATACGTTGTGGAATTTCCTTTACCTCAAATGCACCATAAATAAATATTTGTTTTAGCTATTTTAAAAAAAACTGCAGTCCAAATTCCTGTAACCTAAACCCACTGCAATTGTTTGCCAACAGTTTAAATTATAGCACAACCCATCCTGGTTTAGAATCAGATCTAGCAGAGTCATTTTATGTAAGTTTAAATATTTATCTAAAAAGTGAACCAAGCGATGAAAATGTGTATTTCTCAGTGGCTTCCAGGAGTCCTGTTGGGTCCATGCTGAAATAATGCCCTGATAAGGCATTATCTTCATGTACATTCCATTTGTAAAAACAGTTTCAGGATATTTTTGGAAAAGGACACTCCATATCAAATTCTTTCCCAATGGGAGCCGTATGTGGGTTGGTAGCTTAATATGTAGTTGATATGCAGAGTTGGCAGCATGTGTGTTGCTGCATGTCCCTCAAGTGTGTTGCTGCATGTCCCTCAGGTGTGTGTGATAGCCCACTGTGTCCCGCTTTGCCCTGATTGGGTGGACCATAGCCTGGGCTGTGACCTGGAGCTAATCCAGAGGTCAGAGCCCAGGCTAGCCTCCAACATGCCTGGGTCAATCCTGGGCAGCCCCTCAACATATGTGTGGTGGCTCGAGGGCCAAAACGTGAAAAAGTGGCAACAGTCTACCCATAATTACCCCATGGTGGAGCAGCACAAACAAACATTCATACAATTGTTCTGGGTTTATGCTGCCACCCTATGAACTTTGACCAACAGAGGGAGCACATCTGGTGGCAGCATATAAATAGGTAAAATCCGAATGCTCTGCTGGTGAAAATGACATGGCAAAGTTCCCCACTGGCAAAATTGACAAGGTAAAACTCCACATCGCAAGGAACTCTGCTGATGAAATGTACAAGGCAAAGCTCTGCGCTGTTAGGCAAAGATACCACACACACCCTGGTGAAAAAAGACTCAGCAAAGTCCTTTGGAACGCTTGACCCTGTGTTGGAGGGCTGGAACAGTGGAAAGCGTTACGCGTAGAGACACCCTCTCTCTGCTTCAGTGGGTGGCTCTATATGTTACAGTGAACCACAAGAGAAATCAATCCCTGCGGTTGCACTGCAACATCATCCTGAGGTGGAGCAACATGACCAAATGTTCATGTTGGTCTGTGTTTATGCTGCCACCCTATGGACTCTGCTCAACAGGGGAGCCCGTGGGGTGGCAGCTTAAATGTATTTATTTATTTATTTATTATTTATTTATCCCACATTTATACCACGTCTCTCCTGCTTATGCAGCTCAAGGCGGCTTACAAAAGTTAAAACAACAATAAAAACCACAACATATAAAATACATACCACCAATAAAAGGGATAGCATAAAAATATAGAAAAAGACCCCACCCTCCCTAACCCACACCATCCTAACCTTCACCCATCTCTCTCACCAAAGGTCTGGTGGAACAGCCAGGTCTTGCACTGGTGTTGAAACGAGACGAGGTCCGGGGCTACATGGGCCCCCACTGGGAGGGAATTTCACAGCCTAGGCGCAGCTACCGAAAATGCCCTCTTCATTGTAGCCCCTCGGACCACCCCACCCAGGGGACATCGAGAAGGGCACTCCTGGCAGACCGCAGAGGTCAATCCAGGGCACGGAGAGCGAGGCGATTCTGCAGATAGGAGGGACCTAGTCCATTTAGAACTGTATAGGTTAGTACCAGCACCTTGTATCGGGCCTGGAACACTATAGGCAACCAGTGCAGAGCACGGAGCACTGGTGTAATGTGTTCACAGCGACCCGTTCCAGTAACGAGACAGGATGCCGCATTCTGCACTAGCTGCAGTCTCTGGACCATCACCAGGAGTAGTCCCATGTACAGCACATTACAATAGTCAAGTCTTGAGGTGATGAAGGCATGGATGACAGTGGCCAGGTCGGAGTCCAAGACGTACGGACGAAGCCACCACACCAGATGTAACTGGCAAAAAGCATTCCTCACCACAGCTCCCACCTAAAGGTCCAGGCAGAGCTGCAGATCGAGGAATACCCCCAGACTTCAAACCTGGGAGACAAGCGGGTAATGAACCTCATCAATGATGGGGGACATCACGCCCACCGCCCTCCCCACCACCATCACCTCCACCTTGTCAGGAAGTGTTGAAGAAGGTTGCCCTAAATAGGGGAAGGTTGGATGGACCAGGCAGCCCCCGTCTGCAAGAAAAGTTCCCACTGAAACCGACCAGGCAGCCTTGGGCTGCAAGCTCCCAAAGCAAGGCAAATGTCCCACCACTGGTGAAACTGACAAGTGCAAATCCCAAGCCCAGTGGACAAAAATTCATTCCATGGCATGCTTTCCTCTACCCCACTGGCCTGCTGAGGAGTTCCCCATCAGCAAACCCGTATTTCCTTTATGGTTAGCTCTCGGGTTTGTATGCGCAAACGTAACGCTTATCCCAATATTAGGCAGCTGGAGCGGTAGCAAGCATTATATGTAAAGACACCCAGCATTAGTGGCATTAGTTCAGCACAAGTTTTTGCTGCTACAATGCCTTACAAGTGCATGCTACAAGTAGTGCATGCCAGATGCAGTCCTCCTTTGAGCTTGTGGGACACACATAAACACACACTGTGCCTTCCCTGAATCAATGAATTCCATTTACAATGAACAAAGCTTAAATGCTACCTTTTATGCACACAAAAAACCATCCCAACTGGTGTCCCTTTACCATTCTGTGGGATGCTTGCATGGAGTGAAATAATGTTTTAGAAGAATGTTCTTTTCAGGCACCATCAAGGCTGGATGCCTGGATTAAAAATCTCGGCCCCAATCCACAAATCACTGAATCCAGAGTATTCGCATTAAAGCAGGCTTCAATGGGGCTACGCCAGGGAAAGTGATTCGTGGATCATGGTCCTCAATTCCAGAAGGAGGCACCAATGATGACAGTATAGCTAGACTGGAAAAGCATTTCTTCTGCCATCAGATTGGCAAGGAGACCACATCTCCACAAAGGGGACATTAAAGAAGTCATCGTTTCCTTCCCTGAACTGCATTCCACTGTCAGATGCAGCATTGGGAGTAGGGCTATGTATTCAGGTTTCAGTAAAACAAATAAACACAAAAGCCCCTTTTGGCTTCTGTATTCGAAACACAAATAATACTCAGGTTGTGTATTCCAGTTCTGAGCAAACCCAAAATTTCCTGGAAAACATGGTATCTGAGGTCTCAAACTGGACGCTAGCACAGATCCAGCTAGGAGCTGGGCTGCTCACCTGCTTGGGGAGCCTGTAGTAAAAGCGCTCCCCTCCTGCAGTGGATGCCACTGTCTCAGAACTGCAGTCTGCAGCCAGGGAGAAATGGCAAGTCCTGGGCAGTCTCATTTCATGCCATCTGCTGTCAGAAGGCTGTCATCCATGCTTTCATCACCTGGAGGCTAGACTACCGTGTGCACGGGGCTGCCTTTGATGACCGTTTGGAAGCTGCAGAATGCGGCGGCTGACCTCCTTTCGGGGGCAAGGCACCGGGAGCACATTACACCGGTGCTCTGAAGTCTGCACTGGCTCCCTATAGCTTTTCAGGCACAATTCAAGGTGCTTGTTTTGACCGTTAAAGCCCTAAATGGTCTGGGCCTCACATATCTGAGAGAGGGGCTATATTCCATGCCCCACTGCGGCCCCTGCTATCGGCCGGGAACACCTCCCTGTGGGTGCCATCTGTTAGTCTTGTGCATACGGTGAGGGCTCACAGCGGGACGTTCTTGGTGGCTGCCCCAATGCAATGGAACTCCCTTCCTCCAGAGGTTTGTTTGAGACTGAGCCTAGGCATCTTCTGGAGGCGGTGCAAAACATTCCTTTTTGTTAAGGCATTTGGCAGGCAGGGATGGAGAATGGGGGTTTTGGTGGGGGTTGGGGGTAAGGGTATGAGGGAGTGATTGGGGAGGAGTTTTGTGGGGGTTTGTGGTCAGGATGGTGAGGGGAAAGGTTGGGGGCTTGTGTTTTTATGCTGTTTTGTATGTTTGTTTTTGTAAGGCACCCTGAGCCATCTGGGACGGACAGGGTAGAAATCTAAATATGTAAATCAATCAATCAATCAATACATTTTCCTGTCCGTCCCCCGCCCCAAGTCAGAAACTTCTTCCCCAAGCCAGTGACTCCCACCCCAAACCAGTCCCATGCCCCATTCACACCTAGGGATCCTACTTCCCACAAGCCAGTGACCACCCTCCCAGCCAGAAACAACTCTCTGAAGCCAGTCCCGTGCCTCATTCTCCCTATTCCCCAAATTAGCAACCTCCCCATAACTTATCCCCTTTCCCAAAACCAGCAATTTCCATCCCTAAGCCAGTGACGGCCTGAGCCAGGTGGCCAGGCCCATGCCCCATTCCCCCTCACCCTCCTGAGCCTGACTCACGTCACTGTCCCAAGTTCCCAAGCCAGCAATTCCCCCCACAAGCCAGCCCCATGCCCCATTCTCCCCTCTCCCTTTAGTCAATGATCTCCCCGAGCCAGATCCATGTCCCATTTCTCCTTCCCCAAGCTAACAAATGTCACACCAAGCCAGTAGTATTCTCCACCCTGCCCCAAACCAGCCCCTGCTTTTAAATTAGTAGCACATTTAGCAGCAGATTGAACTTCATTTTCTTTTCCTTGTAGGCCTGTCAAGCTGGCAAAGCCTCGCTGCATTTTTCTGCACCAAAATAATCCATATGCAGGGCCCAGTGTTCATCATGTTTTCCGCTTTGGTGGCAATGGGGAAAACGCAGTGAACATGAACAAACACAAACAAACACAAAACCAAATACAGATACAAATAGAAATACTTGACCTTGTGCACAGCTCTAATTGGAAGGTAGCGTTTCACTTTGTCTTGGGGGGCAGAGGCTAAATAGTTGTGAAACAGATATTTAGCTGCTGTTGGGAAGGGGCTTGGTTACCTACAGCGCACTTCCAGGGCAACACTAACTCTTCACATCATGCATCTTGTGAACTTTGGGGGGAGGGGGTCTTAACACTCCAAGAGCTGGAGCTAGGTGACTAGATCTGCATGTCAACTTTTTTTTCCTTTTCTTTTTCAAAGAAATATAACCTCTAGGATTGTGGAGATAAAAACATGAAAATGTGTCTCAAAAATCAGAAGACAAATTTGAAAATAAATAAATAAAAAAAACCCATCAAAACTCTAAAATGTATTATTATTTTTGAAAAACATTTAATATTTTTAGCTAATTTCTTGAATTTGGGGGATCTGACTCAAGATTTTTTTAATACTTGGTTTGTTAATACTTCCTCAAACCGAAGTGTGGTGTGAACAGGAAGCCCAGCCCTGCCTGAGTTTCTCAACATTCTATTTATTTATTTAAATTAATATCCTACCCTTTCGCTAGGACTCATGCCATGTTCTGCTAGGCTTTCCCCCTGCCTGAGTACAAGAGCATTTGGGCCATGGCCTCACTCCTACTGGGCTCTCACCCTGCATTTAGCAGTGCAGGATGGTGGCCAGGGTGTGTCCTGACAGGATCAGTCAGTACCCAACCACTAACAGTTGCAGCGAGCCCTATCAAGGATATATAACGGGTGGGGAACCTCAGGCCCGGGGGCTAAATGTGGTCTGCAGCAGGTTTTTATGTGGCCCCTTTCATTTCCAGCCCCTTTCATTTCCAGCGCTTGGATCCAGTTCGTTCTTACCTTCAATCACTGAAAAACTGAGCTCAAGGGAAGGGAGCAGAGATGAGGTCATGCAAACAAGGATAGGGGAGAGTTCCATGGCACAGATCCATGATTTGGGCCCTCCTTTCCTTGAATGCATCCCTTAAGCACCCTCGCCCCAACTTCTGTGTGGCCCTCGGATCTTGTACAAGCTTTCAAAGTGGCCCCTGGGAGGGAAATGGTTCCACCCCTGATATATAAGCAAGAAGTCCCTGAGAGGAGGAGGAAGGAGAAGGGTGAAAGCTAGAAGCTGCTAAGTGGTGCTTCTGAGGTGAAGGGGCTGTGGTGATAGAGGGATCTGCTGTCTCACATGCCCTGAAGGACTGTACATCTTCCCTTCAAGGCCCGAGGGGGCGAAGAAAGCTGTGTGAAAGTGCTGTCTATTGACAGGGGCCTGCTGTCTTGGGCACCCTGAGAGACTGTATTATATACAAGCTTCAGTGATACAAAGGTAGCTGTGTTGGTCCCAAATGTAAGAAATGAAGATATAGTTTTATGTATACAAAAGCACATTGTGATAACAGGACCTGGCTTGGGAGTCATTGGGCACTGTGTCAGATGGTGCTGCGGTCCTGGCCCTGCAAGAACTCACCCACCCCAAGGGCCACCCCTATGACAACCTCTCCCACTGACTTGTGTTCCACACCTTCCAGGATGAGCCACGATGAGTGTAGGAAATAGCTGGACCTGGGGTGAGATCACATTCAGAATGAAAAGCACAGCAAGCCACAGTTCTTTAAAAAGAGTGACAGTTTTCACCTCAATCCCAACTAGTAATTGGGTAACTGCTAGTATCCCCACTAGCAGTTACTTCTGGAATGTGCAGCTAGCAGGGCAAGGAGGATTAAACAGAACAGCATTGTGGAGATTATATATTTACTGCTTTTCCCACCACATAATCTCATCCCTTTACAGACCTCCTAACTGCCCCCTTGCCTACTTTAAATTAAAATTCCACACACCCCTGAGAACAAGGAAGAATTGTGGCAGGGCCTTGAGAGGGAAGACATTATTGAGACTGGATAATGCAGGAAGGCCTGTGACAAAGCATTTCCCAGAGAAATTGATAATTAAGTTCTGGCAGCGGAGCAATATACAGCCAATGAGGCAGAGAGCACAAGACCGAAAAGAGATTGCAACCATCCTAGACACTAGAACTTGCTTTGTTTAGGAAGTCTGTGTTAGCCAGGATGCTCTGCTATCCCCATACCTTTTGAGAAGTGCCAAGACATATTAAGCATTCAACTCAAGAGCCATCCAAAATGGTGCAAAGAGATCTTGGGATAATTTTCCATTCCAAGATTGGCACTTTTCACTACAGTAAACTTTATAATAAACTCTAAAGATGCCCTAGTGTGGAATATCAACCTACATGTCTAGGACATGATCCAGAGAACACTTACTCCAGAGTAGCCCCATTGAAACCCTGTATTTTGCAGACTACTCCAGAGTAGTCTGGATTACAGCCTTAGAATCAAGGGCTTAGATTCTAACTGAACTCCTCATTTTTCCTCCCTCCCCCTCCTCTCCCTCTGACCTGACCATCTGCATTGACGGGGTCACCATCCGTCCTGTTCTCCGTGCCCGCAGCTTGGGCTTCATTTTTGACACGCACCTCTCCTTTAAACCTTACATTGACTCTGTGGCCAAATCCTGCCGATTCGCTCTCCTCAACATTGCCCGCATTCGCCCCTTTCTATCTGTCTCCTCGGCCAAAATCCTTGTTCATGCCATGGTTATCTCTCGCCTCGACTACTGCAACCTCCTCCTTGCTGGCCTCCCTCGCTCCCACCTGTCCCCCCTTGTGGCGATCCAAAACTCTGCCGCCAAGGTCATTCACTCTGCCCGTCGCTTCGACCATGTGACGCCTCTCCTCCTCTCCCTTCACTGGCTCCCCCTTCCTGAACGTATCCTGTTCAAACTCCTGGTTTTCACGTTCAAATCGCTCCATGACCAAGCTCCCCCTTACCTCTCGGACCTAATCGCCCTACGCGCTCCTGCGCGCGCTCTCCGCTCTTCCGCTGTCCCCTCCCTCGCTCTCCCTCGCTTCTCCTGCTCGCCCAACCGCCTTCGTCCCTTCTCCCTCGCTGCCCCGCATGCCTGGAACTCCCTCCCTGCCGACGTCCGCCTCGCCTCCTCCCTCCGCTCCTTCAAATCCCTCCTCAAGACCCACCTTTTCCATGCTGCCTTTCCCAATGCCCTCTAGTCTTTCCCCTTGCTCTTACTGTCGGCCCTCCTCTGCTGACTGCTGCTACCGACCACCTTGTAACCAAGCCAAGTACACGCGCCTGAGACTTCGCATCCGCCTGAATGTTTGTTTGTCTTCTCCCATGTCTCTCCCACTGTCCCCTCTCCTTGTCTCCCCCTCCTTGTCTTTTAGATTGTAAGCCACAGGTAGGGACCGCAGCTGATTATATGTTCTGTACAGCGCCAGGTTGTTGCTGGCGCTTTATAAATGTTTAATAATAATAATAATAATAACTTTCAACAGTTTAGCAGCTTAGTTTCCTGTGTGCATATAAACTTCATGTTCAGAGGAGCCAACAGCAATGTTGTACTGGTAGAGTAACTGGGCAGTTCAACATGGGGTACCAATCATTTCCACAGCAGGCGGTCTCAATAGTCAGTCTCAACACTTGCTCCATCCACTGAGTCATTTGGGATTAACTATAGTGTCTTCCAAAAGCCACGTTGCAATACCAATAGCTATGCTGCTATGGCACAGATGAAGGTGACATCACTTGCAATATAAAATTCTACTAGCTAGGCTTGAAAGAAGTAGACTTGTGCTTCTGTTCGGATAACTCTGAAAAATGCTTATCCCCAATTTTTCTAAGAACTTAAGAAGTGCCCTCCGGAGTCAGACCAATGGTCCATTCAACCCAGCATCCTGTCCCCAACAGTGACTACCATTGGTTGCTTCAGATCAACAACAACGGATCATAATGGAGTGATCCATTCCCTGCTATTTACTCCCAGCTCCCAACAGTCAGAGGTTGTGTCCCTCAACCAACTTGACTAACAGCCATTTATGGAACTATCCTCTAGGAACTTATCCAATCGTGTTTCAAACTCACTCACGCTATTGGCCTTAACATCCTCTGGCAACAAGTTCAATAAGGTAAGTAACAGTCAGAGGAAAAAGAAGTAAAGTGATCTAATGACTGGCAGAGAATCAGTTCACAGGGGGGGGGGAAGCAAATTACTTTCCCAGGCTTTGCTTTGGAAACATTCTTGTGTTCTAGACACAAAAGTTAAGTCAAGAATCCTGAGATTTTCTTCCCTTTACAAAATTCTAAAGTTAAAATTTAGGTCAGAATATGAAAACATATCAAATATAATGAAATAAGATGATACCTGAAAACACGTAAGTGCAGCTTCTCCAAGATTTCATTATTAAAATGCATACACTAACTGGTCAGAGACCTATGCTTACTGGCATAATTTCCTATACTACAGAAAAGAAACAGTAAATTATTGGACTTGATAGATTTGCCTAATCCTATTCAGTAAAGGTAAATAGCATGAATAGTGGATATATTTTCATATAACTCTCTGAATATCCAAACAATATCCGTATCTGAAACAGATATTTTGTGATACGTTCACAGACAGGTTTTAGGGTTAGGTTTTTTTTGCTATTTCATCTGGACTCTGAAGAGGTGCAGTGTGAACTACTTGTCATACTGAAGCATGCCTGGTAAAGCAAGAGCCTAAAATGATGATTTAACACTAGGGCCCTTTTTATACGAGATGCACCCACTCATGCCCATGCAGGTTCACTGTGTGGGCATGAGTGGGTGCCACTCATGTGACTGTTGTGTTGGGTAAGTGGGGGTGCATGCACGCTCCTGCAACGCACGCACCTCCACCCATCGCCCCTGCATGGAGCAACCGGAGAAAATGGAGGTTGCGCCGTTCAAGGGCGTGGGGGTGCGCCTGTGTACACTGCCCCTCCCCCCTGCACTGCCCCTGCAGCAGCGCGCGCACCCATCCCCCCGCAGCTGCGGCCCATGTAAAAGGTAAAAGGTCATGGAGAAGGATTCCCTCACTCTCAAAATCACCTGCAGTTGTGTGCATTATGAGGCCCAGGGAGAGCAAAATAGATGGCAAATCTCCTTCAAGACTCTCAGTACACGTGGACTCTGACGGCAAGTTAAGAAAGCTGCCTCTTCACACTTTCCAGTCCCAGGAACCTGCCTAATGCCCGCAGACAGTGTAGTGAATGGTGGATGATTTAGCTATTGATTTTGGGAAGCCCTGAAAACCACTCTCCTCTCCTAACAGGTGTGGGGGAAGGTGTTACCATCTTCCTCATTGTCTCAAAACAGGAATAGTGACATTTCTTTGGTCCCATACAGACAAGAGCAGGAGGTGATGAAGTTGAGACAGGAGGAAGGCCATCATTAAAAGCCTAGAGAGCAGGGCGAGGGTGAAGAACCTCAGGCCCATGGGCCAAATATACAGGGACGTAGGTAGGTTGGAACAGTTCCTGATACAGATGATGGCATGGACCACCCCCCACCCCCCGCCTTCCCCATCTCACAGTGACAAGGGATGCAGCTGCACCAGGGAACATAGGTGCATGGGCCCCTATTATAGCTACATTATTGAAATATGCCCCACAGATTTCCTTTTTTTATTACACCCCTTTCTAATTTATTAACCAAGTTCATAGACCCTGTCCTTCACCGTGAGTGCGCATCTCCGCACCTCTCTTTCTCAGCTAAAACCATCATCTCTATTCCTTTCCCCTGAGTGTGACCCTTCCTTCATCCCCTCTGCTCCATTCCCTTGCTTTGAGCAGGATGAACCTTTAGCACGCCCCCTGCCCTCACCCTACCTGAGCAAGATCCCTTTACGTCTATCAAGACTAGGAACTTTTTACTAAATACAAAAGTTGTTCCCAGAGGAAAAAGGTTCCCCACTCCTGGTATAGGGTGTCCATTCACCAGCAGTGAAGTGTGGTCGACATGCCAGCAGGGCTTAATTGTGGGTTGCCAGAGCTCAAGCACAGCAATTAAATTCAAGGGGGGTAGGGGGGCTGAGCCCTATGTTCCCAGTAGGAATGTGCATCCCAAAATGTGAGAGAGCTGGAAAAGGCCAATACTGACCATTCCAGGGTTGGAAACTAAGCCAGAAAAAACCTAGATGGTTTGTTTCATTAATGACTTTTCTGCTCCAACCCCTGCACTGATCATTATTTAGATTAAATCACAAGAGTTCCTGTTTTATATTCAGCTGTAGAGAGGCAGGTTAGTCCAGTGGTTGGGCTGCTAGCTGGAGAATAGGGTTCATTTCCCTGCTCTGATAAGCTCTGGGGGTTTGGCTTCTGGGGTGGGGGCATGCGCTTACCAAATATCTGCTTCAATGTTAAAAAACATCATCTCTACTGTTTCATCCATCTCATGCTTCAGAACAAATTTACGATGCAGCAGTCACACTAACTTTAGAGCTGAAATGAATGTCCGCAGCAAATACCATACCTGATGCATTTGCCTGCCTTGACATGGGTACGAAGAAGCAGATTCTGGATAGAGCTGCAACCAGGCACCCAAGGATTCAGGCACCCCTGACAAATCTGGGGTGCCCAAATTAACCCAGCCCCATTCAAGCACCATCAATGCCCAAATGGGACCAGACGGAATGCTCATATGTGCCAGAAGACCATTGAAATTGACAAGCCCCAGCTGAGACTGCTGCGGAGCCCAGCTCCGAAGCTGGGGTCTATCACTGGCCACTCCCTTGCCCCAGAGTGCCTTTCACCCGAGAGGTGCTGAGGAATTGACTCACCTAACAGGCACTGGGGGCAGGGGGAAATGCCAGTTGGCCTTTGAATGTGACAATCCCCAGCTGGGACTACTGTAGAGCCAGGCTCTACAGCGCTTCTTGGCCAGCGCTTGACAGTTTCAAAAATGGCTTCCTGGCCACAGTGCCTATCAGAGCACTGTGTGAGGGAAGCCCTGGCCGGCCTTTGAAACGGACAAGTCCTGGCTGGAGTACTGCGGAGCCAGACTCCAGTACTGGCTCCACAGTTTCTCTGGGTAATGCTTGCATTTTCTGGCATCAGGCACCATGAAGGTGAGGCCTTTCACCCACTGGGAGCCCAGCCAGGCCCACATCTGAGTGGCTTGAGCCAGAGGGCTCTCAAATCAAATTGTTGGTCTTGGTTTTGTTTGCAGGGCACTAAGCCAAAGTTTGGTAACGTTTTGTGACGTTTTGGTAAAGTTTTGTGCCTTCTAGTTCACTCAGAATCTAGTTGCCTGACAAGCCTGATCAAACACTTGGAAAGAACATCATTGTTAAATCATGCCTCTCATTTCCTTCCCCTTATTATTTATTTCTGAATTTAAATGAATCGTTCAGTATAGGGGCTGCTTAACTAAATCACTGTCTGCAATGATAGGAAACCTAGATTCACACCCTTCATAAACACTGGTAAGGAATGGCTTAGCAGCTCTAAAATAAAGGCTTACTCATCTCTGTGAAAGCCTCCACTCCAGGGGAAAATCCTGTTCCTTGTACTGCATGTTGTATAGGTCAAAGAACAGAGCAGTAAGAGGCAAGACAATGCAGGGAAATTCTGCTAGGATAAGGAAGGAAAGAGCATGGGAACCTGGAAGAAATGCACTTCTGAATGCTTCTTCTGGATATATTAAGTTTCATTTTAAGTTTGTAGGTTTTTTTATAGAGAAATATTATACTCTGGACACACAGCTCTTTTGATGACACCAAGCAACTCTAAACACACTCTCTCTCTTGTCTGGATGAAGATTTATGAAACAAAGATTAATCAGTGCTATAAGTGCAGCATTATCTGATCCTGCATTGTCTGTGCTATCTCTCAGTGGTGTCATGAGGTACAGATGGGTGCCCAATAGCTTGTAAAACCATGGCCAGAAGTCAGGGATGCAGCCATTATGCATGGCTGGAGAGGTGTCTCTGCACATTGCTTCTCAGATTTCTGGGGGCTGTGATGAGCTGGGCTTTCGGCAGATCCCAACCCTCCAAATGCGCTGCTAGCCACTATCAGCCACCGAGGCGGCTTGCCCAGGTTATGCAAATTTATGTTATTTTCTATCTTATGTGAGATTTAGTAACGTGGGCATACACCTTTTCTCATTCAGCATGAAAATTCATGTGTTTTTCAGCATGGATTACAGGGTAGGGAAATCCTACTCTTACAGTGGTGTGATTTTTTGTAATGTTAAATTGGAATGTACTGTGTGCATGCACTCAATTTAACCTTAATCAAACTCATGGTAGGAAGGAGGTAGAATGAACTGGCCTCGTTTGCTGTATCCTGTGAGGAAGTGTGAAGTTGTGGAGCGGCGCAAGCCCAGAGTCACCCTTCCCCTCCCGGGTTGGATGTTCCCCTGTGTAAAGGACTGAACTCTCGTAAACTGGACTTACTGTACCTGCGTTGATGTCTTAGAACAAGCCTAGCACAGTTAGAGACTAGCACCTGGGCGCTGAGGGCTCAGCCAATCATGCGGTGACGCTGAGATCGAGACAGCTGCACAGACTTACTTGAACCCACTTTACCAAGACGGCACCAAAGGTGCGCACTGTAGGCCCTTGGGCTGCGTGCACAAGGGCACGCCCTTGTGTGCGCAGCCTTAGGCGCCGGCCGTAACCCAGCTGCTTAGAACTTTAAGGGGGCTTCCTTTGATTGTGATTTTTCCGTCTGTTTCTGTTTTGTTTGAATGATAACGTAAGGCGGTTGTAGTTTTGTTCTTACATATGTTTATCTGATATAAATATCAGAGGATTCATTGTATTATTGGGAAATCTAGGGGGAATATCATGATGACCAGGAAAAGGGGGCGTCAGGGGACTGCGCTTCCCTCTGAGACTGTTAAGTCAAAACAACAGAGTCTCGACCCGTATATTTGTGCCAAACGTGGTCCTGAGGCTAAGAGAGACTCTCCAGTGCAATCACCGGTACGGGTCTTGGATTTTAATCTAGCCCCGGTCCCTGCAGATCCAGTGGGAGCCCTTGAAAATCTTACATCTAGTCCGCGGAAAACCCCCTCTCCGTCTTTGGAGGAGATTGTATCAGGAGATGATCCCTTATTTATGTCAAATTCAAATTCTGCTTCTTATGATATATTAGGTAACCAATGCTTCCTTATTTGTAATTTAGTCAAACAACTTTCGGCCCAATTAAAGGAAACTACGTCGTTGTTGCAATCACAAATATTCCAGATAAATAATATTATAGTTTGTTTAGAAGAGCTTTAAAAAGGTAGGGTGGGAGAACATGTTCAAGATATTTTAATGGCTAACTTGGTCTCCAATAAAAAGGTACTCTCTCCTCCCACTGTTCGGAGGGAGAATAATCTTTCAGTAATGAGTGAGAACAGCAGGTGTAATGTGGCCGAGCAATTACAGCTTGTGCCAAGTGCAATTACTTTTATTGTCCAACCATTACCTAATGGTCTCTTTCCCCAATGGGACTCAAAGGGGGCTATTCTTCGCCACCTATCCTTTATTCTCGCTTGCCATATTCCATCTTGGCACATAAAATATTTTCAAGTATTGCCAGCCCCTAGATTTATGCAATGGATTCTGGTGGACTTTCGTGCCCCTAGAATGGCTAAATTGATCATGGAACAGCCAGAGCTTCTTTTGTTCTGGGGTATTATGATTTGTGAGGTTTTTAGAGATAGTAGTTCATCTCTCCTTTTGCTTAAACATCAAATTACTAAACCCAGACCCAGGGACTCGGGGCCAATATCTGTTGATCCCCAAATAATTAAAGAAGGCAGATTGTCGGGGACTGGTTTTGTAAGGTCCTTTTGTGCCCCAGAGGCAAGGAAAAGAACTCAAGATTACAACAAGTTGCATTGGAGGTTGAATCCCCGTCTGGGGAGGTGTCTAGGAACTCATTACATCCTCAGGATCCCTTTTCCTTGCCTACTCCGCTAATGGACGACAATGTGCCTGTTTTAGAACAGACAATTAGGTCTCCTATAGTTGAGATAACACTGGCTTCTCCAGTCTCCTATGTTCAGAATCATTCTGTAACCACGGCAGCTTCGCTGCTAACTAAGCCTGGACAAAATAGTACAGGGAATCAAGATAGAGCAATTAGAGAAGCGTTGGTATCTGATCACACTACCCAGATGGAGGGTCGATTTGGCCCTCCAATAGGGGGGAGGGGGGAACAGGTTGCCTCTAGATGGGATTAAGGAAGGTAGTGATCTAATCATTCGGGGAAGCCAGGAGATTCAAATAAAAGCAGTTAGAAATTTCCCCCAGGGTAGCGACCAAATTGAAAATTCCATCTCTATCAACCCGGAACAGCAAATAGTACCCCACAGTGGAAAAACCCCTCTTGTTGCTTCATGACAACACATGTCTTCAGACCGTTTTTCAATCTGCTCTTGGAATTCGTCCGGGTGGCAGTCGTGCAAAGGAAATGTTGACTCCCTGACTGATGTTAAAAAATTTCATATAGTTTTGATCCAAGAAACTTGGGCTAAAGACCCGATAGAGCTGGAAGGCTTTAAAGCTTTCTTCTTAAAGGCCAGATCAGTTAGCAAGAGAGGGCAGCCCAGTGGAGGTCTCAGGTGTTTTGTAGTGGAGTCCCTGGCTGCAACTGTGGTCACAGAGCTTAAATGTTTATTCTTTGCTCTTGGTTTGGTTAGTTGGAGATCAACTGATTATTGTACTCACGATCTATATTCCACCAGGTAATGCGCACACATTTAACATTGGAACCTGGGATGAGCTCGAAGAGTTTGCTTGGGATTTATTTGATAGATGCCCGAGAGCCTTTTTTATAATAATGGGAGATTTTAATGCTAGGTTGGGGTCCAGATGATGAGGCACTTTGCCCGTATAGTGACTGCCTTGTTGGTCCTATGCATGAAAAGCTGAATAGGAGTTCTTCCAAGAATGGGAGACTAAATTTTTCAGGCCTGAGGTTTGCAAAGCTGATAGCAGGGCTTAATTTACGCATAGTCAATGAGTCTGGTTATAATGACGAGAAGGGGGAATTTACATTTATCGGCCCACAGGGGGCGAGTGTTGTGGATTATTTCGTTGTTTCCCCCAATATTGTTAATTATATTGAGGATTTTCTTGTTGGTCCTAATTTTGTAAGTGACCATTTGCCCTTATCTTTGATTTTAAAACGGCCCGGAAAACATAATCAGCCTATTTTGTGCCCTCCCTCCTTGACGTCTTTGACATCATCTGCTGGTAGGCATTGTACAGTTAAGTGGAACCTCTAGCTGGCCCATTCCTTAAAGTTGCTTCTGGACAGTGCGCCCTATTGTTGGATGGAAGATATCCTAAGAGAGACAGAGAGCAGGGCTGTTTTAAATGCTTATGACTCTGTGAGCCAAGCGTTACAGAATCACATTCAATCTGCAGCTTGTTCTACTTTTAGACCGGGGGGGTGGATTTCAAAATCAGACCTGGTTTGACCTTGAATGCAGAGATGCTCGAAGAAGGAGTGTGAAAGCGGTTTATCAAGAGTATTGAAGGGGGTTGGCCCCCTGTCTTCCAGATCAGTATTTCTCTCTTAAAAAACAATATAAAGGATTGATTGAAGAAAAGAAGTGTTGTTTTTGGAAGAATAGATGGATAGCTCTTGTGGAAGCGAGTCATGCCTCCAACTCCAGGAAGTTTTGGCATTTGGTAAATGGTTCTTTAAACAAGGACAGGAGAGAATGGACCTATCCAGTCCTGGGAGGAATTTTTTACCTCAGTTCAAGAGGCAGGTATGGCTGAGGAACAACTGTCAGTACCTAAAATCACGATAGATCATCTCCCTGCATGGCCACCAGTTAGTGAGGAGGAATTTGTGGTAATAATATGATTGTTTAGTAACAATAAAGCCCCTGGATCAGATCTGATCCAAGTTGAATTTATTAAAACCCACTTGGACTGGTGGGTTCTGGTCCTGGCAGCCCTTTTCACAAGTATAATTAACTCAGGTAATGTTCCAGCAGTATGGGGGAAAGCAGTGGTTATACCAATTTACAAGAAGGGTCCGTGGGCAAGCCCAGAGAATTATAGGCCCATCAGCCTTCTAAGTGTGGTCAGCAAAATCTTTGCAAATTTTTTGCTAAATAGGCTCTCTTTATGGATGGACCAAAATAATATTCTGTGGCCAGAACAAGCAGGATTTCAAAAGGGTCAATCAACAGTGGAACAATGTTTAATTTTGTTCCACTTGACAGAAAAGTACAGGGCATTGCAAGGAAAGTTGTTTGTCGCCTTTCTAGACCTTAAGGTAGTGTCTGACTCGGTTTGTAGGAATTGTTTATGGGGAATATTGGAAGAGTCCTCAATCGATAAAAGATTATTATTGCTTATTCGAAACCTTTATAAGGATTCTACTTTGGCAGTAAAACTGGATAATTTAGGACACACTTCTAAGGAGATAGTGGTTAGTCGTGGAGTGTGGTTAGGCAAGGGTGTGTCCTTGCTCCACCCTTATTTAATTATTACATAAATGATGTTGTTCCCTTACTTGCCCAATCCAACTTTTTCCTCCGAAATTAGCCTCTAAACCAATTGGGGCTCCTTTGTACGCGGACGATCTGGCAGTCCTCTCACAGACTCGTATAGGATTGTTACGGCAGTTACAAGCTTTCGCTGATTACTGCTCTAAAAATAAACTAACCATTAATGATAGTAAATCTAAAGTGGTGGGTTTTGCTAACAGCCGAAGAATATACAAATGGTTCATTGATGAGCATTATATCCAGCAGCTTCCCTGTTTTAAGTACCTGGGAATTTATCTCCAAGCACAAGGAAAGTGGATCGATCAATATCAAGCAGCTTTTTTGACATCTAAAAGCTAGGCACAAGCAATTTTAAGACTCTTTGCTGCCCAAGGGAAAAGGAATATTGATCTGGCTGTGAGAGTTTTTGATGCCAAAACCAGGGCTTCTTTTTTATATGGTGTGGAAATCTGGGCCCCTTTGGTGAGGAAATATCTGAACGGGGCGCAGGCTCATTTTCTTAGATTGCTACTGAAGATCCCAATCGGCACATCATCAGCTGCCATTAGAGTAGAGTGTGGCCAGAGGAGCTGGAATTCATTAGCTTGGGAGCTAGCTCTTAAACTTTGGCTCCGTTTACATGAGTTTTCTAAATGTGGCCTAAGGAAACGTCTGCTAGATGACGGTTTCAAGAGCTCTTGGTTCAAGGAAGTGGAAAAGCGTTTATGTCATATGGGGTTTTCACCTACCTATTTCAGTTCAAGGGACTTACTGGCTGCCAAAGTGGAAATCTGTGTGAGACTGTAGGATATAGAAAGAAGGGAGGAATTGTCCACAATTAGATGGTCTGCCCATATGTCCAGTTATATGTCCTGGCTGCCACCATTGGGGGAGATGGCAGGTTAGCTGAGTTCTTCGAGTACATTTAGGGAAAAGCAGTTTTTCCTTTACGCCAGGGTTAACGCTCTCCCCTCTAAAGTTTACGAGGGGCGGTTGGAAGGTATTGATTATGGAGAGCGTCTCTACCCCTTTGACATGCTCACAACGGAGTCAACGCAGCATATTTTGTTTAGCTGTCGTTTGTATGATCAGTTACGGGCTGAAATTCTTTCCCCAATTCTGGAAAAGTATGGAGGATTCTCTGATTGGGGTTTGTTGGAGATAACCCTAAAGGATGTATCCTTAGATATCACGCAGAAGGTAATGAGAGTTTTGGTACGGGCATTTAATATTAGATCTTTATTTTTTCAGTCAAAATCTCATTATGAAGTGTGATGCCTGGACTTGCAGTGTGGAGAATTATCTAATGTCTGAGATTGAGTGTGGTTGCGCAAGGGTCCCCTTGTTTTTGCTTGAGGAATGTATTAACAAATTTGTTACTCATTTTTATTTACTTGTTAAAGTCGTGTACATGTTTGTGATGTTGTTTTTTGTTTATGTGTGATGCCGGCAATGGCCTATGGCCAAGCGTAATAAATTAAACTGAACTGAACTCAACTCATGGTAAAATTAGTATGCGTAGTGGCTCACGTTATTTGCGATGTCTGGTTCGTCCTTGTTACAAGGCACTGGAGAAGGATGGGGGCCTGTGCTGAGTGTGGTGGGAGGCTCTTGCATGATAATAAGAGGGATGGCTCCCTAAAGCTGGAAGTGGAGGATATCCAAAGGGAAACCCAGCAAGGTGCTGCTGGAGCTGCTAGTACGCTCCTTCCAAAACTCCCTGGCTCTAGCTGCCAGCAGGAGAGTGGAGAACGCTGCACTGCCAGCAAGAGCAGCAGGGAAGAATGAGGAAGGACTGCCTGGGTAGCAGCTGAGGAGGGGGGCAGGCTGCTAGTCGGGCTCTGTGAAGTGCTGCTGCTGCTGCTGCTGCACTTTTCCAGGCAATTTCTCTGGGAAAGTTTAGTAACATGTGCATGGATCTGTTATATTGAATAACAGATCCATAAAGCTCATGTGACTTTGCACAGGAAAGAAAAACACAGGAAGAAAATAATGTGGTTATGCAGCCCATCTGGAATCTCATGTTATTGCTAATTTAGCATGAGATAGAATCTCATCTGAAAATCTGCATGTGGGCAAGTAGCCTCAGTCAATGACTCCATTAGAGAGCCAGTGTAGTATAGTGGTTAAGAGTGCAGTACTTGGACTAGGTGGAGGCTCCTAGTTCAAGTCTCACCTTAGCCATGAACTCACTGGGTGACCTGGGCCAGTGATATATCTCTCAGCCTAACCTACCTCACGGAGTTATTGTAAGGATTAATAGTTTGTTAATGTTACAGTTAATAAGTTAAATAACTGTAAGCCAGCCTAAGGGGCAGGGTGGGATAAAAAAAATCTAAATAAATAATTAGTCCATGGCCTCACGACTTTGTCAAAGTTCATTGTTCCTATTGAACGGCCTTCAGAAAATGAAACAAAGGTTTGCAGTGAATGAAAGAAAGTACTTGGGATTTGTGCTGCAATTTTGGTGAAATGCTGTTTTCACGTTTCTCTTGATAAATTTACTCAGTAAACTGAACTGACTCTAGCAGCACTGTTGGGAAGCACTGGGGTTCTATACTGGGGATCACAAAATGAACATGAGTCAACACTGTGATGCTGTGGCCAAACAAACAACAAATGCCATTTTTAGTGGTATTAACCAAGATATCATATCCAAGATTTGAGACGTTATAGCACCCCTATATACTCAGCTCTGGCTGGACCTCTATAGAGACCTCAACTGTGTTCAGTTCTGTGATCTGCATTGCAAAAAAGACACTGACAAACTGTAAAGGATTAGAGAAAGCAACGAAAATGATGACGGATCTAGAATAAAAGTCATGTAAGAAAAGGTTGATGGCACTGGATATGTTACGTCTAGATAAAAGAAGATTAAAGGGAGACAAGCTGAGAATTTTCAAGTATCTAGAAGGATGCCATAAAAAAGATAAAGAACATCTGTTCTGCAGTGTCACTGAAGACAGGACAAGAAGCAATGAGTTTAAAATCACAGATGAGTTTAAAATCACAGGATGATTGGTTTAGGTTAAATATTTGGAAAATCTTCCTAACAGTAAGAATAGTTCAACAGTGAAATGAGCTGCATAGGGAGGTTGTGGAATCTTCCCCCAAGGTTTTCCAAGAAAAGACTGGACAGTCATCTGCCAGGGATGCTTTGGTTATAGGGTATCCAGTCTTAGGGCTGGGGTTGGACTAGATGACCTAGGTTCTTTCCAATTCTCCAGGTCTATGAATCTACGTAACACAACAAAGCAAATGCTCTCCTGGCATAGGGCAAAAAGAGTGGAGTCTCTGATACAAGGGGATGCTACAAAAAATGGAAAAGTAAGGATACCAATAAAGATAGGCAGTTTTCTTATTCAATGTACTTCATTCAACCTGATCACTGAGTGAAGCAGGCATATTAGTATGGGTTATCGGATTAAATACTTTATTACAATCTGCTTTTTAGTACTCAGCTTTGAAACTATCATGCAAACAAACATATCTTAAGACAGTGTTCCCCAAACCTTTTGCCTGTGTGACTGAATTTTGAGACATAAAAATTCCTTCCAACCACAGATGGCACCAGCCCCAGGCCCCACTTTGACCCAGAAGTCCCTGCCTCATGACCAAAAGCTTATTTGCTTCAACTGAAACTTAGCCAACTAAAATCAAATGTCATCACATATCCCCACATCTATGTTAGATCAAAGGCATTTGTGCATCCAAACACACATTTGCTCACACCTGTAGATGACCAATGCAACCCTACCTGAAGATGGTGCAATCACACTTCCGTACTTTGGGAACCGTCATGACCGTACTTTGGGAACTGCCATTATTAGGGCTGGTTGATAGATGCATATGCAATGCATATCCCCCCAAAAGCAGAGCTTTCTAGTCATGCTACAGTTGAACTAATATAGTTGAGAAATACATTCCTTTCTCTTGTACAGGTCAAGCCATTTGTGGGCAAGAGCATGGAAGATAAGCATACTGCTGTCTATTGAGCACTGGAAACCAAACTATTAAAGTGAAGCAGCAGAAAAAACATACAACATAATGTACCGTATACCTGCCATTTCCTAACAGGAATAGCTACATGTATGCATACATGGAAGTGGATTATATTGGCTAGATTAAAGTTTCAAAAATAAGAGACACTATGAAGCTTCAGGGGTCTGAAATAAGGGACACTTAATATATCCTATGGAGCTGTGGAGATCTGAAATAAGGGACACCCATTAGGTCCAATAGTTTCTTTTTAGGTTAGTTTAGTTTATTTATGGTTTGTACCAATTTATGTTCTATGGAGCAGAGGGGACTCTGAAACATAAGAGATATGCATTAAATTCTATGGCGCTGTGGAGGCTCTGAAATAAGAGATGTCCCCTTAAAATAAGGTATGTCCCATAAAATCAGTCTACGTATGTACTCTTGCGTATACACACACCCTGTTGAAAAACCTGAATTTATTCCAGCTTAGTAAAAAAAGAGAGAGAGAGAGAGAAAAGAAAATCCGTACTACTTTCAGGTGTGGTAGTCATGCTAGGATGGTGACTATACAAGGAAAGAGAGATGGGGGATGAGACAGGTATTTTTCTTTCAAAGAGCTTGGCACCTGGAACACTTGTTAAGTCAACAATGCAGCTGTACAGAGTCTAACAGCTTCCCAGGGTGAAAAACACCTTAAGGGAGAAATGCCCAACAACCAGAAGAACTGTAACTCCAGCTGCTCATGCAAGAGCCTTCTGCTGAAGCCGGAATGATTAAGGGCCAGTCTGAAATGGCTTTTCCATTCAGCTCCCTTTGCTCAATTTTTATTTTTTGTTTGAAGTTAAGACCAAAACCTGGATGTGTTTGCCCAAACTTTCCTTTATCTACTGAATAAAAGCCTGACTGTGATGCAGAAAGATGAGAAGAAATATTAAAAAGTTGGCACAACCAAACAAAAGAGAGTTCCTCTTACTGAGGATTACATCCACTGGTATAGGCTAGCTTCCAGCTCAGTCAAAAACCTGGCAGAGTTTCTCATACCACTGTGCAGACACAGGTTCAAACCTCATTACTGAGTGTAAGGTCTCAGGGCAAGGACTAATCTTCCAGCAGGTTTCCACCATGCCTGGGACACCAGGGTCTCGGTGTGCAAACTCAACAAAGTGATAATAGTTATAGTAAATAATGACAGCAAGATGATAGAACAATTCTATTTAGATGAAGCTTGAATAAATCAGAAACAAAGCTTTGGGGACATTGCTCAAAGCTCCATGGAACTTAATGGATGTCCCATATTTAGGTCTCCTACAACTCCACAGAACATAATGGGTGTCCCATATTTTGGACCCCATAGCTTCATAGCGTCCCTTATTTTTGGAACTTTTATCTGGCAAACATAATGTTCATGCATGTGCGCACACACGTAGATATCCCTGACAAAAAATGGTAGGTACGCACAGTACATTATGTCAGATATTTTTTCCTGCTCCTGCACTTCAGATAGTTTAATTTCCACTGCTTGATAGCAGCATGCTTGCAGTTCTCCAGCCTGCCTTAAATTTCACGAAATGCACAATGGACTAGGCACATTGTAGAGTTTTACGCTTTCTTCTGAAGCATTAGGCACTGGATGCTGGCAGAAACAGGAGGTTAGACTGAACAGGCCAAAGGTGTGATCCAGCAAAGCATATAAAATATTGTTGGTAGTGTACTAATACTGATATAAGTAACTGATAGCTACTTGCAGCATAACATTAATTCACACAACAGAAACTGAAAATTACATCTATATGACCACGATATCCACAGCACAGCTCCTGACCCATAGGTGGTTAGCTCTTAGCTCTAAACGGCTCATTGGCCAATTGGCCATTTAATGCTAACAGCTCCTCAGCATTCACAGCTGCAGTGTATCCCCAGCCAGCTTTATGATCAACACTGGCTGCTCATGAGTGTCAGGGGGCAGGTTCGGATGACAGCCAGAGTCAATACTGGACAGTGGGTTTAATCAAGGCCAGGAGATCCAAGTCCAATTTAGGGACAATCCAAAGTCATGGGCCATTTTTAGACGGACCTGCCTCCTGGCCGGGTTCATGTATGGTGGGTGGAGCGCAAGCGCACTTCCGGTGAGGAGGGAAGGCGTTCACACGGTGAGGGATGGTTGTGCGCTGGGTGTGCACCCACGCGCCACCCACCAGTGCCCCCACATGGAGCAACCGGGAAAAACTGGGGGCATAGGTGGGCAGTGCATGCGTCATGGGAGCATGCCTCCACCCACACCACCTTCAGACATGCACTCGGGTCTGTGGGGGATGGGTGGACTCACATGGTCGCATCCTGTCTAAAAACAGCCATAGTTGAGAGGTTAAGCCAAGTCAGGAGCCAAGAAGTCAGGTCTGCAGGAGGGGACTGAGGGTTCAGTAGCAAACATGCCAAGTGGCCATCAAGCTGCGCAGCTTCCTGTTCCTTCCTTATCTACCCCCTGGCAACCAATGACAATGCAGGCTGGCCAGCCAATCAGAAGCCTACAGTCACCAGGTAAACAGATGGTTGGGGCTGCTTATGTGGTGCTACAGAGATGTCCCAGCAATGCAGTGAGGTTAGAGCATCTGCCTGGAAGCCCAGGTTAGAGTCCAGAAAGGTCAGGTCTGAGGGCTCATTTCCAGCAGTAGGAGCTGTCAGGGTATGGAGCCCATGCTGGCTTCTCCTTGGGGGGGTGTTGTATTGTGTCAAGGGTTTGCTAGGCAAATAAATGTGTGCTGAGCAACTCTGATAGGAACCCCCTTCACAGAGACATCTCCTCCATCTCCCAACCCAGAAAATGAGTGTGTGTGTTAGGGTTGCCACCTATGTATATTTTTCCAGGTCACTTATGAAAAATACATGTTGCAGGGCCTGCATTGGCACCTATGACACCAATGCAAGCCCTGCAACATGTATGTTTCATAAGTGGCCTGGAAAAATATACATACGTGGCAACCTGTGTGTAAATGAGCCCTGGGTGTACCCAACGTGAGCTCCTCCGCACCCCAGTAAATTAGAGCCACCTCAGTGCTGGAATACATTAGCCATTCTGTGCTAGGCGCTCACAATGAACAGAGCTTTTAAAGCCTGAAAAAAGAAGAATAACTCAGTCAAACAACATTCCAGTGAGATTTGAGAGGAAGGAATGTTGGCAAAAATGCATACAAATCCACAGATATTCACTGCCCACACCAGATACCCAACACTGGGGCACAGACTGAAAACAGAACAGATTCCTTGCCTTATGCCCCATGTCCCCATGAGATAGCATGCAACTTCTGGGTGCATTACTCTGCCCTAGATGTCAGTAGCCCAGTTCTCAGTTATATATTAACAGTAGAGGACTGAGCTGGTTATCTTAGCCCTGTAAACCTTAAGATTGTATTTCTCTGGGATAGACAGAGTTTAGGGTAGGGGTGGAGAATTTCAGACTCAGGGGTCAAATGTGGCCCATGACTAGTCTTTATTTGCCACTTTTCCAGTTTCTGGATCTGGCCCCCGGATCTAGTTCCTACTCCCAAGCACTGAAAGAGGGAGCTCAGAGGAAGGAAAGAGAGAGGAGGGTATGCACACAAGGATAGGGGAAGAAGATGGATCCATGTCACAGATCCATAATCTGGACCCATGTCACAGATCCATAATCTGGACCCTCCTCTTCCAGAAAATAAGCTTGTACTCATTTTCAAAGTGGCCTCTGGGAGGGAAAAGATTTTCCTCCTCTGGTTTAGGCAATGCAATAACACTGCATACAAAATCTTAACTCAGAGCACAATCCTCCATCGATTACACCGATGGAAGCTGGGTCAGTGACTTTAATGGATGGAGGATTGCACCCTCTAAGCTCAACCCCAAAACACTGGACTGGTGCCCTTGGAAATGAAAGATGACAGTACCTTGGAAGTGGGTTGTCAAACATGGGACATAGGCAGGGGCTTAATAAGTATACAGTGGAAAATGTGGGCATTGGGCCAGATCCTAGAAGAGTTTATGGCACAGGACTTGATCCAGGAAGATCATAGGCTTTCAATGACTGGAAGTTTTCAAAACAGAGGTTGGACAGCCATCTCTTAAGAACATAACAAGTGCCATACTGGATCATACCAATGGTCCACCAAGCCCAACATCCTGTTTCTGACAGTGGCCAATCTCTGTCTCTTGGGAGAAGTACCCAACACATCACAATGGACAATCCATTCCCTGTTGTTCCAGCCCCCAACAGTAAGAGGTTATGTCCTGCAAACCTACTTGGCTAATAGCCATTACGGATGGCAACAACGGGTATGGATTAATTTGTAACTGTCTGTAACTGGCTGTTACAGAGCAATTCGTACCAGTCCATAACAGTGGTCTGCAAAATTATGGATCCACTGTTACGGACCTGGTCCCCACCCCCACCCCCGGTATGGTACTTACCAGCCCGGGGCCCCTGCTGTCGGATTGACATCACTGCAGATCATACGATCATACGCTTGTTGGATCCATTCCCCGTCGCCGATGAGCAACGACGGAAGTCTGGAAGGACTGTTATCTGCCTGCTGCTTCTATCCCGCTGTGCTGCCCTGTCTCCACCTAGTGCCGGCGAGGAGGGGTCTGTGTGGGGAATTTTGGCATTGGAGAGGTTCAATTTTGGGGGTTTGGGTGTGGTGTGGGGGTTGTTGACCTCCCTCTGGTGGCAGGAGAGGGAGGTCAGGGGGCGGTGTGGAGGGGAACCCCTGGTGTGAGCAGGGGTAACCTTCCAGAGGGGGGAGGGTTGCCTGCCGGTGGCAGAGGCAGATAGGGG
>QEPC01013497.1:1164707-1212224 GCA_003113815.1 Sphenodon punctatus | reverse complement strand
GGCCAAGTTACTGGCAGGGAGGACTGTGGACAATACCTAGAAGCTGCCACTCTATCCCCAGGACCCACCGTCATGGGTCTGGGGCCATCATTCCTTGCACAGAAGGCCAATTTTCCAAAGCATTAAGAAACAGGCACTCCAACCCCAGGACCCACCACCAGGGTTCTGGGGCCAAGTTATAGGCAGGGAGGGCTGTCACCAATACCTAGAAGCTGCCACCTTAGCCCCAGGACCCACCATCATGAGTCTGGGGCCATCATTCCTAGCACAGAGAGTCGATTTCCCAAAGCATCAAGAAATAGCCATTCCAGCTCCAGGACCCACTGTCAGGGTTCTGGGGCCAAGTTACTGGCAGGGAGGGCTGTGGCCAATACCTAGAAGCTGCCACTCTACCCCAAGGACCCGCTGTGACGGGTCTGGGGTCATCATTCCTCGCACAGAGAGCCTTTTTCCGAATGCCCAAACCAAACTGAACAGGACCACACCGAACGGCCGAACCCGAACGTGGCAAACAAACTGAACGGCCGAACCGAACCAGACCAAACCGAATGGCCGAACCCAAACCACGATCTGTTCGCCCATCCCTTTCCACTGGCAGTTGTGGCTTTCATAGTTTGAACAGGAGTGGTTACAGCAGGAGCAGGCAGTGGGGGAGTCATATACACTCACTTCTGGCCCCACATAAAGGTGCAGCCATATAGGCAGGATACAACCATGGCTCCATCCATACAGAGGGACCAGTCAAGAAGGTTGTAATAGGGCAGTTTTCTCCAACAACCAGAGGCAAAGTTGTTATTCTGGATCTCTTTGTATCCATGCCATAAATCCTTGGCCCACAGCCGGCACTGGTTGATGTCCTGGGTGTAGTCCTGTCAAGCCATTTGGACTGAGATCTCTTGAAACACTTCCTCATTCCTATAGCACTTCACAAGGGCATACTGGACCTTCTGCTCCCCCCATAGAGTGATGAAGGCCTTAATCTCTTACTCAGTTCAGGGAATGCAACATTGGCAGGTGGATCCAGAGGAAGTGAGTGGCTGTGATTGAACAGTGGAGGTCATGGTGCTGGTTGTTGCCACACTCTTGGTATTAGTCATGGCCCTGAGGATGGTAATCTTTTGCAAGTCATTCCTGAAAATGGAGCAGCTGGGAAACAGCAAGCATTGGACTCGAACTGCCAACCAAGATGAGCTGTCTGAAAATGGCATGGTGGGCTTTTAAGGCAGACGTTATATGTGCGCCTTGTTCTCTGCACTCAAAGTGTTTGAGAGAGACTGGCAAACAGTAGGTGAGTACAGGAGACAGAGACACTAGCAGGCAGCAGGTGGGCACAGGATCAGCACACTGGCATTGGTGCCTCAAGTATGACAGGGCTTCAACTTGCAGCAAGTATCTAGGAGGGCAGAATATGGGAGAGAGACTGGCAGGCAGCTGGCAGGCACAGAAGCAGCAGACACTTATAAGTTCACCAGCACTCTTTCCCAAGCCTCCTTGGTTGGCACTGCCAAGTTGTCAAGTTGCTGGCAGCACTAAAGACAGGTCTATCCCAGGGGTTCTCTGTGTCCAGCATGGTGCTGTCTGATTTGTTCCCAATGCCAACTGACTAGCAGGATTGGTCAACCATGGGTGAAAACAGACATGACGCTAACCACCCTTGGTGGTTATTTATGCATGTTACAGGGCTGCATAGGACACCAATACAGCCCTGCAACATGCATAAATAACCACCAAGGGTGGTTAAAGGGTGGTTAGCGTCATGTCTGTTTTCACCCAAAGTCTCCTAATTGCTCTCCCTCTCCCTTCTGCCTTTCCTGAAGTGCTTCACAGCCTCATTGCAGGCTGTATAGAGTCTGGGGGGTGGAGGGGCAAAACAAAACAAAGTTTTTAAAACTACTTTTGTTTGAGATTAAATTAAATTTTAGTTACATTAGTAATGAAAACAAATGTAGAAAATCCATTTTAGTTACTAACCTAACTGAAATTAATTGCACACCCCTAGCTGATTTTACCAGGTCAAGTACCAGAATTTTGATGGGTGTACCTATTTTGGGGGTACTACCAGCAGCTTCCTCTCACTTCTGGGAGTTTTGAGTTTGCTCAGCTTTGCAGATCTCAACTGTGGCAAAATATCAATGGGAGGTAAACAGTGTTCCAGTTCAAGCAAACTTGTATCTATGTATGAGCAACATATTAGAGTGGTGATTTTTCTATGCACCGGATATTTTTCTAACGACCTGCAGTTAAAGTAGTTCATCATAAAAATTCACTGAACAAAAGATAGCTATGACTCATGAGTTTATGAACTGATTAATGTGACTTTGACTGTGATGACTACTTTCAGCTTTGTATCCAATGGATTAAAAATATCACAGATCAGCCCTCATGGGTGTAGTAAAGATTTTTTGTACAATTGTGGTTGTGCTTGCTATTCAAACTTTCAGGCAGTTTGATGTTCCAGGAATGTACAGTATCGGTATTTTTCTTTATAAACTCTTGTCCAGCTTTGGCTGGTAGCTGTAGGCAAAAGAAAAGAGAGCCACGAGTTGTTTTAATAACAATCTCTACTGCTTATCATTGCTGCCTCGTGTAATTGTATGGAAAAGGTCAACACGCATTGCGCTACATTTCTCCTCAAAGCTGAACAACTTGGCTATTTTGATTCGGTAGACTTGTAATCCTTTGCTACAGCTCTGAGATGAAAAAAAGAGGATAATTTCAAAATAAAGCACAGATTCTACAACCTTCTAAACACACTTTAGCATAGTTGGCTTGACTAATAACAAAATCTATTATGAAATTGGTGGTGGGGTTATTGCAAAATGTACACTGGACACAAAGTGCAATTGGAGGTGACAGTTTAGCTTTGGGACTGAAACCATGTTCTATTTTCCAGTTGCCTTAGGAAGAGTTCAGGACTGTAACATCATTTCTAATTTTGTTTTCTCTTTCTATGGTGTATTTTACAAACAGCCATCTTAGGCTGTAATTTTGATGCTGATTGCAGCTTCCTAATTGCCTTTATGAACTCAATTCAGTATTTAACATGTTTGAATTGCCTTTAACGAAGTGCATTTTCAAGTTCAAAATATCTTCACATTCAGTTAAACGGGTTCATCAGAATAGTTGCTCAGGATTGTGACCCTTTACTATAAATCAGGGGTGGGAAACCCTCTACCCTGTAGGCCAAACTCACCCCATGACTCATTTTTATTTGGCCACTTTCCTGTCTTTGGATCTGGCCTGTAGACCTAGTTTCTATCCTCAAGCACTTAAAGTGTGAGCTGAGGAAAGAAGGCAGAGGTGAAGGCATGCATTCAAGAATAGGGAAGGATACATGACTTAATTCTGAGGCTTAGTGGAAAGGTGGGATAAAAATGGGAAAAAAATAAAAGCAAGGGTATAAAGAATCCATGATTTGTTGACAATTGTCTGCTATTAAATGGAGCTGTAATAATACGAGTTTGGAACATCATCAACTCTTTCTAGCGCTTATCATGCAAATTTTTGACTAATTTAATATTCCATTCTAATCTAAAATTTGTCGAGGGAAAATCCATGGTATTAGGGAGAGCTATTTGATTCAAGGAGGTATAGTTATCAAGGGGGCACAAGTCCCCAAAATAATGAGTTGTGTCCAAAATAAAATTTAGTGGAAAGAGATCACTTTCAGAGTGGACAATAATCTCAATGTAACAAATTGCTTACCAAAACACTGGTTCTATAAAAAAAATATTGATTGTACTAGTACCCCAAGATGACACAAACGTCATCAACCCAGTTACTACCTGCAAATTCATAGTAGCCATTAAAGAAAATATGTTCTTCCCATGTTTGTTAGCACACCTATACTTAAAACAAGGGGCGGGAATGCCACAAATCATATTAATTAAATTATAGTCTTCTTCCTCTCACAATAATCCTCCTATTCTTGCATTAAAATCTCCTGCCAATAAAAGTCTATCCTATGGAAAATCAGATTTAAGGGTCTCCAAGACATCAAACTCTGATGATCGGGAGGGAGAGAGAGAGAGAGAGAGAGAGAGAGAGAGATAAACATCAGCTATAATCCAGGAATTATCAGGGATAAAAGTAAGTCTAGTAATTTTAAAAGAAATTACGTGTCACTTGCAAATCCAAACTAATAGCCACTAAGATAAGAAGACCATCAGAAGGCATTCCTCCTACAATCAACATAGCAGCAGCAAGTCTAAAACATAAAAATCCATTAACAAAAAAGGCTCTATAGACCTAGGCCACTTTTAGACGATTGCGGTGGCGCCCACGCTTGTTTTTCAAAACTACCGGGAGGCGGGTTTACACGTGACACTGCCGCTGATTATGTGCATGTGTGGGTGCCACGTATCCATTTCCAGCCACGAGCTGACTGGGTCACCGATCGAGGGTGGACATACGTGGCCGGAAACGGACACGCATCGCCCACACATGCGTATAATCGGTGGCGGTGTCATGTGTAAACCCGCCTCCCGGCAGTTTTGAAAAACAAACACGGGCGCCGCAGTGATTGTCTAAAAGCGGCCTATGTCTCTTGCAGCTGATAATAAAACTCAAAATCAGGGTCCACTGATTTTACTCTTGGAGTTTGCTACATTCCAGGACACAATAGAAAATTGGTGTGCCCCATTTGATTTTCTGGAGCTGAGTCACTGATTGCTGCTCTCCAATAGATCAATGCCTAAGGAGTATGAGAAATAGCACCATTATTGCAGATTGATTATCTAAAACCTAGAATTTCAATAGGCATCAGCATAGTAGTATCAACCAGACCTTTTAAAAAGGTCCTACTCAATTGGATAGCTTCCAAAAGTATTTCCTTTTCCGGTCTCTGATTATTAGAAAGTTCTTGATGGATTTGACTTTCTGTATACTCCATCCGTGAAGCGTTGCCTGCTTCAGACAATTTCAATCACATCAGAAAAATGTGAAGGTTCAATCACCAAATCTCTAGAAATAAACCCCAATTAACTGTCTTCTGCAAAGGGGAAGACCTCATACTAGAGGAATTAACACTTATTTTTCATATGATTTAGAAATATTAGCTGTAGATGTGTTAACTGTATAATACTCAGGAGTCTTCAGAGCCAAAGGTAACACTTCATCCTTAGAATTCTGTGTTCTCTCCTGAACACAGAAAGAAGGAATGGTCACTATCTGGAGAGCCAACCTTCTCCCAAGTAATCTATTTATCTGAACATGTCCAAACTGGGGAAAAGATGTCAGAGTAAGAAAACCTAATTGTCTTATACTCTTCTTGTCTCGAGAGACTGTCTCTGTCCTTACACTAGTTCCCATAACATCTATATCTTTCTCACTGAGGAAGCATAAATTTGTTCTCGTCAGAGTTCTCTACTCTTTGCAAAAAAATTCCTGTGAATTTTAACCTTTTCCTAGGTACCCAGATCTGTTGAACTAAATTCCAGTTCTGAAACTCAACTTCCTATCTTAAGCAATGAGCTTTAGAATATAAAGGTTAAATATATTCAATTGCAGCACACAGAAAATGTAAATGTAAATAAAAAGCCAGCAGATCCCGAATGACCAGGTGGTTAAGAGATAAATCCTTAGGTAGGTAACTCCTAGAGGGTATAGAGTTAAACTTAAAGCAAAGTGCAGGTGCCCAATTTAATCTTGTGGCCATATCTTAAAAGAATCGGGTGAATAAGACAGGGGAACATCCTTGGAGACTTCTTGTGGCAAGAGTGTTTCCTTTAAGGTGGAACCAGAAACATTATGATTTTTAGATGACAACTGGCTAGAAGACACCAAACTAGGGGGGCATATGGAATGAGTAGCAAAATCAAATTGGATAGCCTTATTCTGCAGTTTCTTGTCAGGGCTATTGATTAACACAGTTGATGTTTGTTTATACATGTCACAATAAATTGATCATTTATCTAATGACTTCATACAATCTCTGGGTAAGTTTGAGAATTCCACCCATGAGCGTCCTACTAGAACCCGAAACTGAAATAATGGTTCTTTTATAAATCCCAACATATTCACTAGAGCTGAACATTTGCCAATTATTTCCTCGGTACATAATTTCTGGATTAAGAGAAATTCTGAGTTAGTAGCCTTCATAAAATTCTCAAACATAGACAAAGTTAAATCCCTCTGCTCTTTCATCAGAAAATGAATTCTCAGAAGGAAAGTATTCTTAGCACCCTAGTCTGGTATTAAAGAAGGTTCAGATACAAAAAAATGAGTCAATGTGGAATTTATCAGACAGGCACGGTGCGCACCGAAGGGCATCAGGGGTACCTGCCCCTCCTGATGCTCTAGTTTGTCAACTTACCTATAGGAACATGCCTGGCAGCCCATCTGATGATCAGATCAATTTCTGACTCGCCGCAGGTCACAGAACTGTTATTGGATCCCAGCAGCAGCAGCCAATTGAAACTTCCAGGTTGTGGGGGCGGGGGGGGGAGGCAGCGCTGGAAAACTGTGTGGTGGGGTGGACTGGGAGACACTGGGGAATGGGGTTGAAGGGGACGCTCTGGAGCCAGCTGCCTGGCCCACATAGATACAGCTGGGAGTGGGGCCTGGCTGGAGTGGCTGTGCTAGTGAGGGAGGAGGCAGGAGGAGGAGAGCCGGAGTTCCATAAGGGTACAATGCACTTTGGGCCACTGGGGGAACCATCCAAATGCACTGTATGAGAAATTGAATTTCTCAACCCTATCCATTGGGGGGGCAGACTTTCATAGAGCCCTATGGGCTCAATTTTAAATGGCACCTGAGCCATTTAAAGGCTCCCAGGCTAGATGTGTGACTGCGCCCATTTAAAAAAAGCTTGGGGAAGAGGCAGGGCCGGTTGGCATGCATGTTCAGTGAAGGTGTGAGCTGTTTTGCTCTGCTGAGCTGCATTCTTGGCACCATTTTGTGGAGTGTCCTGGCATGGTTGTGTCAGGTGCTGCTACCAGCGACTCCGCTGGGCTCCAGATGGGACTGCTGTAAGCAGCCACGTCATAAAAAACTGGACACTCCCAGGACTAGTAAACAGACAGGGGGCAGTGTTACGCCCCCTGGAGGCAGCACAGGGAGGGACGCACCGCAGGCAGAGCCTGATGGCAGAACAACAGGGTCGTTGGGGATGCTGAAGTGTTTGGCGCGCATTCACGTGCAAAAGGGGCAGAGCCATGGGAATAAAGATGGTGACCTGCAGTAGTAGCATCGCCGGAGATCAGCTTGCTGTGAGACTGACCCCCTTGCAATTGCAAGTGAACGGAGAGAGTGAGTGTCTTGGAGTAGCATTGCATGTGCGTGTGTGGGAGTGAGTGATCAGTGTGTGTGAGTGAGTGTGTTAGTGAGTATTCGTAGGTGATGGGTGAACAAAGGTGCAGCGTGGGAAATTAAGGGAAAGCGGGCGAGTGGTGGGTGGTATGGGGTGTGGGCTATTGTGTACAGTTGTTTCTCTGCACCATCTTCCCTCTCGTCGTTGGGACCCTTCCTCCTGAATATTCCCCAGTGTGAGTATCTACATTCCTCCCCTTTTTCCTTGGTTCTAGCCCCTGTTTCCCTCACCTTTCGGCACCATTTTCCCCACTCCCTGGTCACGGTGTTGGAGTCTGGTTGGGTGCAGTGTGGCAGAGTGGTGAAGGTGATTGTGGGGGGGTTTTACACAGGGCCTTGGCATCTCCTCCCCCATGATGATCTTGCCTCATCTCCAGTAGGGGATTTAGGGTTCTATAAGATCCTGAGGGGTTATTTTCCTCCATATACACATAAGAACCCCGCTGTGTGCTAACTTTGTTGGGTGTTGAATGGTACCCCTGGGTCCACTATACCCCGCTATACCCCTCCTATTCTAACAGGTTGGGACTCAGAGGAGACTCTGTTTAGCTCACTGAGTGAGCTCACTTTCTGATTTTATGTTTTGGGCTATGGCGAAAGCCAGCATTGTCAATAAAATTATTGAATTGAATTGCGTGAGCTCACAGTGGTAAGCAGTTGCTTGTTGGATGGACACACACAACCCCTCCCCACAGAGGTGCATCCTGCTGCCAGTGGCCAGCCTGACTGTGAAGTGGTGCAGTGGCAAGTACTAAATTTGGGGGGGGGATGCAAGACATTGGGGAGTAGTGGGGGGACTTGAGGAGGCTGACTGGAGAATGGGGCTGGGGGAGATGAGGCTGATGGAGAGGCTGACTGGAATGGGGCTGGGGGAGGGGTGAACTTGAAGACAGTTGAGAATGGGGCCGTGTGGTAAGGGGGGCTGGGGCTGGCTTGGAGACACTGGGAAAATGGGGATGAAACAGAGCAGTGAACCATGTTTTGCGGGACATGTGGAACTCCTTGCTGCTGTTTTTGTGGTGTGCTGAGGATAATATGGTTGCCTTAAGATCTGGTTGTGGTTTCAGTGGTTTGCTTTTGCTTGTTGTGCATTTGCAGGTGCACTGTTGGTTTCCCCCCTCCTCCTCCAAGCATGTGCAAAGGCCATGGTCATTTTCTGGGGTCCCCACTGGCCATGGCTACTCTTAGTTAAAATTGGTCCCTTTCTTGACTGTTTTCCATGTAAATTGTCTGCTTTCTGTTTTTTGGGTGGAGTACCCAGGGGCTTGGATGGAAGGGTTTCCAATCCAATATTTGCTGGAATGTTCCTTGCATTTTAAAATGGCCCTGACCTTTGCAGTTTGGTGGGATGTTGTGGCAGGCTTTTTCACTAATGACTAATCATTGCATGAATGCTCCCTGTCTGGTTGCAGCAGAAGCTGTCTCTTACATTGCAACAGAGCTGTGTAACATGTTTTGGAGAACAAGTGGAAATGCTTGCTGCTGCTTTTATGGTATGCTAAGGACTGCACATAATGTTGTTGCCTTAAGATGGTTTGCTTTGCTTGCTCTGTGTTTGCATGATGCATTGTTGCTTTCCCTCTCCCCTCCCAAGCATGAGTAGAGAGGCCATTTTGTAAATTTGTGGGTCCACTGGTCGTGGCTACTCTTTTTTTAAATGATCCCTTTGCTGTTTCATTGCTGCCCCCTGCTGTAAAGTAGTTTCTGGCCTCTCTGTGTGCTTTTGAGAATCTTGTCTGGGGTTTTTTTGAGAAACAGAAATTCATTGTTTAATGTTTAAATCTGGTTTATTCAGCCCCAAACCAGGCAGGGTGCAAAAGATACCCCATGATCTCATCTTGCTGCATGTCTAGGCTGCTGTTCTGGTTGCAATACAGGCCTGCAACTGGCCAAACCTTTAAAAAAAGGCCTGTTTGTTTGGACTGGCATTTGGCTGCCAGGGATACAGTGTAGGTACTAAGGATGCTGGTCTGGATGGGACTGGCTTGGTTGAAATACAGGCCTGCAACTGGCCAAACTTTAAAACAAGGCCTGTTTGTTTGGATGGGCATTTGGTTGCTGGGGATACAGTGTAGGTACTAGGGCTGCTAGGTAGGAGCATGACAGAAGAGAAGGCTGCAGATAACAAGGAGACCCCTTTCCCCTGTCCCACAATGAACCCATCTCTTCACCGTCTTCTTCTTGTGCACCAAGACAAAACCCTTTCTCTCCAACTTCTCCTCTGTCCTGTCCTTCTCTTCCCTTTCATTCTCTTCTGATTCAGCTTGTCACAAGACAGGGAACTAACTCAGTCCTCCCAGTTCTCCAAGCCAGAAGGAAGGCTTGTCCCAAAGCCTACACCTTCAGAAGACTACAGGTAACCAAGGAGGGCATGACAATTGAAGGTTCAGGATAAAGGTGGGATGGCAACGTGATCTATTTTTCAGTTCAACCCTCCCACTGTCCACCAGCCTCAAACCCCACCAGTTGCCACTGGTACCAGAGGAGCATTCTCACAAGTGGACTTTGATAGAGAACTTCTGGAGAGGTCACCAGAGGTTGGGGAAAGCATACTGGCTAGAGGGAGGGTGGGAGTTAATTAGTTTGGAATGACTCGTGACTTTAATCTCATTACTCAACTAAACAAAAATATTTAAATTACCAACTAAACCTATTATCAAAATATATCAAATCAATACTCATACCTCCCAACAAGGGAGATGCCAAACAAACTAAAACAATATTCATAAATAAATAAAATTAAGTAAAACAAATTAAACCATTTGTGAAACATGAAGATAGACTGCCACCTTTGGAAATCCACAGTCCTAATATACCTGGAACAGGGGAAAGGAGATGATACACAGGTGTGGCAGGAGAAAGGTCCCATCAGTTATGTATCAGGTTAAAACACACACACACACACACACACACACACAGAGCAACCCCCAGGATAAATAAACCCATGCCCTGGACCTTCCCTTTCCTCCCTCCATCCTGAGTACACCTACCACCAAATCCTTTTTGGCTCATGGGGTTTGCATTGATTTTCAAAGAGGGACATACTCCATTCCTGTTTTAAATCTTTGAGTTTTCTGTGCTGCACATAAGCCCAAATTTCAGCAAATCACCTTTTTGAATTTGTATATGTGTGGTATAAACCTCATTAAAAATATTCCTGTGGCAAAACATTGTACACATAAGTACATATTATGTGCACACACATAAGTAATTCCATAATAAAAAAACCTCCAGTTTACAAGAACAGTGAAGGCTCTTGCAAATTCAATCACACACTAAAAAGCATGGAAATTGCAAGTTAAGGCTACTGGCTTAACTTGCACACCATGTTAGCAGTAAAGATATTGTACAGTCTCACATATTGTGCCCACTTACAACTTAGGCTCCATGCACCCACACTTTGCCTTCATCTTTCAGCCCCAATCCTTGTCCTCTTTGCAGGTTGGTGGCAACACTGAAGCTGGGGACAGGAGGGCGTGAGCTGGCCCCTCACCCTCTCCATTTCCTCTTTAAGAAAGATAGAATTTAAGAGCTCTGGCTCCCACCCCTTCTCCCCCTCTAATATACTTAGTCCCAGCCCTGTAACAGAGAACTCAGGACTCCTGGCTTCCAGCCTCTCCACCCCATTCTAATCCAGTTGGCTGTACTCCCTTCACAGGCAACTCAATAGTCCACATTCCAAGCCTGTTCTCCTCTCTCCTGCTCTCAACCTGGGTCAAGTTGCCCCTCTAACCCTGTAGTCCCCACTCTCCTCACAGAGAACTCAAAAGTCCAGGGAAATACAATGTTTGTCTGTATGTGTCATATGAAACAGACGTGGTTGTGTGGAATGACAACAACAACAAAAACAGGAGAGGAAATGGAATAACAGGGAGGGAGGCTATTGGGAGTTAAAGGATAGGGAGTCGGCTATGGTAAGTGAGTAAAATGATAGGACTGCTCCCCCCGGTATCCCATCGGTCTTCTGAATCAGTTATTTCGCTCAGAACCTTGTTATTGTAACTATTTCTAATTCCTCCTGTCATTCCGCCCACTTACTTAATCATGCACACTCTTTGTATTTTTTCCTGTCATTCCAACCATTCTGCTTACTGCATCTGGTGCCGTCCTCATCATTTCACATCCTCTTGCCTTCCCTGTGTATTCCCAAAGATGCAACTGTGTTGTATAATTTCACAATCACTTAATTGGATGTTGAAATGACAATGGTATTTATTTAGAAATTGGCATTGCTATTGCCTACATTCCTTTTTGTTAATTTCAATGCATACCCAACTTAGTTTTAATTAAATATTTGTATATGACTCTACCCAGCTTCACTGTGCTCTGGGAGGGCAGTGGAGACTAGTGAGTGAGACGGATTGTTGTGAGCCATTAGTCAGCTGTCCCATTCTGCACAACTGAAATGAAAGGCTAGAGGGAAAAGAGGGTGTGGCCCCCAAACTGCAAAGAGGAAGAGGAATGGGGCTGAAAGACGAAGGCAAAGTGTGAGTGCCTGGAGCCTTAGTTGTAAATGAGCACAATATGCGAGACTGCACAATGTCTTTACTGTTAACATGGAATGGAAGTAAAGGTGAGAGTTTTAACTTGCAATTTACATGCTTTTTAGTGCATGATTGAATTTGCAAAAGTCTTAACTCTTCTTGTAAACCGGAGGGTTTTTTAATATGCAATATCCAATTTTTTTATTAAATACCATACAATGGAGAATGTTTGTCCTGCTTGTGGAGGGCAGGGCATTGAAGTCAGGAAGTACCTGGGTGTGCCTAACCAGCTCAGGGGAGCAGCATAACGGCCCATGAACAAAGGGCAGGAAAGACATCAACCTGCTCTGAACGGCTAATAGCCACCAAGGGGCGAGGACCGTCAAAACCCCAGGCTCCACCCAGGAAAGAGACGGTTCCTGGGAGGATGGAGGGGCACTCAGCCAAGGACTTCTAAGGACTAGGGAAAACCTGGGAGTTCAGTTCACTCTGGGAGAACTCAAGGGGGCAGTGTGTGTGTCCAGGAGCCAAAGTGGCCGACCAGCGTGCCTGGCATTCAACAGCCTGAAGCAAGGACTAGTGTTAGTGTATACAAGTGAGTTAGTCTTGCATTGGGTTCCGTTTTATTTTTCCTGTTGCTTTCTTGTAAGACTCTGTGCTGCTCTTCACACAATCTCTATTCATTAAAGCTTTTCACGTGTTCCCAGTCAGTTCCTCGTGCAAGGGGGCCAAATCTGGGACCTTCTGGGCAGTCTACACTGCAGGGGAGCCTAACCTCAAGTAAGCCCCAGTGGCAGTTCTAACCTCCCCCCCACCCCCAAGCGTACAGGAAGAGGAGCAATCCTGTTACACCACCTCTTCCCTCATGAGCTGCCTGTGGCAGGATGGGTGCGGGATATTACATTTTTAGAAATAAATTTTAGAAAAAATAAATGTCCCACTGTGGCCTCTGAGATCAGTCGGGAGCACTTCCTGCAGGTACCATCTGCCTGTCAAGTTCGAACAACAGGGAGCTGCAGAGAGGCACGCTCAGTGGCTACCCCATAATTATGAGACTCCCTTTCCCTTGTAGGTTCATCTAAGCCTGAGCCTGCTTGTCTTCCAGAGGCCATGTAAAACCTTTCTCTTTAGCAGGTAGGTTTGGGGTGTTGTGGATTAGGAGATTGTATTTGAGTTTATTTGTTTATTGCTTAATATATTAGAGGATTTGAAGGGTTTTATTTGGTTTTGTGTGTGTATTTTTGAATATATATATTTATTGTAAACTGCCTTGAGCTTTAAGGGAAGGGTGGGATAAAAACATGAATAAATAAATAAATAAATAAAACTGCTGAGCACCTAGCAACTTTTCTATGGGCAGAGTTTCAGAAGAGCTCAGCATGAGCTGGGTAAACAGGGGTGGAGCTGTCTGGGAAATCTTTCCCCAGCTGTGGTCTCAGAACTTTTTAGAAAATCAGACTCATCATATTTGTGTCTTAATCCTTTCATAGTCTAAGGATTTTAAGAGCCTGGATTTTCCCGCTTATACTATTAATCAGGAGTGAAAGAAACTCTGCTGAAGTCACTGGGGTTATATCGACATAAAGCAATAAGAAAAGCAGACCCAGGCAGCCCAATCCTCACTTCACTTTGCTGTCCGGAGCCCCGTTGAAGCCAACAGAGCTTGTGCTGGTTATAGGGAGTGATGCTCATCAGTTTAGTTAGTCTAAGATGAGTTAGACAAAATAAAATGACAACAAAGGGAAGAAAAACTACATTAAATGTGTAATTTTCAATTACTAGTATATCTTTGAATGTATGGACCATCATGGCTACAAAACATGTGGCAGGTGTTTGTATGGAGCTAATAGTGTGTCTGGAGATGTATTTTGCACACTGCTGTTGGATGGACGTCATCCAGGAAGTCAGAGACCTAGTATTTGAGGAAGGGATGTGCCTGGCTATGGCACTGGTGATTGGTTTCCATTTGCTTTATAATGAAAATATTGTGACATCAAAAACAGATTTGATTAAAACAAAAAAAAAGACATAAAACTGCAAAGTACCACCACAAACAGCTTCTGAATACATTTTCTCAACTATTACAGGTGCAGGAAAACTTGATCGCAATACTGGAGAGGGAATGGAAGGGAGGGGAATGTGACAACAAAGGGAATACAGAAAGAATAGGTATTGCAAGGGGAATGCACAACCCATCATTCAATTTGTGAAATTTCAGTTTGTTGCATCCCAGGATAGTTTCTGGGACAGAACTGGTGGGAGGGTCTATCCCAATATACCAAACCTATAATGGTGGAACAAGCAAGTAATGGCAGAAACATTTGTTCTGGTTGCCACACACATCCAGCGATGCCACCAGAATCTGAACACTTTGGATTTGCTCTGTAGTTGATTTGTATATGGCTATCATTACATCTGATGGCATCTATTGTTTTAGGCCGCCTACAGATTTTTGCAGGCATTAGTTTGCACATGGCTCATATTTCAATGTTCTCTCTCAACCAAAAGAGCAAAACATACCTCTTTTTTTAAAAATGAAAGCCTATACAATGGAGATAATTGGAGCATGATTATGAGCCCCCTGTAGCCAGGTCAGAGGAAATATTCTTCAAACTGAGAGTCCTTAAGCTAACTTATTGAAATATTGGGTATTAGCAGACATAATACTACCCGTTCGTTTAGGTGGCAAACATGCTGTCAGGACCCAGGTCTTCAACCCTCACCCTTACACCGTTTTTATATAAGTTGGATTTCTCCTGCAGTTTAAACCTGCAGGGCTGGGAAACCCCTGCCGGAGGGAGGGAGGGAGGGGGAAGATTTTTAGATGCTCCTCCATGAACTGGAAGTTGTCCGGAGGTCAACAGAAACAGAGGCACCGTGAGACTCCCAGGTGTTCTGAGACACAACGTAGATGTTCAGAGACCAGTCTTATCTATGCCACATCTCAGAACACTCGAGAGTCACATGGCATTGCTGTTTCTAATGGCGTCTGGGTGACTTCTGGTTCACAGAGGAGCATCTAAAGGCCCCCCCCCCGGGGGTTCCCCAGCCCCCTCAGGTTTAAACCGCAGGAGAAATCCCATTCATAAAAACGGTCTTAGGGTTCTTGGAGCAGTGGCTAGGCCTGCAGTGCCACTACTTCACCTTGCCTTAGGCCAGGTCACTTCTCCCAAGAGGCCTTCCTGCCTTGCCACTCCCCCTCCTGCCTGTCTCCCACCCCTGTCACACCTCCCAGCTTCCTGGTTGGCTGCCAGACAGCATATAAGCCTATCTGGTAACACCAGGAAGCTGGGTGAAATAACCACCTTTCCCTCCTGTGGGGTTCGAGGAAGGGAAAGGGAACCCCACGGGGAAAAGGAGGAACGGGAAGGGCTGGGTCGTGCTCTCAACCTCAGTTGCTAGGCTATGTCCGGGAAGGAAGAGGCACTGCCGGAAAAAGAGACCCCTCAGCTTCTTAGGGTGGTGGTCTGGAGGGATCAACCTCTCCCCACCTAGATCATCATAGGGGCGCAGGCCAAGCCTTTTCCCAACCAGGGAATGCCACACACAAGTATTCCTCACGCTCGGGAACCGGAACCAGGAGGGGAAGTATAGGGATAGCGTGAGGGAATCACAGTGCACAGAACCCAGGGAAGAAGGGAAGGGATAGGACCACGCACTCTCAGGGCCCTCAGGCCACCACGTGAAAACAAGGAAGGTAAGGGAAGGTACTTACAGTTATCCACGAACACGCTCTTACTATCGCACACACTCACTCAGTCACACCTAGTCACGCTCAGCTTCAATCAGTTCACTTAACACAGCAGTCAAAAGAATCAGCAGGGGGCCAGTCTCACAGGGTGAGGCTCTGTTCACCGGCAACGCCGCTCTGTTTGTTGTCTCCTTATAAAGGCGGTGCCAGCACTTTGCTCTGCAGACACGCAGAGTAACGTAGGGATGTTCTAAGGGGCGTGTCCAGCTGTTGCATGCTTGCGGGGGGCGTGGTCGAGTGCCGCAGTGCTGGTGTCAGTGGTGGCAACTCCGGGGAGGGTGACAAGAGGGGGTTTCTTGGCGATCCCGGGGGGAGCGGAATTTCTGCCCTGGCTCCCGCCTTCTCCTGATCCGGAAGGTTCCTAGGTGCCATGTCCTTTGCCTGCCTTGTTTGTGCGGTGCCCTTGCCCTGGTACCACCTCCTTCCTTGCTTCCTCAGGCCCCAGGGCCTGACACCTCCTCACCCGTCTTTTTCCTCACACACCCGTTTATGTGCTTGATCCTGTCAGCCTTGCTCCCCAGTGCTTTGTTCCCCAGTGCCTGCTCTTGTCTCCCAGTCTTGCTCCCCGTTTTGCGTGTTCTGGTGCCCTGATCCTGACTCTTTACCCCAAACTCCCATGTCTTCCCATGTCCCAGATGCCCTTCACCTCACAACCCTTATACACACAGCATGTTCTTATGTCCGTTTGTGACCTGATATGCGTTTGCTATCCAGTTTGCTGGTGGACAACAAAGAGTATGTCCTTGCTCATAGCCATTGTTCTATCTAATATAAGGCCCTGTAAGGCCCTTCACGGTCTGGGCCCCTTGTACCTCAGGGACTGCCTCGCCCTCCACGCCCCAGAGCGGCTCCTTCGGTCTGCCGGGGGTGACTTCTTGGAGGTCCCCCGAGTTAAGCCGGGGCTCACAATGGAGAGGGCATTCTTGGTGGCTGGGCCGCATCTTTAGAACACCCTCCTGGAGGAAGCTGACCTGGCCCCAAGCCTTTTAACATTCCAGCGGGCTTGTAAGACCTGGCTGTTTGCCCAGGCCTTTGGGGAGGGTGGGTTAGGGTTTTAGCACCACCCTACCTACCCTTATTTATTTTTTGATTTTGTCTTAACCCTGTTTTAAATTGTTTATATCATTATGATTGTTTTATATTTATATTATTGTATTTTTTACTCTTTTAAAATTGTTAGCCACCCTGAACTGTTTTACAGGAGGAGCTGGGTATAAATTGATAAATAAAAATAAAATAAAAAATAATATCAGTGGCTACAGACAGGGTACAGGAAAGATAACCAGAGGTGGAAGGCATGAATTATCCCATTGGGTCCCAGGTAGAGCTGCAACCGGGCACCTGAAGATTTGGGCACCTCCAGTGAACCTGAGGCACCCAAATTGACCTGGTCCCATCTGAGCACCATCAATGCTCAAATGGGACCGGACAGGCTGCTCGAATGCGCTGGCTGGCCTTTGAAAATGACAGGCCACATACGGGATCGCAACAGAGTCTAGCTCTGCAGTGGTTCCAACCGGGGACTGTAAGTTTCAGAGGCCACTCTGTCTACCCGCAAAGTGCCTCTCAGGAATTCAGCATGTTGTTCTAAAGAATACAGAGAGTTGGAGGCCACCAGGGGGCGTCGCTGGGAATAGCTGTGCCTGGTTACAGCTCCAGTGAGGCCTATACCTAAAATGATCACAGAAAGCTACAAAACTAAATCTTCCCTTCAACAAGGGGTAGCCATTGAAATCTAAACTTCGGAGGCACAAGAAAGTGCAAAAAAAATCTTCTTAAAAGGGAAAAAAGCTGATTTCCCAGCGTCCTTCTCCTGAGGCCTGCTCGGCTGAAACTCCCACCCTGAAGGACAAAATGGCTGCTGCTGCTGCTGAGCCAAGAATAAAAGCTCTTCAGGTCGAACTGCGAATGTGCGAATAAGCGAGAGCAGCCAGAAGCGAGCGCTCCTCCAAGCCTCAAAAGAAAACGGCCCCAAACCGTGCAATTACTCAACAAATTTTTTTTTTAAAAGTGAGTAGAAATAATGCCAGCAAAGCCTAGGGAAGAAAGAGGGAAAAAAAAAGTCAAAGGAGTGAGAGAAACTCAAATGGAGCGATATGTGAAACTGCGCCAAGGGGAAAAGAGCGGGGAGGAGGCCCGGGCTGCAGAACGCTCTAAAATAGCGCCCGCAATAACCGCGGGAGTAAATGAGGCCACAGAAGGGGAGGATTCCCCAGAAGAGACTGAAATGGAAGAGGAGGTTAATGAGGGGGGCCCAATCATGAGGCTGCTTTTAGAACTAAAGACAGACTTTAAAAAAGATATGGAGAAATTGAGAGCCTCAGTGGAGGCAGGGAACAAAAAACTGGAGGGGCTGGTGCAGAGATTAATCACTGCAGAGGAGAGGATCTCTTCCATAGAAGACCATGCGGTCAGTACTGAGGAGCAAATGACAACGCTCCAAGAGAAAGTACACTTGCTCACACAAAAAACAGAAGACCTAGAAAATAGGTCCAGGAGAGACAATTTGAGATTCGTGGGCTTCCCAGAAGGGATTGAAAAAGGTGAAATCAAAGATCTGCTTTGGGAGTTCCTGAGAGATCAGTTCCCAGAAAATCAAAAAATCCAGAAACCTGAAATTATCAGAGCCCACAGAACGGGGAGAATGCCTAACAAGAATTTTCCAAAGCCAAGAACAATTATTGTCAAGTTTGCTAGCTTCACTGCAAAGGAAGAGATCCTAAAAGAAGCGCGTAGGAAGAAAGATCTGAAATACAGGGATGAGTGCATTAAAGTATTTCCAGACTACGCAATGGAGACCATGAACAAAAGAAGAAAATGGACCAAATATTTCACAGTGTTAAACGAGAGAGGATGGAAACCAGTATTGAAATTCCCAGCAAGGATGGTAGTGAACATAAATGGGAAATTTAAGGTCTTCATGGAGACAGAGGAGCTGGAAGCTTTTCTGCACCTTGCATCAAAAGACAGTAACTGAGAATCAAAGTTAAAGAACAAACTATATCAGTTAAGGTTTGGGGCCAAAATATTAAAATATTAATAGGAGTCAAGGGGGCTTAATACAGACCTCCAGACAGAGACTCCTAACAAGGGGGAGGCTTGGAGGGGGGTAAGTCTCGCGAGGGTGAGAGAAAAGGTTTATGTTTTTGGTTAGGCAAAGTAACAAGATAAACATGTTAAGAATGTGGATGCGTAAGAAGGAGTGGGGGGAAGGAGAGGAGATGGTGGGGGGGATGTTTGGGGGAAGTTGGGTTAGGGAGGGAGAGGGAGGCCTTGATGTTGGGGAAAAGAGGCACAAGAGCTTAACTAAAGAAAGGGTAAGGAGGGCAAAGATAAAATGTAAGTGGGCAACTGAGAGTTGGCAGAGAAGGGAAAACAAGAGTCCAAGAAATATGAATAAAATCAATGAATGATATCAAAATGTTAACCCTCAATGTGAGAGGGCTCAATTCACCTCAAAAACGAAAAAGAGTTAGAGAACTTACAAAAGAATTTAGGATAGATATTTTAGGCTTGCAAGAGACACATTTGTTGGAAGGGGAAGTGCATAGATTTATGCACAAAAAAATGGGGCAGGTTGTTGCATCGTGTGCCAAGAGGAAAAAAGCAGGAGTACTGTTTGTTATACAGAACTCGTGTGACTTTAAAATAAGCAATATAGTAAAGGATGAAGAGGGAAGATTTTTACTAGTCTCAGGGTTACTCCAAAAGAGAGAAGTTACACTAGTTAATATGTATGGTCCAAATGTAGATCAGGTCAAATTTTATAAAACCTTCATTCCAATAATATTACAGAATAGGAAAGGAATATTAGTGATTATGGGGGATTTAAACACTCTTCTATCTAAATGGGACACCTCAAAGACAATACCTCTGAACAAAAGACAGCAGAACATAAAAGATTTATTTGAAGACGAGGGTTTGGTAGATACATGGAGACATCTTAATAAGCAGAGTAGGGAATATACTTTTTATTCCAATGTCCATAATTCTTACTCCAAGATAGATCACATACTAATATGCAAAAATGAGACTAAAATATGCAAAAAGACTTATATTGTACCAATAGTATTTTCAGACCACAATGCGTTGGGGATCAATGTAAAGCTAGAAGCCAAAACAACACGTGGGAAAGCCCAATGGAGGCTTGATAGATCTCTTCTTAAAAATAAAGACAGTAAAATTAAACTAGAGGGAGAAATTAAGGAATACTTCGAGTTAAATCAGGGGTCTGTAGAACTAGTTTCCACATTGTGGGAAGCAGCAAAAGCCACAATAAGGGGTAAGGCCATAGCACTTTCAGCTCAAATTAATAATAAAAAAAAGGAAATACGAATGGAAACTTATGCAGAGCTCAAAAAATGGGATAAAATTAATAAAAATACCCCCTCTAAGCTGGCAGCAAATAAGCTCCAGAGAATAAAAGAAAGAATAAATGTCCTTGAATTAGAAAAAACCACAAAACAATTAAAGTGGATAAAATTTTATTATCATAATAACAGTAACAAAGCAGGCAGGGCTCTAGCCCAGTTAGTTAAAATACAACAACAGAAAGCCAATATTATCAACATTATTGGAGAGGATGGTGTGGAAGTGTCAAGCACGGATGAGATCCAGGACACTTTCGTGAGATTCTACAGGAATTTATATGCCTCTTCTAATCCAAAACCTGAAGAGATAAAAAAGTTTGTAGACGAATTAGGTTTTCCCAGATTTAATAGAGCACAATCCAACTTTTTAAATGACATAATAACAGAGGAAGAGGTGGCAAAGGTCATCAAAAATTTAAAAAGAAATAAGGCCAATGGGCCTGACGGCTTCCCTGCAGAATTTTACCAAACTTACAGCAAAATTCTAGTGCCACATCTTACTAGGGTATACAATGACATTCTACAAGTAGGGAAAATGCCACATACATTTTACGAGGCGCAAATAACATTAGTACCTAAGCCGGGAAGGCCCCAAAATCAATGTGGAAGCTATCGCCCAATTTCCCTGCTAAATAACGATTTTAAGATCTTCTCAAAAATTTTGGCAACCAGGTTAGCAGGAATTATAGGGGAAATAATTCACCCGGACCAAACAGGTTTCATTCCTAGAAGGCAAGGAGTAGATAACATCAGAAAAGTAGTGAACTTGGCATATGCGCAACAGGGGGAACCACAACCAACAAATTCGATAATAGTAGCAGCTGATGCAGAAAAAGCCTTTGATTTCTTAGAAATTAATTACCTATTTGAAGTACTAGAGAAGGTGGGAGTAGGAGGCAATTTTTTGAAATGGATTAAGGCAATATATGCTCAGCCCAGATCACAACTAAAAATTAATGGGGAATTGTCTGACACATTCGAAACGCAGAGGGGGACTCGTCAGGGATGCCCATTATCCCCACTACTGTTCAATATGGCAATAGAGGGGCTGGCAGTGGCAATACGCCAAAATAAAAAAATAAAGGGAATCAGGGTAGGTGAAAAAGAATACAAACTGGCACTATTTGCAGATGATTTAATTTTATTCCTAAGGGAACCGCAACAAACCCTCCCAGAGTTAATTCAGACTATAGAAAACTTCGGAAAAGTATCGGGCTACAAAATAAATAAAGATAAATCACAAGCGCTGATATTTGCAAAGAACAAATTAGAGTTAGATGAAATTAAAAAGATTAGCCCATTCCCAGAAAAAATAAGGGGAATCAAGTATTTAGGAGTAACAATAACAAAAAACTGTAAAGACCTCTACAAAGCAAACTTTCCAGAAGTAATTGATAAAGCAAAAAAAGATTCTGAAACCTGAAAAAATTTAGAATGCTCTTGGTCAGGAAGAATCAATCTACTCAAAATGATACTCCTTCCCAAATTCATTTACAAATTTATGGCACTCCCAATAGTATTACCCAATACATTTTTCAAACAGGTGGATGAGTTAATCAGAGACTTGGTTTGGAGAGGGAAAAAGCCGCGTATTAAAAAAGAAACCATGTTTATAGCAAAGGAAAAAGGGGGATTGAATACTCCAGATATCAAACTGTATCACAAAGCTGCAGTGCTCGGGGCAATACAATATTGGTACCAGGAACCTAGTAACCCTGGGTGGATAGCAATAGAAAAAGACCTGACAGATTCAGTAACTCTAGCAGAACACCTGGTAGATGAAGGGAAGTTAGCAAGTGAAAAAGCCAGAGGTCACCCGTTTGCTAAACAGCTGATCTCAGTCTGGTCAGGGATACTTAAAAAAATGGGGATAAAAAAACAGGCGTCACCATACTCACCGATCCAACGAATACATATGAGAGAATCACGGGTGGCCCATAAGTTGGTCCTAACACTAAAGGAAAAAGGGATAAAGAAAGCAGAGCAATTATTTGCTGGAAACAAATTTAAATCATTAAAAGATATAGAAAAAATAACGCAATCTAAGATTAGTGTGTTCCAATACTTACAACTGAAGAGTATCTTCTTAGACACAAACTGGGTAGATAGTTTCAGGAGAGAACCAAGTGAGTTAGAAAAAACGCTCTTTAGTCTCACAGGAAGCAGGGGTAAACTCTCCATGATCTACAGAGGTCTGAAAGAGCTGACATACCCACCCAAACATAATTACATACCAAAATGGGAAAACGACCTGAAAAAAGAACTTACAGAAAAGGACAGGGAGGTTATGTGGAAACACATGTATAAATGCTCAACAGCGTTAGGGGTGAGAGAGACACAAATAAAAGTGACAACTAGATTTTATTTAACCCCTGCGCAGCTTAAATATGGTGGAGATAGAAACGAAAAGGGGAGGTGTTGGAAAGGATGTGGTAAAATGGCAGACCTAAAACACTGTTTGTGGGAGTGTGTTTATGTTAATAGGTTTTGGAGTAAAGTGTGGAAAGTGCTAAACACAGTGAACAAGGGGGTTGTACCTTTTAGAGTGGAATTGGGGGTTTGGGGCATATACCCTGAAAGCAATGTATTAAAAAGACATCAGGATGCATTGATAACATTATGTTTGGCAGCGCTCAATACTATAACAAGGCACTGGAAGACGGAAGGACCCCTGCCGTTTCAGGAGTGGATTTCAAGAGTCTGGTATTTGTTTATCATGGACAAAATGCAAAATAGCTTATTGAGCCAGACAGATGAAATAGATGAAAAAAAGGAAAAAAGGAAGAAGAAAAGAAAAAATGACTTTGAAGCAAAATGGCTGGCGATCCTGGAAGCCATAGAAGGATATGAGTTACCTAAAAATGATAAAACTTTACTGTTTGATCGGTACTTATGATTGAGCGTGCCCGGAAAGAATTGGGGGGGTGAGGGGTGAGTTGAAGTTTTAGAAAGTTTTCAAAAAAATATGTAGAATGTTATATCAATATGAACAAAATGAAAATACAATACAAGAGAAAGATACACCGACACAATAGCGTCATGGACCAAAACTGTAACCCAGGTCCGGGAGAAAGAATGTAGTAAAATATGGTAATATGGTGTATGCATGGAAACCTTTACAGGAAAAAATAATTTTTGAATAAAAATAAGTTTAAAAAAAAAAAGAATACAGAGAGTCCCTAGCAGCCCTGAGGTAAACACTCTGTCAGAACATTCCCAAACTATGTCATGACCTCAAATGGGTTCATGCCAACTGCAAATGGGATCCAGCGTCAAGCTGGTGGCCCAATTGACTCCAATGTTCTTATGTTCTTAAGACTTCTTATGTTCTTACGTCCTTGCAGGACCAGTGCTACTCACATTTTTTCCACTGACTGCTGCCTTGACTTTCCAGTCCACCAGTGGCAGCTGTTTTTGTCATCTCTGGGGGGATGGTCTCAGCACTTGCTCTTCCTTTCTTCAGGGATGTCCCCACTTACACAGATGTTTAATCTTGGGGAATTAGCTTCTGGCCAAGATTAGTTCCATGTGTGGGCTTCCACTCATGCTGTGTCTCTTGCACAGTTTTTTTGTCCCCCTTCTAGGAGGATGAACCTGTCTGCAATCTCGGCATTGGTTGAAGTGTGGTTGCTTCTCAGTTGCATCACTGCAACTACTCCTCCTATACCCAGCGACCCAAGTTCACTGCATCAAAAAAATCTTAAATTCTGCAACCAGTGAAGCCAAATTCTGCAAATTCACCATGAGCATTAATATTAGCATAATTAGCTTGATTTGCATAACTATGCGTGCTGGGAAGCAAATTTGCAACAGTTTTGACATAGAATCACAACTTTGCTAATCAAACACGACTCAAATCCTCTGGAATTTCAGCACCCCAGAATTCCCACCTCATATTAAAACCCCAGACCTCTCTCACCCAAACATAGGGCCTTCAGACCTCACCCACCCACAATTCAGCTCCTAGGGGCCTATTTACCCTCGGGTCATGGTCACACCTCCCTGACAAATGGCATCTGCAGCAGCAGTTTTAGTTTGGGGTCAGGTGACAAGTTTATGCCTGAGGCAGGATTTAAAAATCCTGCAGACAGCCCCCACTGCAATTTCAGCATGGCACTGAAAGGATTGGCTGATTTTGCAAAAATCACTGCAAATTTCAGCAACGCAGTCAACATGGGTCCCTGCCTATACGTAAGCTCAGTCACCTCCCTGTAGCCTAGTCATGTTCAGGCTAACAGCTCATCCACTCTCCCATCAGGGTGTCTCTTAGCTAACTTGAGGATCACTTCACTCTGCGCTCAGCAAGCTCTAGCAACGTAGCTGGGCTTCTATTCTTCCTTATAAGCTCCAGCCAGGGTCATGTGACCGGCTAATGCCGATCACCTGCTCTCATACTTATGGGGCTCCAACTTAACCCTTTCACTGCTGTACAAATGCAGTAGCAGAGTGCCAACACATTGTAGGTCTCATCCTGTGATGACTCACCCATTGCACCCTGCTACAGGTCCCAATCCCAATTGATATTTGATATCCTTTGCAGGTCTTTTTTGCTCTCTGGGGTCTGAAATTGTATTTAAGTTTCAAAATGGGGTCATACAGGCAAAAGGTTTAGGAGCCACTGGATTTTTTTGCTTATTACTAACCTTTATAACCAAAGTATTGTGAGCATTTATCTACTATTTTATGAGTGGGTATGTGAGATGAATGCTAATCTGTTCTTTAAAAAATGTGATTCCTGATCACTTGATAAACTCTCTTTCTCATGTGCTTAGCAAAAAAATAAAATTGAAAATAAAATTTTCTAAATGTTATTAAAAAAGAATACTAATAAAAAGAATCTCTGTAAAATGTGTTCACAGGAAAATATATTGCAACGTTCTCTAAGCGACTTGGTTGATTTTCAATAAAATATGAATGGCGTGTGAAAGCTGGAGCTGCGTTATATCGCAGTAGTGCAAACAAGGTCTAATTAGTTTACAGTTGTACCAGTTGAAGAATTCTACATACCTGTCTTTTGTACAAAGAACTGGCTTGTCAAAAAGTGTTGTTTCCCTTGACAGATGCTTTCAAAAAGACTACTGCACTCACACGGCTAGAAATATGTAAACAGAACCTGTGATCAAAAAGCAAGATGAAGTTGCTGCAATTCAAGATATTGAATTACAGATAATGCCATTAATATTCATCGTTTGAAGCTAAGATTGGTAAACACAACTGTTGTAAAACCTGTGCTGGGCACTAGTGCTCTGTATGCTTTTGGTCACAAATTCCAGAACAGCAAACATTTATGCATATGCTGAACTTACAACCCAGTGGCTCATCCCATTCAATTCAATGGCCCTAAGCTGATTTACATCCACTGTCAATTTGACTACCTGTACTATAAAGTTTCATGACTTCTTTATCCCTAGGTGTTAATAAATGAGATGGTAGTCCACACCAAGTGGGTACCCACCTGTCGTTTGTTATGTTTGCTCCAACCAGACACATGGCCTCCACCCACTGAATATGCAGCCCCCATTCACAGTAGGGTCTCAAGAGAATGTAGAGCCCACTGTGCAGATCAATGCAAGCTCATGTGCACTCACGTGTCTGCGTCCCGTCAATTAGGTTGTGTGCAGAACCTCCATGCATACAGGTCTGCCATTATCATAGAGATGTGGGCAAAAATCCTAGAGTGTCTGAGAATTGACTGCTTCCTGCCCCCTCTACCTGCTCCCACTCTATAGCACTGGGTTTCAATCAAATATTTATGGCCTGAAATACATGCAGGGGGCTGCTCGGTTTTTAGATTCTGTGTGCTAAACATGTGAGTGGGGCCTGAATAAAATGAACCCAGGCTCTAGGGGGCTATTGCCTTGATTGAAAATATGCTCAGAAGCTGCATTCACTCCATGTATCCTTGCCTCTTCAAGAACCATTCTAAACCAATCATTTTTTGATGTACAACCTTTGCTTAGTTTGGCTATCTGCTTAGATGTGGGTTGCAATGGCATCTTATGCTTTGACAAGACAAAATGTGATGGCTTGGGTTAATGAGTAAGAATTGAAAATCATTTTATTAAGATTATAGACACAGAATATTAAGGCTGGAAGGTATCTTGAGAGGTCATCTGGTCCAACGACCTTCCCTTAAGTAGGACCAATTGAGCCTAAATCAAGGGTTGGGAGCCCTTTTCTCTTCAGGCCTGCTTTCAAAAATGAGTACAATCCGTGTGGGGCATGTAAAAGTTGAGGTTAAAACTTGAGCGTATTCCTCCAATGCTTGAAGATAGAAGGTGTATTTGTGGGCAAAGTCTAGGAACTGGGAAGGGGACACTATGTCCTCATTGCTTTCTGACCTGCCTCACATATTTTACCACTTAGGATCTCAGATGTGTGTGACATTTTATGAACATATGAGGAGCCTGACATTTCAAGAGAGGTCTGAGAATGAAGCCATGGTATTGTTCACATTTGGCATTGATTGGATACGATTAATGAAATGTCACATTGACTGGTTCACACTATCTTTCCAAGACAGGCATTCAGAGAAAGTTAAGAGCTGCTTCCCCCTACCCCTAATATCACAACTCACTTTTAATATAAAATAAACTATGGCCTGCTTAGAAGACGAACCATCTTTTCTCAGTATTTGGAAGGCACCTACTCTATTGTACTAAATATACACACACATACACACACACATAGGTCACAGAGAAATAGGAAGAGAGGAACATCAAGGGTCATCCAGTCCACCCCCCCATGATGAAGAAATAATCATACTTAAACTGCCTAGACAGAAAAATTCTTCAACAGAGAAATAGAGCTATGATGTGCAGTCCCAGACCAACTGCAAATTAATTAATTAATTATTAATTATTATTGTTGATTGTTAATTATTATTATTGTTGATTGTTAATTATTATTGTTGTTGATTATTAATTAGTATTGCTGTTGATTATTAATTATTGTTATTAATTATTATAATATTATTATTATTATAAGAAATCATTTATATAGTACCAGCAATGTACCTAGCACTTTACAAGGTAATGGAATAGACATGGTCCCTGCCCTAGGGCTTACAATCTGAGAGAGGGGGGTGGGGAGACAGATGAAGAAAGGGGAACAGAGGGTGAGACAAGGAGTGTAACATTCACGAAGATGCAAGATCCCAGGTGCACGTGCTTGGCTTGGTTACATCGAGAATGATGGCTGGTTGGTCCATGTGGTGAGGATATGAGTACACAGACCTTAGGTAACAGATTGTACTGGATGGAAGGTATCCTATCCGCAGGAGTTAGGAGAGGGAGGTGAGGAGTCGGGGAGGGCAGAGGGGAAGAGGTGGGTCTTGAGGAGGGATTTGAAGGAATGAAGAGAGGGGGCGAGGCTGATATGGGCAGGGAGGAAGTTCCAGGCATGGGGGGCAGCTAGGGAGAAGGGATGAAGGTGGTTAGGAGAGCAGGGGAGGTGTGGGAGGGCAAGAAAGGGGACAGAGGAGGTGCGGAGTTCACGGACTGGATTATGGAGGGAAATTAGCGCAGGGAGGTAGGGGGGAGCAAGGTTGTGAAGAGCTTTATAGGTGAAGACTAGGAGCTTGTGCAGAATTCGTTCAAGAAGGGGGAGCCAGTGAAGAGAGGAGGGGCTGCACATGGTCGAAGCGATGGGCAAGGTGGATGACCCTGGCAGCATAGTTTTGGATGGAGATAAAGGGAGAAAGGTGAGAGCAGGGGAGGCCAGTGACAAGGAGGTTACAGTAATCGAGGTGAGAGATGACCATGGGGTGAACAAAGGTTTTGGCAGAGGAGACAGAGAGAAAAGGGTGAATCTTAGCTATGTTATGGAGGGAGAAGCGACAGGATTTGGCAACAGAGTCAGTGTAGGGTTTAAAAGAAAGGGGTGAGTCAAAGATGAAGCCTAAGCTACGGGCTTGGGGGATGGTGACCCTGTCAATAAGGATCAACAGAGAGGAGGAAGAGGAAGAATGGGGTGGGGGGAGAGATAAGGAGTTCATTTTAGCCATGTTGAGTTTGAGTTGACGTTGAGTCATCCAGGTAGAGATATCAGAGAGGCAGCTGGTGAGGTGAGCTTGAATAGATGGAGAGAGAGAGAGAGAGGGAGTAGAGAGAGAGAGTTGAGTGTCATCAGCATAGAGGGGATATTGGAAGCCATGGGAGGCAATGAGTTTTCCTAGGACAGGATGTAGATAGAGAAGAGGAGAAGGCCAAGGACAGAGCCTTGGGGAACACCAACTGAGAGGGGGAAGGAGGAGGAGAAGGTGGAGTTGGCAAGAGACACATTGAAAGAGCAGTCAGAGAGGTAGGAGGAGAACCAGTGGAGGACGGAGCCATGGAAGCTAAGGGAGTGAAGTGAGTGCAGTGAGAGTGAGTGGTCAACAGTATCGAAGGCAGCAGAGAGGTCAAGGAGGATAAGAATGAAGTAGAGGCAATTAGATTTAGCCACAAGAATATCATTGGTGATCTTAGTGAGAGCAGTTTCAGTAGAGTGAAGGGGGTGAAATCCAGATTGAGGGGGTCAAGGGAGGAGTTGGCGGAGAGGAAATCCCTTTAGGGTACCTTCAGGACTAGTACCACTCACATTTCAGTCACCATCATCTGACTCAGTCTGGTCCTACTTTAGCTGCTCTCTGTCTCTAGGGGAGACGCAAAAAGCCTGCTAGGGAGTCAGTTGGGCCATTACATGACCAGGGGGCAAAGGGGGCACTGAGGGAGGACAAGGACATTGCAGAGAAGCTAAACAAGTTCTTTGCTTTGGTCTTCATTGCGGAGGATGTTGGGGAAGATATCCACGCTGGAACCCTGCTTTGTAGGTGATTATTTGGATGAACTGTCACAAATCAGCGTGACCCCGGAGGAGGTTCTAGAGCAAATTGACAAGTTTAATACAAACAAATCACCAGGGCCAGATGGTATTCACCCCAGAGTTTTGAAGGAACTCAAATGTGAAGTTGCAAACCTACTAGTAGTAATTTGTAACCTAACGTTGGCATCTGGCACTGTACCTGAGGACTGGAGGGTGGCAAATGTAACCCCAATATTTAAAAAGGGTTCCAGAGGTGATCCTGGAAACTACAGACCGGTAAGCTTGACGTCTGTGCCGGGCAAAATGGTGGAAACTATCATTAAGAACAGAATCACTGGGCATATTGATAAACATGGCTTAATGGCAAAGAGTCAGCATGGATTTAGCAAAGGGAAGTCATGCCTCACTAATCTCTTGGAATTCTTTGAGGGCGTAAACAAGCATGTGGACAGGGGAGACCCAGCAGATATAGTGTACCTGGATTTCCAGAAAGCTTTTGATAAGGTCCCACATAAACGACTCTTGAGAAAATTAAAAAGCCATGGGATAGGAGGTAGTGTTTTGCTATGGATTGGTAACTGGTTAAAGGATAGGAAGCAAAGAGTGGGACTAAATGGCCAGTTTTCACAATGGAGGGATGTAAAAAGTGGTGTGCCCCAAGGATCTGTACTGGGACCAGTTCTTTTCAATGTATTCATTAATGATCTGGAAAAGGGTGTTAAGAGTGAGGTGATCAAATTTGCAGATGACACCAAGTTATTCAGAGTAGTCAGAACACGAGCAGACTGTGAGGAGCTGCAGCAAGATCTTACAAGACTGGGTGCATGGGCATCTAAATGGCAGATGAGATTTAATGTGGACAAGTGCAAAGTGATGCACATTGGGAAAAATAATCCAAATTATGAGTACACAATGCTGGGTACTAAGCTAGGAGTTACCACTCAGGAAAAGGATCTGGGAGTGATTGTGGATAATACACTGAAATCCTCAGCCCAGTGTGCCGCAGCGGTCAAAAAAGCAAATAGAATGTTAGGAATTATTCGCAAGGGAATAGAGAATAAAACTGAGGATGTCATAATGCCTCTATACAAATCAATGGTGCGACCGCACCTTGAATATTGTGTGCAGTTCTGGTCGCCCCATCTCAAAAAAGACATAGCGGAACTAGAAAAGGTACAGAGAAGGGCAACAAAAATGATCCAGGGTATGGAACAGCACCCGTATGAGGAGAGGCTTGATAGGTTGGGGCTCTTCAGCTTGGAAAAGAGACGGCTGAGAGGAGATATGATAGAGGTCTATAAAATCATGAGTGGTGTGGAACTTGTAAACAGGGAACGGTTATTTACCCTCTCAACTAGTACTAAAACTAGGGGACACTCCATGAAACTCACAGGTGGCAGAGTAAAAACAGACAAAAGAAAGTATTTTTTCACTCAGCGTACAATTAGGTTGTGGAATTTACTGCCAGGGGAGGTGGTCAAAGCCAGCAGTATAGCTGAGTTTAAAAGAGGTTTGGACAAGTTTCTGGAAGATAGTTCCATTAGTAGCTATTAGCCAGATAGGATTGGAGATGGGGAACAAAACCCTTTACTATCGGGAGCCTGGAGATGACCCACAGGGAATGGATAGCATGGTGACCTGTTGGGTGCTTCTCCCAGGCCCCTGTGGCTGGCCACTGTCGGATACAGGATGCTGGGCTCAATGGATCATTGGTCTGACCCAGTATGGCACTTCTTATGTTCTTATGAGGTGTTCTTCTACAGGTCGCAATTGCTGTTCTTCCAACAAACCATCTCCATTACCACTGCATTTTTTCCTCTTTGCTGTGGAATTAGCTCCTGGTGATGAGTAGTCCTGCCATGGGCCTCTGCCCACGGTGCTCTGGCCTCTGCCTGAGCAAAGTTCTTAACAGTTCATGCCCCCTGTTCCAGACCATGGGTCAGCTGCCCCACATTCCCCTCTCTACTAATCTTCCTGGAGGTTGCCCAAAGTCCTCCTTTCTCCTTCTGGGCAGTAGGTGACACTCTTCCAGCTTCTACTGTGGGTGTGGAGGAAGGTACCTAGGTCCCGCTTCTGGTTCTGTATTTCCTTTTTTGCTGTTGCATCACAGTGGGTGTTTTCAGAAGTGATGGCTCCATCCAACTTACCCAGGTGGTGGTGGGAGCTATCATTCATCTGGAATCATCCTGGCTGCCCAAAGAACGTGATGGTGACTAGCCCAGGGAGAGGATGGGGAGTTGCATGGACATGCATCTGCCCGGCTCTGCCCCTTCGCTGCATGCAGCGGCCTGTCCCCCTAGCTGATTGGCCAGTCACGGCGGCCAGTAATGGCTAATTTGGGGATTTCCCCAAGTTGCAGCCCAGACTGGTGCCCACTACAGTCAGGCTCTATCTCATGGTAACATCTGGGTGCCGCTTCCTGGCTGCTTTCAAATGTGATGATGGCCCCCATGCCAAAGCGGGGGAAACCATGGCAAAGTGGACCATTGTCACATTTGAATGCACCCAAAGACAACTCCTGTTCATTTTATGATCAACATAAAACCCCAATGTTATTTTCTCCTATTACATTATGTGCAACTTCTGTTATTTTTCTCTTCTGTTATTTTCAACGTATAAGTTCCTAGTTGGTATAAAAAATACTTACTATTAATCCTTAGGTGCATAACTTTGCAGTTTTTGGTGTAAACTTTCATCATCACATTGGATGAGATCCTCCAGTTCATCCTTTATGATTTTCTATTCCTCCTCTGTATTGGCAGTTCTTCCCAACTTGGTGTCATCATCAAATTTCATTAGTGCACTTCTAACTTCCATTGCCAAGATCATTAACAAATATATTGAATAAGATGGGTCCCAAGACTGATCCTTGAGGAACTCCTGTGGTAACTACTCTCCAGCCTGAAAGTCCACCTTTCAACACAAGTCTTTGTTTTCTTCTATTTAACCCATCTAACTATCCATTTATTAATTCCATCTTCTCCAGCTTAAATAGTAGTTTCCCATGTAGTACAGTAGCAAATGCTTTAATTATATTTAAATCTACTACATTCCTCATTCACCAAAACAATTATCTTTTTGAAAAAAGATATCAGATTGATCTGGCACTATCTACCCTTAGTGAACCCATGCTTAATTAATCACATTTAGTACTACCATAAATAAAATAATAATAGAACAGATCTGGTTTATATAAAAGGTCTTTAGTTAAGATGTGCCATTTGCAAATTTCTGAGATAAATATAGTGAAACATGTTGAGCAATGTTAACTATTGCCTTCAAAACCACCTTATTATTGCTGTTAATTCTCCAGAAAAACCTTTAATACATTAATAAGCCATATACTTGTGCCCTGGTGATCATCAAACTGTGCCGAGGTGAAAGAGTGAATGACTTCAAATATCCAACATAGTAGGGCCGGGACCCCAGGGCAATTACCAGGTACCGGATGTGCAGCACACAGCAGGCACCGATCACCAGGGCTGAGGTCTCCACGGTGTAGTCCAGCTGGCCAGCAAGGCTCCTCCAGCACTGCTTGAGGGCCCCGAAGGCTTGCTCCACCACGGTCCTGCTGGAGCACAGGCGGGTATTGTATAGCACCTCCACAGGGTTGCATGCAGCAGGGTACATGTTCATTAGCCACCGGGTGAGGGGATAGGCAGGGTCACCCAGGATACAGGGGGGCATTGGTACCCCCTCAATCCAGGTCATCCCCATGTCAGCAAAGTCCCCCCGGAACATCCGGGCATAGAAGGGGGAGATGGTCATGATCCGGGCGTCGTGACTGCGGACGGAGTTGCCCGTGAAGATGTCTATGAACTATGTTGCCAGTGTCCTGCTCTGCCCCTGTGCCCTTTCCCCCCTCTTCCCTGTTCCGTGCCCCGCCCCCGTGCCCGGTGTGTCTTGTGTGTTGTCTGGGCACCTGTGCTCCCCCTTCCCTTCCCCCCCCTTCCCTTCCTTTCCCCTCTGTGTGTGTGTGTGTGTGTGTGTGTGTGTGTGCCTGGGCATGTGCTTGTGCTGTGTGTTCCCCTGTGCCCCCGCTGTCTGTGTGCCTGTTGTGTGTGGTACCTGGCCAGCTCTTCTCCCTCTTCCCCCTCCCTTCCCGTTTCCCTTGTGTGGGCGTTCCCTTTTGTGCCTTTTGGCTTCGTTTGCCCTCAGGCGGCCATGTCTGTGTCCCGCACCTGCACGGTGGCTTATGGGTGTTTTGACCGTGGCCGGGAATTGGCGTCACATCTGTTGTGTTGTCCCGGCCCGTGGTCTGGCAACCTGATTCCCTGCCATGGTTCCGGTTCCGTCACGTCTGTTCGGGGCTTTTCTTGACCCTGGGGGGTGGTTGTTCAGTTCACCGCAACCAGGAATCCACTGTGGTGAACCGGGCGCCCGTAACGTCTGAAATCACCCATTGCCAGCTGCTTCATTTTCATACATTCATTTCTTCCCAAAGCCTGCAGTTCATCTTAAAAGAACATTTACTGCCATTCTCTTGGCTTCCCTCCAAAATGTCCTTTCTGAGGGATTCCAGTTGCTCAGGATATGGATGTCAAGATGCAGGGGCAAAACTGAATAGGATATAATTCCCAGTAATAAACCTTGCATCCATCATTTTTGTGACCCTTGTTTTTCTAAATCCGTCTTAAGTACCTTGAAAATAAAATAGCATATTCCAGACTGAAAGAAGAGATGCTCATCTTCAGAGAACAGAAGGAACTTGGATGTATGCCTCTTATTTTTAACATAAAGATGTCTCAGAACATGTGTATGATATGGGCCACATCTTCCTCTGGTGCTGGCCCAAGGACTAATAATCTGCTACTTATAAGAATCAGCTGATAAGGAGCTGGTAAACTGGACTGAGGTATTATCTTTGGAAATTTTTCAAACACAGGTTGAGCAACAGAAGAAAGAAGTAACCTTTAGACTTTGGGTAACAAATAGGGATGTACAGAAAGCACCCCATTCTTTTTTGTTTTAGTTTTTGTTTTCATTGTTAAAAAATACCTTTGTTTTCGGGCTTTCGTTTAAAACCCGTTCATTTTTGTAACTTTTTTTCATTTAAAAACTATTTTAAAATAATAAAAAACCTTCACTGCGCATGCAAGAAATGGCTGCTGGGCCTTTCTGCGCATGCACACCCTTTTCCAAAATGGCAGTGGAAGCATCACTGCCATTCTGGAAAAAGGCAGCTAGTCTACACATGCGTAGTGGCTGTTTTGTGCATGAACAGACCGGCTCCCGTTTCCCAAAATGGCAGTGGTGCTGCCGCCACCATTTTGGAAAAGGGTGCTCCTGTGTAGAATAGTCCAGCAGCCATGTGCAGTGATTTTTTTAAAATTATTTTTAATTTTTAAACAGAAACAAATGAAAGGAAACCTATCTCATTTGCTTATTCATTCATTTCCAGGCCTTTAGTTACTAAAATGAATGGGGATCCATTGGTTTTAGTAATTAAAAAAAGGAAAAGGAAATGCATACCCCTAGCAACAAAAACTTGCAGTAGAGTCATGCAGCCAGAAAGGGGCCTCAAGGGTCAGCAGTCCAGCCCTCTGTGCTGTTGCAGGATTCAGTGGTATTCGGTCCAAGCAGAAAAATCCCCCAATAGAAAAACAGAGCCTATAACAATAAAAGATATATTTTATTTTCATCCACCAAACCACAAAGCAAAACAGGCGCCACGTGGGGCTGCCTTCTTTACCACCTAGATATCATGTCTACAGGAGCCCCTTAGAGCTGATGAGTTTAACTTCAGCAGGGAGGGATGGGAGGAAGAAAATAATAAGTCACCCTTTGCACTTCACACCCACCTCCAGCTACTGATGAGGTACTGCAGAATAATCTAATAGTTTAAAAAATCAGCAACAACAAAACTAGCTTGGGGCAGCAGCACCTTTTTGTCCTTCTCCCTGCAGTCCAGACCAGCAAGACCAGCTTCTACATTTGTTGTTACAGTCACTTGTTAGGGCTGAAAGCAGATTCTCCTTGTGTAGGGTCTGCTGGCAGGATAGGATCCCTCATGGTTACAGTCCTAAACAGCCCATGTCCTTCACAAGGAGAGCAGGAGGGTCTTCACCTCCTCTAGACATAGTTCTCCTGACACTTCTCATGTCACTTGACTGTGCAAGTATAGACTGGGTACTTTCCCTCTACAACTGACCTCCAGTTTGGAGGCGTCTCTCTTCACCCATGATGTGGCTGTGGCAATAAACATTAATAGGTAGCATGTCTCCAGCCAAGACTGTGATTCCCTTTTCAGCTTTGTTAATGAATTTCCGAACCCTCTTCACCTTCTGTCAGATCTGCTTGGGTTTGAGACTTTCTTGATGCACTTGGAGAGCTCATCTGTGAGCTTGTGGAAGGCCAGCAGCCATGTGATCAGATTTAGGTTCCCCAGTAGCTCCCAGTAGGAGTGCTCTGGAGCATCCTTATATTCTAATGCTGCCTCTGGGGTCAGCTGCTTCTCCTGGGCCATATCCTCATCAAACACATGGTACAGGAAGCCTCCTTTCACTTCTGAGTTTACATACTGAGCCTATAATAATAATCTGAGGTCCCTTTTATTCAAGCAGCCAGATGCAGTGCGCTCATCAATGCGCTTCCTGAAAAGTCCTGTGGGATGCGTTTAGATACACCGGACATAGCCGGTTACCATATGAATTGCTGCTCATGCAGTCTTTCTGAAGGTGCATTTTGGAAGCCTCAATATTGGGATTTCCAAAATGTGCCTTCATAGGGTGTTTTCAGACGTGGCGGGGCAGCTTCACCCCGTCCCGAAAACAACCCAGAGATTCCCCACCGGGATCACCCAGGCATGGCAAACAGACGTGCCGGGGATCCCGGCGGGGAATCAGGGAGGGGGCGGGGCCGCGTGGCGCAACGTGCGGCCGTACGGCCCCGCCCCCTCCACGCCCGCCCTCTGGGGAGACGGGCGGGCGGCGAGGCCAATGCCGCCGCAGCGTCTGGCCGAGTTCACCACGGCCNCCCCTCCACGCTCCCTTGCCACCCGCCCTCCGGAGAGACAGTCGGGCGGCGAGGCCAATGCCGCCACAGCGTCAGGCTGGTTTGACCGTGGCCTGGAATCCCGCCGGGGATTCCGGGCCATGATTGCTGGCCAGGCGTTACTTTTTTTGGGTTCTAGCCGGGTATCACTTTCACCACGCTTCTGGGGATTTTTGCACCGGGAGCCCGGGAAGCATGGTTGAAATTGACCCCAGGTGGACATTCAGTGTGGCGAACATGTGGCGGCCGCTGAACAGACGTGCAGGGCACAGTGACCACATGTAGGTATTCAGCGTAGTTCACTGTGATCTCGTCACGTCTGATACCACCCAAAAAGTACGTGCATATAGTGCATCCACTTGTTCCTTTCTTGTTTTCTTTTTGTTTATATAACTATAAAATGTCTTGTACTTCGTTTTAATTTCCTGTTCAAAGCCTGGCTCAGCTTCATTTTTAGCCAGTTATACTTTATACCTACAGTTTCTGTGATGTAATTTTCTTTACCAATCAACCCATTTCTCCTCTATCCATACACTCTCTGCTTATTTTTCTTCTAATATCTTGTTTGAGATGATTATTCAGGCAGTTGAGTCTAGGTATGCACACTGAAGAAGATTGTTGAACCTAAGTCTTGGAGAAATTCCAATTATCTTCCACATTTTGTTCCATAACTTCTTCACTATTTCCCCTAATTTTACAAAATCTGCATTTTTAAAAACTAGAGTTACAGTTTTGTTGCTAAATATCCTTCCAATTAGATCGAACTGAATACAGTTGTAATAATTATATTCAAGGTTGTTTCCCCAATGATTAAATTCTCTATAATACTGTCACTATTTACTAAAGCCAAATCTAAAATAGCATCTCTTCTAGTTGATTGAGTCACCATTTGGTGAAGAAATCTATCATCGATCACATCCAGGAATAACTAGGCCCTACTATTGTTAGCAACACTAACATTCCCAGGTTTCATGCAAATTGGATGAAAGATAAAGGAGTTGTAGCCAGGAATGTGTATGCAGCTTTTCTTAAAATTACAACATTCAATTGTTTCTAACATTCGGTCCCTGTTAAACTACCTTTTCAAAACTTGCTACACATAGTGACCTCCATTGGGCATACAATCTCCCCAGGTTTCATCAGAATATAATAAGAAACAAAAAAGTTATAGCCTGAAATACGTATTTCAGTGTTTTCCCATTATTTCAAAAACAAACTTTTGTTTTTGTTTTTGTTATTATTATTTGTCGTTTTCGTTACTACAATAACAAAAAAGAAAATCAAAATTTTCATTTTCGTTATCATAATCACAAAAATGAAATGTACACCCCTAGTTTATTGCAAACAGCTAATGCTACTCTAAAAGAACTTCTTTCACCATTCATACCTAATCAGCAAAACATGTCCATAACAGAGAAGATTTCAACAGGAATACCATTCCCATGTTTTCCAGATTTCTTTTATATGATTAAACTTTCTCAAAAAGTTTAAAGAGCTATCGCTTATTAACAGAATTCTTTCTCTCTGAACCCACTAAAAGTGACTACAGAAAAATCTGGCAAAATGAGACATCCTGTTAACACTAATCCCAACTCCTCGGAGTGCACACAAAGAGCAGGAGTGCCTGCATTCACTGTTTGTACAAGTGCTTTGATGAATGACAGTGATGAATGTGGCAGAGCATATTGCTAAGAGAAGCATTGCTTTTAGCAGCCCATTTTTCACTGCTCCACAACAGCAAGGAGCTTGGGATAGACAGCATATGGCAGTGATACAGCTGAAAGCCAGCAATCCACAATAATACAAAGCAGAGACCTTGGAGCAGTTTTAAATCTACACCATTTTGGAACAGCAGATGTTTAGCTTCCAAATAAATGTTTGTTAAAGAGGAGATGAAGGCAGCAAATGTAACCCTGATTATAATGCTAGAAAGGGTAAAAACAAATGTGCATGAGTCCCGGCAGCAACCTGGCCCGGTTTGGTTCAGGAAGCCACCACAGACACGGTTCTGTCAGAGTCAGACCTTGGAACAAACGCTCATGCAGCTGGGACCTGGGGTCAGGGCAGGGAGATGCAAGAATATGTGGCCACCTGGCTCCACCCCCATGCTGTGCCATGGCAGACCCAATCTGGGCCAGCGGAAACAGACGTGCGAACACACCCTGGCCCGCTTTGCTCCGATTGGGTTGGTGCTAGCCTGGCTGTGACTTTGGCCATTTGCCAAGGTGAGAACTCGGCCTAGCCACAACACACCTGGGGTCAGTCAGAGCAAACATCTGATGGCCTGACAACAAACATGACAGTGGCCTGGGTCAGAGTGGGTTTACCCAAAGTGCCCAATATTTGGATCTGGCCCTGTTTTAATCCACTATAGAGAGGTTAAAGTAACTGAATTTGGATACAGGTAGAGCTTTCATTTCTAACCATCTCCAGATGTATGGGTGATAGAGAAGGATCTCCAGATATATGGGCGATAGACATTTAGAAGGATCTTGATGTATGTGGTCCAAGCCCAATATCTAAACCTCTGGCAGTTAAACTGCCATCCTGTTAGACTTTAGATGCACCGATACATATTACATAGCTGACAGAGTGCAATACTACATAAATGTGGATGACAAATAGTAATTAAAAATACTTATATTCTCTCTCTGGGTAATTTTAGACGTGACGAGATCACAGTCAACCACGCTGAATCACAGTGGATTCAGGGTGGTGGCTGTGATCCCGTGCACGTCTGTTTGAGCCCTGCTAGATGCTCACCACAGTGAATCTCTGGCGGGGGTCAAAGCTAACCACAGTTCTGGGGATGGGGCCAGCCCCATCCCCAGAACCATGGTTAGCTTGACCATGATCCGCGATGGGCCAAAAGCCTGGCACATCATGGATCGTGGCCCCGACCGCGGTACGGGATCGGGTGCAGCGGCTGCATTGGTTGCTGCACCTGCCTGTGTCTTGTCAAGGGCGGGTGGCCAGGGGAGCATGGGGGTTGGGGCCAGACGGCTGCACGCTGCACTGCACAGCGCCACACCCTCCGAGATTCTCCAGCTTGATGGAAGCTGCAAGCTGGCATGTCTAAAGGACAGCTGGCTTCATCGCTGACCGGGATCCATCCACGTTTCAGCGTGTTGGGCCTCTGGGCCCAGCATGTCTGAAATTACCCTCTGTTTTCAAATTACTAGCAGCAATTGCTTCACACTGTACTGCTGTTAAACTTTTCTTTTTAATAAGTTTAGAGAGAGAAGGTGGCTGTCATGCTGGTCTCAAATGCTGGAGATGGAGACAAAGTAGTTCAGATGAATGCATCCTTTAATTGGATCAACTTCTGTTTGGGAAATTATGAACACTTTCAGGCCATACAGGCCCCTTCTCAGGCATATAACAAGTCAGAGCTATAGCCTGTTAAAGTAAGGAAAGTCTGAGTTCTTTTAGGCTCTTCAGTGAGAACTTTGATGACAAGTTGCTGCTGCAGAGGTTGTGTGGCCAAGTGGATAGGCCACAAAGCTTGAACATGAGAAGCCTGGGTTGTGCATTGGCTACAGATTCGTTAGCTCTGAGTAAAGCACTAGTTTCAGAATAGTCTGCTAGTCCACTTCAGTAAGTGGAGTGCTTCCTTTGAAAAGCAGATTATTAAGAACATAAGAACACAAGAAGTGCCATACTGGGTCGGACTAATGGTCCATCTAGCCCAGCATCCTGTCTCCAAAAGTGGACAATCACAGTGGTTTGGGAGAAGCACCCAGCAGGTCACAATGGGAGATCCAGTCCCTGTTGTTTCCCTCCAGCTTCCATCATGTTCCCCGATCCTGTCTGGCTAATAGCTACTAATGGACCTATCTTCCAGAAACTTGTCCAAACCTCTTTTAAACTCAGCTATAGTACTGGCCCTTACCACAGCCTCAGTTAGTGGGTAATTTACTGTCTACTTGGGCAGTAGTTGCAAACCTTTTAAAATTCCCAAGTGCTCTATTGAGATAGATTTCTCTCTGCTAATGACTAGATATTTTTTTGAGGGGGGAAGGGGGGAATTGTGTGTTTGTCTGAGGGTAAACTTGCAAGTAACTCTGTGAAATTCTAATGTCTATGGGGACCCAGAAACTGTATAATCAGCCCCAGATGATCACTGGATCACTGTTGCATGTGAGTGAGCATGAGGAAATCCAATTTCCAGCCCCACTTTAAACTCTGATTTGACATTTAGTTCTGATCTGTTCATCAGATCAGAATTTAAAGCGGGGCTGGAAATGGGATTGCCTCATGCTCACTCACATGCAACAGTGATCCAGGGATCATCTGGGGCTGATTATACAGTTTCTGGGGCCCCGCAAACATCAGAGTTTAGCAGAGTTGCATGTGAGTTCACCCTGAATGTGTGCCTTTGGAAACATCAGTTATTAACAGAGAATTCCACTTAGATCCTGACTAGAATTCATTTTATACATGAAAAGAGTGGCCTAAATTTGTTATTGTTCAGATGCAAGTCCAAGGTGAGGTGATATGCATCAAAATGCTAGAAGTACAGAATGAATTTCTGAAAGGAATGTTATCAGCAGTATAAGAAGGGAAATACAATGATTAATAATGGGTGAGAATAGACATGACGCTAGCCACCCTTTAACCACCCTTGGTGGTTATTTATGCATGTTGCAGGGCTGTATTGGTGCCCTATGCAGCCCTGAAACATGCATAAATGACCACCAAGGGTGGTTAAAGGGTGGTTAGCGTCATGTCTGTTTTCACCCTATATTAATCTGTGCTCCAATAACCAGACAGGAATCAGGTAGGGAAAAAAAAAGTCTTGTTTCCTTCTTTTTTGTTGGTTGCCTCTGTATTTCTCAAACTAATGATAATTATTATAAAGAAGACCCTTTTTACATGAGACGCATCCATGCATACCTACACAGGGATCTGCATGGGCATGCATGGGTGAGTCCTGTGTGTACAGTGGTGGCAGTGGCAGCAGCGGTGAATGGGTGGGTGTGCATGCGTGCTTCCACGAAACATGCCTCCCCACCCACCTCCACCCATCACCCACACACAGAGCAACCAGCAACAATGCTGGTTTCTCCATGCATGGGGATGCATGGGAGATGGGGATGCACCAGTGTGCACCTATGTATGTACACCAGCCTCCTGCCCTTCCCCTACACAAGCATGAACACTAACACACACACATCTAGTGCGGCCCATTTAAAAAGGGCCTAAGTTTCCATCAAAGGTTGGAAGAGAAAAGGACACTCTGTCACTGATAACAGCAATGTCCACTGTAAGTCAATTATTCAATCTGCTTTGATCTGCCCTCACTCTGAGGCTGTTTTTACATGAACCTCATTTCTCCTGGAGAAACAAACTCATGCACATGGGTGGGTGTTAGACATTCACCCCCACTACCAGAGGTCATCCAGGCACCATTAGAAACAGCGGACGCTGGCGAACTAGCTCATGCTTGGAGACCCGGACGTGTAAAACCCAGATATCAAGGTTTTCCAAGTCCAGGTCTCCAAGCATGTGCTAGTTCGCCAGGGCCCACTGTTTCCAATGGCACCCGGCTGACTTCCGGTAGCGGGGGTGAATGTCTAACACCCCCACCCCCGTGTGAGTTTGCTTCTCCCAGACTTCAGAAGTCTGGAAGAAATGAGGTTCATGTAAAAATGCTCTGAATTGTCTATTGGAAATGACGCAAAAGTGCAATTGTAAATATTGACAGAACAAAGACGCCTAAAATAGCATTCATCCAAGATTAACTGGAGGCACAGCTGACTGGGAGAACACTAGTTTTTGAGCCATTGAATTGCCGTCTTGACCTTTAATGTTCTACATAACTGAGAGAGGTCAAGCTACTTACTTAGTTTTGCATATGTGCTGACAAGAAGAATGGACATTATTTACCTAAATAAGTCTGAGGAAAAGGGTACAGTAAAACTGAGTATCAATCCAATGCCCAACAGGAGAGAAGCATGTGGCTACATTTATTGCTGCCATAAACTGATTTAATTTACTATCTGAAGAGGAAGAGATGGAAACAGAACGAAGATAGTGAAAGTAAGGAAGAGGTGGGGAAGCAAATATGGATTTGGGGAGAATGCAGTGATGAAACAGGCACAGAAGAGACTTGAAGAAGATAAACAATTGCTGGATTTAAGACTATGGGAGTATAATCCTAGCTTTAAATAGATGTGCATTTACAAATTTGACTATGTCCTACTTTTGTAAAGTTATACTTATACGTGATGAGGAATGCATGCAGTTTAATTTTAGTTAAGTTTTTGTGGGTTTTTTAAAAAATGTTTTGGCTTAATGTGATAATTTAGTATTATTGTCATGTTAGAGTTCAAGTATAATTTGGAATTCTGCCTTAACTAAGTTCTTAAACTGAAGTTTTTTTGTCTAGGTATGCTCTATAACACTAGTAATTATATCCAGTGTGTTGTGTTGTAGTACAAAATAGATAACATATGAGAAAACAAATGATAAGTTTCCTACCAAGTCATGGTAGAAATCTGTTCTAGTTCTCTTAGAGATTGAGTTTTCCAAGCAGACAATCGGAATGTGCTCTTAAACCTCATCTGACACATACCTTTCTGCTGCCCGACAAGTCATTCTGAGATATCGTGAGTAGAAGCTTTTACAAATTGATTTATTCTAAGTGAGATAGACATCAGGCTTTCTGAAAAACTGTCCTGGAAAAAGAAAATTTAATCACTTATTGAGTATGACAAAATGGGGAGTCAATTATTTAAGTATATTTAAAATCTATGTAAAACATGTCAGTATATTATTCTTGGCTTTCAATGACCAGGCCGTCAGTGGCCACTAAATGATTTAAATTAGTTGGGTTAGTCATTTGCTTAATTAATATTTGGAATATTTATAGCATTATTGCATAGTGTTCAAGAACTCTCCTCCATTTCTATTATCCATTGGATTAATAGCCTGGGGGTGGTCCTGGTTTCACAGATATGCTTAGATTCCCACAGCTGTTGGCTGTGGCCACTGACCAGGGGCGCCTCTCACCAATTACATCTGATGAAGAGGCTCCGCCCATACGTCTCAGACTCCAGTGTTGCCACTATCATCCATGTATTTGACAACTCCAAGCTAGACTATTGCAATGCACTCTATGTGGGGCTGCCCATGGTGACGGTTCAAAAGCTGCAGCTAGTACAGAATGTGGCGGCCCACCTCCTTACTGGGACGGGCCACAGGGGGCACATAACACCTGTGCTCCGAGCACTGCGCTGGCTGCCTGTTGTCCTCCGGGCCCATTTCAAGGTGGTGGTATTGACCTTTAAACCCTTCACAGCCTAGACCCTGCTTTTCTAAGTAATCGCCTCAACCCCTGGATGGCCCCTGCAGTCATCTGGGGTGCCCTCCTGGAAGTCCTGTGTTATCGGTGAGTTCAGACGGACAGGAGGGCGTTCTCAGCCACTGCACGATTGCTCTGGAATTCCCTTCTGGTGGAGGCTCACCTCAGCCTCCTGACAAGACTGGTTCTTTCATCAGATGTTTTCTGGGAAAGGGGAGGAGGGTGGGATGGTTTAGATGGGTTAGAGGGTGGGGATTTTTATGGACAGGTCAAAGTTTTTAGTGTAGTTTATTGTTTTTATTTACATGTTCGCCGAGATATGAAAGTAAGAGATGAAGTGGTGATGGATTAATTAGTGGGTAATATGGTAAGGGGGGGGGGGCTGGTTGGTTAGTTTAGGAAAGAGATTGGGTTGGGGGATGGTAAGGGTAAAGCAGGTTTGTAGAGATGTGTTCCTGCCGGTATATGGTGTTAGTGTCCTCTATCTTCCACTGTGAGAGGGGTGAGTTGGGGGGTGTCCCCTGGTGGCAGCAGGGGACAGTGTGAGTTTGTTTGTGGGTGACCCCTGGTGAGAGTAGGAGGTTGTATGTAGGACTGATACCGGTGGGGGGAGGAATTATTGTTGTGATTGAAGGGATGGACTGTAAAGATGAGGGGTTGCTGTTACTGGGCCCCATGTGGGGTTAAACCCAGCTGTATTGAGTTATTGTATTGCACTGTGCTGGGACACTGTGCACTGTACAATAGTATTAGGGTGGGGTATTTTCTTTTGTTTACTGGGTCCCCTGCGTGGGATTGAAACCCAGCTGTATATGCTTATTGTGTTTTGTTTTTAATTTTTTTGTTAGCCATCTTGAGTCGCCTGTGGTGAGAGAGCACGGGGTACAAATAAAAAATGAAATGAAATGAAATGTTTTGTATTTATATATTAAAATTGTTGTTTTGTAGTTTTATTTTTTGATACTTGTGATCCTCCCAGAGTTGTTTTTGATAGAGGGGTGGGGTAAAAACTGACAAAACCAAATAAATAGATTAATAAATAAATATATACATTTAGATGTATAATTGTCCCAGTCCTTAAAGTCAGCTTATTTGAACTTCCAATTTTTTTCTTTCTGCATTTCCTCTCAGTCCTGATCTATATCCCCAGTCAATCTATATTAACAAAATAATATTTCATTTACAGTAGCTGGTATCATGAACTCCTAATAGGGAATTGCTCAGAACTCCAAATTATACTCAGACTCTAACATGACAGTAAATTGTCAGCGCACCCCCCAAATAAGACGAGGACACGCCCGATGGGATTAAACGCCCGCACACTTTATTAAGAATTAACAAACAGGAAGGGGGGGATGGGGGCACCCCTCCCGCCTCCACCCCCTTCCTGAACTGGGGTCCTTATTTCTACTAACCTTATTACTACTAATTAAACCACCCCTTTTGGAGGAGGGCCCCTCTTCTCCCCTCTCGGTCCCCGCATTCTGTGCGTACCTTATTCCCTGTTCCCCATTAACTCGAGAGGGTAACCTCCTGTTCCTTCTTTACTATTAACTTACACCCTGCCTCGTGCCCTGGGTTTCCCCAGGCCGGGCGGGTTGTTCGTGGCTGCCCCATCTCTGGGGTTAATTCCAGCAAAGGTTGAGAACACCGTTACCCGCTGTTTGGCAGATGCTCCTCCCAGCAGGTGCGGCCGTCCGTCTCTCCCTTCGGGTTGGCCATACAGTGGGCCGCGCTGTGGCGACTATGCCATGGACCTTCCCATCTCTAAAGGAGATGCTGCTACCTATGCTATTCTAACTTCTAACTTTGAAACGTGTAACTTCGAACCTTGGGCTTACCTCTGCCCATCGCCCACCCCCAAAGAGTGCGACATTTATAGCCTACCACCTTCAACTAGTTCCTTTCTCCTCACGCCGAATCAGCAATTAACTCCGGGAAAGGCAAAAAAAACTTTCTCCCTTTCTGCCAATTTGGGTTCGGGGAAATTTCCTTTCCGGCTCTAACTTGCAACCAGCTGGAAGCTCGGAGTGGTGCCTTTGAAAGAGGGAGGGTGGGTGGGTGCACGTCCTTGCCCCTGCTCTGGCTGCACAGAATGCCGGGCCAGAGCAGGGAGCCTAAGATGGCGCCCGGGATCTCGCTGGTCTCGTGAGAGTCCCGGGCGCTTCCCCAATCTCCCCGCCGTGCCAAAACAAGAGGCCCCTCCCACCTCGATGGCCTAGCGGCCGAAGAACCCCGCCCGTGTCCCCGTCCTTCCCCGCTCGGGGGAGTGGGGGGGGGCGGCCGCGCCAAACCCCCGCCGCTGCTATCGCGGAGGGGGGATTGTATCACCCAGTCACCATACCACACATATGCAGTTTAATTTCAGTTGTCGTTTAAAAAAAATAATCAATTTGTAAAGTTTTAGTGGTTTTACAATCTAAGATGAACAAGGAGGGCAGAAACACAGGGAAAAACAGATGCACATATTCCAGATGGTAAACTGAGGGTGAGAGGATATGAGTTGCCCAAGGCCACCCAGGAAGTTCATGGCTAGAGCAGGATTCAAACCCTGGCTTCCTGCACCCAAAACCAGCACCTCAGCCACTACACCACATGCGCAATTTAATGCTCAAATGACAAAGGGAATAGCAAACAGAAATGATTTAGTCTTTTACTTATAGATCTGGAGACTAAAATATGAACCTTTAAAGTAGAACCAGGGCTGAAACAAAACTTTCGACCGGATTCCATGTTAAGTGGAATCCAGTCATTTTAATCAATCCAGCAAAAAAAAACCAAAACGGAATATATTCCAGTTCTTGTACCGCCAGACTGATCAGAACGATTTCACCACCTAGTGTGGTCATACTGTGCATGCGTAAATGGTGTTACCATGTAGGACAACACCAGTTTGCACAGGCGCACTATGACTGTTGCCATTTTTCACATGTGCATTAGAGTAGTGACAAGGTCTACTTGTTTTCAAATGATCATTATCAGTTTGACAGGTAACCTGACTGGAAGTCCCGCCTTCTGGCTTAGGGTGGGTGGGACCAAAGGTCCCACCCCAGAAAGACCTTACGCTGAAGTTCAGCACAGCTTCTGGATCAGGGGAGGTGGAACTGAATGTCCCGACCCGGCCTGACCACAGAAGGCCCTTACATGCAAGCTTGCTATAGCTTCCCAGTCAAGAGGGGAATGGTACCAAAGGTCCAGCGGGTCAAGAGGGGTGGATGGGACCATAGCTGAACAGCTGCCAGATCCCATTGGTTCAGAACTGATTGGTCCTATTGAACTGCAGAAGGTCCTTACGTGGGACTGAGAGCTGTCGCCCCTCCCGTTATGTAGAAAAGGGGTCAATTGTGCAGTGATTCATGGGTAGGACTGAACCATGCCAAACCAATTGGCAACCAATCAGCAAAGGTTTCATCATCCTGGGCCCCTCTGTTGCAGAGATCTGGACCAATGAGATCGTGGTCATGGGCGGATTCACGGGGGGGCTCAGAAGAGTTTATTTATTTATTTATTTATTTAGTTCAGCTCCCCCATTGGTCAGTCATGACTGACATCACATTGGACCCACCCCCACACGTCATGGCTGAAGCGGGGCTGGAAAACTACTTAGGGACTATGCTTCTTCAGCTGCTTCTGATCTACACTCTGTCAGTATGGGGGGGGGTGCATGGAGGGGGCTGCATGGGGGGGGTCAGGGGTCTGACCACTGAGCCTCCCCCACCCAGGGTCTGTTGACAGCAGCTGGTGCCACTTCCATGTGGATGAGGAGGAGGCGAGGTAGACTGAAGCATGGACGCTGGCCCGGCTGCAAATTGCTGTCACTTGGGGTATGAGAGCAAGAGAGAGGCTGCAGGGGGAACCCAGGGAGGGGGTACCAGGGAGGCTGTGTCTGAGTCCTCCTCTCCGGGGACTCCCTGGAGTCAAGCTGGCTTTCCCACACAGCCATGAATCAGCCATGTGGGGTTCCCCTGGGCCCAGGTTAATTGGCCACATGGGTGGCCCTGGAAGAAATTTCAGTGCTGCTTGGGGAGGGGGAGAGGCTGCAGGGGCAGGGCAGGCTCACCTCTGGCTCCAGTGAGGGTGTGCTGAGGGTGCACCTGAGTCTCCCTCTCTGAGGACTCCCCGAAGTCTTCCCCACAGCTGGGGGAAGGGCGGGGCCAGGTCTGAATTGGCCATCTGAGTTCAGTGGGGATTTGCCCCATACCTGCTTTGCTTGCAAGGGAGCATGATTTGCCCATCTCTCTTTTATTGCTCTCTTGGGGTATGGAGTGCAGTGGGGATTTTCTCCTTACCTGATTGGCTTGCAAGGGGGCATTTGCCCCTCTCTTTTATTAGAGAAACAAAAAACCTACGGTTTTACAAACTTAGTTAAGGCAGATTCATACCAAGCAAACTTTAACAAACCTAGAAATTGTGTGTTAAGGCTCCCGCCTTAACTTCCACACCATGTAAGCAGTAAAGATGTTGTATGGCTTCGCATACTGTGCTCGCTTACAACTTAGG
>QEPC01013497.1:1136232-1163536 GCA_003113815.1 Sphenodon punctatus | reverse complement strand
CATCTTTACTGCTTACATGGTGTGGAAGTTAAGGCGGGAGCCTTAACACACAATTTCTAGGTTTGTTAAAGTTTGCTTGGTATGAATCTGCCTTAACTAAGTTTGTAAAACCGTAGGTTTTTTGTTTCTCTAATTTCTTTGGGGTTTTTTAAAACACAATGCAAACACGTGATAGTGATTTCTGATAGTATATAGATGGGAACAGATTATAGTAGATGTATACATGATGGGCAGAGGATTAGCATTGGAAGAGAAGGTGCAGCCTGGTGAGAGAGAGACCTGCTGCCACCTGATCACCTCCTCCCCTGACTGATCATGACCCCATGGTACTGGCAGGGGGAGAGGGCCCTGGCCTCCACAGACAGTCCTGGTGGGCATCCCCATCCCACTTAGATCCTCGTGGGGATCAGCCTCCCTCCAAGGAGAAGGGAGGAAGGACTCACTGAGCCGGCCAAGGAGGGCAGGAGGGAGTGACTGATAGCAGGCAGGGCTTGCTCAGAGACTCAGAGAAGCAGCACCAGCATGAGGAGGAGCCCCCGTAGCCTTCCCGCAACCCATGGCTCCTAACGGGGGCAGGGGAGCGAGCAGAGTGGTGCCCCCCCCTGAGCTGCTGCTTGAGTCAGCCAATGCCTCTTAGGGAAGCTGCTCCCTCGCTGCTCTATTCAGTCCCAGTTTCAGCTGGCTTTAGGGACTGAGTGAGTGGAGGTTTTCCTGCCATTGCAAGACCCAGCCATGGACCTACCCTGCTCCATACTGATGCCCCTTGCTCCCTCCACGAGGAGGCTGCAGGGCCCCCACTCCAGTCACTCACTCGCGATTTCCCCTCGGTGCCTCCAGGTTGCAGGGGGGGGCTTGGACACCCATGGGTAGTCTCAGCCGCTGCCTCCCACTGGCTGAGCTCATCCTGGGTACAAACTGTTGGCCGGGAGGCACTGAAGGTGGCCGCTGCTGTCCGCACACCTGCTGCTGCTCCTCTAAGCCCTGCAGACTGTGCTGAGACTGAGTCAGTGTCATGTCCGTTATACAGTGTCCTGTTTCCCAGCTCTCGGCTCCACTCCTCTCCCCTCTCCAGGACCCAAGAGCCAGGGAAGCAGGGAGCTGTGTAAGTGACATGACACTTACTAGCCTAGTCAGTGTCATGTCAGTTACACAGCACTCCACTTCCTGGCTCCGCTCCTCTCCCCTCTCCGGGAAAAACACACACAGGCAGCGCGAGCAGTCAGAAGGGGGCAGATTTGTGCCACCCCTTTTGCACATGCATGAGCTAAGTACCATAAAAGCACACACACATGTAGCGCCCCCTTGGCTACTCCCTTGTCTCTATGTCTCCTGGGGAGGGGTCCAAGGAATAGAGCACCTGGATTCATGGGCTTGCTCTCCTGATTTGGCACAAAACTGCAGTGCCTCCACCCGGGGTACATACAGGACTATGGGGATCCTGATGAGGAAAGGGGCAGGCTACTCCCCCCCTGCAAGGCCCAGTGCCCTGGGGTGGGAATGCCTAGGACTAGCTCAGAGAAACCCCCCCCCCCCATTGAAACACGCACACATGAGACAGGCTAACAAGTTAAACAACAGGTTTATTCTAAACAGAAAATAAGCCTCACAAGGCAGGTTAAAAATGCTTCAAGATCCCCTGTTCCCCCAACAGATTCTCTGGGGACCCCGCACTCCCTCTCCCCTAGAGTGCTGGGCTGGGCCAGTTAGCGCGCAGGCTGAGGCCTCTAGGAGCTTCCTGCCAGGGTAATAGTAATAGGGTCATGGGATAAGGCGACCCCTCGGGCCGGTGGGCTTTCCCTCCGCTGGCCTGGTTGAAGCTGGGCTGTGCTGCCTGGATGAATGTCCCGCTGGCCGCCCTGCCAGCCGACCTCCCACGCTATCCCTCTGGTACCTGGGGGTTTTGAATCCTCAGACTTCCGTCCTTCCCTCTGGTCCCCCGTCAGCCGGGCTGCTGACCGAGTATCCTCTCTGTGGGTTTTTGTCAGTAAGCTGGCAGCTCGCTGGAGCCTTCACACTTCCCTCACTGGTAGCTTCGGTGAGGGCTCAGGTCTCTTCTGACTGCCCTGGGTTCCTTGGCAGCTCCAACTCCCCTCCTCTCTCTCTGGCCTTGCTCCCCTTCAGGCAGCCTCAGCACACCTGTTTCTTCTGCCAGGCCTTCTCAGCCTCTCCTCAGGCAGCCATCTTGTCTCCTTTTCTTCTCCCTCCCCCCCTGCAACTCACTAAGTTGTTCTCTTCTGCCCCCTAGTGGCAGTATCACTGCAAGTGCAGGCTAAGCACTTGGTAGTCCCCAAAGGTGGGGGAAGCTACACAAACATAAATAAAACATAAAATAAATAAAATAAACATCGTCCACTACTCCATTTCACAATGTGCAATGAGAAGCACATACCCTGACCATTTCCTGACATCTGTATGCAACCAGATTCTCTCTCACTAAGAAGATCAAAGAGAAAACCCTGTCAACGCGGTTGCAAGCCAGAGGAAATTGCCCCGAAAACTCCCATTGAAATAAATGCAACTCTCAATGAAGAACATTAGCTCCACCTTAACTAATGGAGCAACTAGCGTTGCTCCATAATTACCCTCTTTTGTGCAGTGAAGATTTGCCCCTCATCTACATTGTGTTTAAGGGGGCATTTGCCCTTCCTTCCTTCATTACCCTCTTTGGCATGGGGTACAATGGGGATTTGCCCCTAGACTGTGTATTTTCCTGTAGTGAGACTAGGGGAAGGGATTATTTATCCATCTGTGTTTGATGCCCACTTTCAGGCCGTAGCTGGAGCCCAGCTGCCATATCCACTGCCCCACTAAACCTGAGCCCCCCTCCCCTGTTGGAGCTGTGGCTTGTGGGGTTTCCCATGGCTTTGGGGTGGGGGTTAAACTGGCCTAGCACTGGTGCTCACTTGGCAGGGAGTGGGGCAGGGCTAGAAATGAGGATGGAGGCAGGGCCTGCTCACCTGAGAGGGGCTATACCAACTTTGGACTTCAGCCCTCCCATCCACATCACTTCTGGATCCACCCCTGGTGGTTTGTGGGTAAGAAGGATTGGTAGAAGGGGTCATGTATCCCTCAAACAACTCAGCCCACCACCCCTGACCAATCATAAAGGTTTTTGGACTTTAGGTCTGCCCTAGGAACTTTTTTGAGGTTCCCATTGGGTGCAGTGTCAGCATCACCCCCATTCAACACTTGTATATGAAAGAGAGGCCATTTTGTGAGGTGGGGTATACATTTCTGAACACTGCGGAGATCAGAGAGGCCTTTGGTACAGCTTACATGCAAAAAACCAAAATGGCTTCCCTTGGTGGCATTACTCAGTAAGGCCTTTGGAGCTTGCTAATCCACCATCCATGGTGGGACGCCTGCACCAGCGTAAAACCCCAATGCCTTACCTTGGCAGTGCAACCCCTATGGCTCGGTTTGACCCCAGTACTCCCTTGAACATAAGACAAGTACGAACAGGAAAGAAAATTGCTGAAACCATGATGAAAAGTACCCAGCTGCCTGCTGAGGAATCTGTGTATGAATCTATGGGTATTCAAGCCAGCACTCCAACAGAAGATCCACTGGTAAGTCACAGACAGTCAGGGTTGGGTAAAGAGAAAAGCAGAAATGCACTGATGTATCTTTATTTTTTATTTCAAGAGGTAAATGGTGACTTTCTAAAAGCTTTTGAGAGGCTGAATTTGTGAACGCCTGTGGGACTAAATGTTTCCTGTGTCTCCTGTTTTTTTCCATGCTTGAGAAGAGGTGATCAGCTGGACAGCTGCAAGAAGGAACATCTAAATTCAAAGAATAAAAACTTTGTTTGAAACATCCTTTGTTGTCATTTCTGTTTTTAGCTGGTAATGTTAGAAACATGTCTGCAAATGAGGCCCTGTTAAAGGAGATCTATTACACACCGGGAGAGGTTGGAAGTTTTGGAGGGGTGAATCCTCTTTTTCAGGCTGATAAAAAGCACAGTAAAAGACTGAATAAGAAAGAGGTGGTTCCATGACTTTCGAACCAGGATGCCTACATTCTGCACAAACCTGCACGAAAGCATTTTAAATGTGTCATGGGTGGACACGCAATAGCAGACTGATTTAGTTGATATGCAGCAGTTCTCAAAGCAAAACAGGACATTAACAACTTCTTAACAGTCACAGACATCCTGTCTAGATATGCTTGGGCTTTAGGTCTGCAAAACAAGATGGGAGGTGAAGTGGGTAGGGTCTTTGCAGCCATTTTCAGGGAAGGGAGGATACCTCAGAAATTAAAAACTGATCAGGGGAAAGAATTTTTGAACAAAATGGTCAGCAAATTGCTCAGTCAGCATGGGACACATCACTTTGTGAAAAACAACCATGTCAAGGCCGGGGTGGTGGAACCTTTTAACAAAGCTTTAAAATCAAAGATGCAGAGATATTTCACAGTTCGTAACACCTTTTGCTATATTGACGTGCTACCTCAGCTCATAAAGAGTTATAATCACAGCTTCCACAGAACTATATGTACCATGTCGGTAGATGTGAACTCCTCAAACTCTCTGAGGGTGTGGAAAACGATTTACGGGGACAAGTTAGCAATAAGAACAGAGGCCTCTTCGTTTAGAAAAGGAAATCATGTCAGAATATCTAAAGCCAAAGGAAGGTTTGAGAAAGGTTAAGAGCAAACATTTACGGGTGAAATATTCATAGTGGATGATGTCCTTAGCAAGGCGCAAAGGCCTGTGTACAGACTGACAGATTACGAAGGTGAAGCGATCCGCGGGACCGTCTATCTTGAAGAGCTTCAAAAAGTCAACCCCATTACCCCAGGCACGATCAAGTGTACAGGGTTGCAAAGGTGCTAACCACAAAGGGGAAAAGAAGAAGCAAGCATTGTCTGGTTACACTTATCTGGCTAGGCTGGCCAGATAAGTGTAACAGCTGGGTAAGTGCATCTCAGCTCTGTGAAGTTTAATGATGAGAGACTTTTACATCACCCTGCCCAACAACACGTGCAACAATATTTGTCCACACAACACTAGTTCTACTTTTACCACACAACTAGTTAAGTTTCTGGGTCTCCCTGGGATGTGGGAAGTAGGGCTGTCTGAAATACAATACCTTCACAGCTCGGACACTGTTGCTACACCCTCACCCTTTGAAATCACGACTGCTAACAGAATATGAACCTACCTTCTACCCCGCGGTTATTATTCAGGCTTTTTTAGCTTCGTGAATAATATTAACAAAATTATAACCACTCATGCCAAATCTCCCAAAGTGTCCTTGCACTATGACTATGTGGGTGGAAATGTCAGCCTTGAAATGCAAGAGCATCACAAGTTTTCCACCGAGGGTCAGCTGGCCTATATTTTGGGATTGGTCCCCAGTCACCCCATTCAGAATTTTTCCTACCCCGCTGACATTACAGGGAGCTGCAACTCTTTGTATTTGTACTTCAATATTGTCGAGCATCACATTGTGGGGGATTTTTATGTTCCACTGCTGCGTTGTGTCCCTGTGCGCGGAGAGTTCAGTGAGTTTGTCACTATCCCATATGACAAGCCTCCCCATGTGATCATGAGTAAACACCACATTGACACCATTACTGTTGAAATAAAGACAGATCAGAACAAATATATCTCATATTGTTACAGTTTTGAAACTACATCTGCGCCCCCGGAGAAGCCAAGGACGTGATGGGCCACGTATCTCAAGTGGTTCTGGAGAAAGCTACCCCCTCTGATAAGCAGGAGGGTTCAGGGTTTATGTATATACAGAGAAGAAGAGGGGTTGAGAGAAAGGCACTAAAAACACAATGGGTAGGAGCAAGAAAGAGATTTTTTAATCAATATGGCTTTTATTCACTGTGGATCTGACAAATGCACAAAATCTGAACTAGACCCATTTCAAATAGTCACCACACAAACCGGCATCAAAAATAGCATGTACATAGAAATCCCCCCTCTCTTGGCCATGGGAGAGACAGCACCTCTTGATTTTTTTCATAGCTGGAAATGGTATAGACTATTTGGATCTAAAAATACATTTCTTTATCTCTCCTGTAAAGAAGCCAGTTGCGATGACTTGGCAGGGACCGCGTCTATTTCTACGTAGACCTGATCACTACTCATTAGGTAGTAAAATCTTCCAATCAGAAATTTTATCGCTCTTCGAAAATGTGGAGAAATTCTGTGACAAAGGAAAGTCTGTTTCAATCCAGTCCTAAGTAGAGCTCCTGGATGATTCTGGGGAAACACTGAACATCTGTGCATATGTGCATACAAACTCTTTTGTTCATCTCTTTGCCTATAGAGGAGTGGCATTAATGTGCTCAGAGGTCTTTCTGGCTACGATGAAGGTCCTCATATGACACATTAAGGCTGGCCATTTAAAAAACAGGGATATTCTCAGGAACCAGACATGGTTTCACAGGCGTTGGACTTTTCAAAAGTGGCTAACGGAATAGGCAAGATATACCAGAGAGGAAACATGGCTTTTTAAATTGCACGTTTGTGGGAAAACAGCCAAAAAAGCAGCGAAAGCAGCTGTTTTTCTACATTGGTAGAGAGCTGACAGCAACAGCAGCAGTGCAGCTCAGTTCATCTGTAAATATTAAACAGGCTAGTGGCAAGACGTTACATCGAAGGCATCAGCTGTACATAAAAGGCAACAAATAAAGATGTAAATGGTGAGCTACAGCTCCGTTTTCCTTGCTCATTGGTTCTGGAAACCAGTCTCAAACTTTCCAGCACAGATGTTACAAGTGGTGTTAAATTTATGCTTGGGTAGGACCAAAATTATTTTTTGCCTGAAATGCCTCTTCACAGGCCAGAACCCTCAGAAGGGAGTTGGAGCACAATGGAAACAACCTGGAATCATCTCTCAGTCTCCTGCACAGCGAGCCAGCCTTAGAATTTGGGTGGTTAAGGGGAAAGATAAAATTCAGTGTCCTGAGTAGCCCTGCCCACTCCCCCATGGTCCTGCCACCTTGGGGCAACCTCTGCAGGATCCTCGAGGTAGTGATTCTTGGGACACAGCTCAGAGGGTGTGGTGGCTCCACACCATGACCTGTGAAAATGGGAAGCCTCCCGGAAGTAAAGACAATAGCGGGGCCTGGAGCAATTGCCCCAGGTTGCCCTGAGGTAAGGCGGGCCTTCTCCTTGAGGGAGAGGATTTGGCGCTAATGAAGCATAGGATCTTCTCAGGAAGGACCTCTCCAGATTCTTGAAGGAGGATCCATTCTGCATCTCTATCTCCTCATTATATGGCTGCACACCACAGCGTCTGAGCACTTAAACTGTTTTTGGATTTATCTTTCTAAACCAATGAAATAGTCCACCACACCATGTATAGATGTATATGAGTAGTGGACATAATATTCATCAATATTATTTGCCTTTTTGAATAGTCCTCTGAATATCTAACAACAATCATGACTGAAATGGATATTTGCATATCTACTTATTTGAGTATTACAGTTTGGTTACTTTTTTGTTTTATTTATTCAGGCCAGACATTTCAGTTTGGTAACCCACACGAGCTAGGGTTGGCACAATCCCTCACCCCCCACCTACACTGGGGTGGGCAATTACAGTCACTACACTTTCAGCAGGCATGGGGAGCAGACCGCATGACCTGCCCACTATGGGGAACCCAGGTGGGTTGCTGTCAGAGGTCTTGCCACTCCCCAGAGTGGGCCGAGGAGCTGGTCACATGCACGGGCACCCAGCCTCGCCCCACCCACCATCCCCTGACCCATCCATCAACCACCCCATCCCTGGCCTTGACGTGGCTATGCAGAGATGGAAAATGTGCCTTTTGCTTAAGGTCCCACAGTGGACCTCACCGCTGGGCGGGGCAGCATGAGCCTGGTTACATGGGCAGTGGCCCTTTAACACAATCCAGGCAGCGTTACCCCACATTGGGCAACGATGCTATGTGCTACGTCCCTGCTGGCCTTCCCCAGCAGACACAGCACATAGCAGCCAGTTGCCTGCCCTGCCCTGCCCCAGGACAGGGTGAACATCTGGCAGTTGCCAGCTATACAGTGCACTGCATCACAGGGTAAGGCTGCCTGATGTGTGGTAACACTGTCCAAATTGGGCTAGCATCTCGTGCGGCTTTCACCATTTGATTTGGCCATGGCATATGCACATGCCATATTCATAAATTATGGAGACAGCTACAACATTGATGTATCCTGTGGTTTTCAGCAGACTGGAACATTTATTTCTGCATGTGCATTACAGAATTGGGATTGTCCAGCTACAATCAAACTGAATGCTATAGATTCAATTAAGCTAGAGTACTGGAAGTCATTAAGAAGTTTAAGATCTCTACCACAGATCTAGCCTCAAGGGGAAACTTCCATTGTGATGTGGCATGTGAGCAGGGGTGTGGTTGGGAGGGGATGGAGAGCCCAGGAGTCTGGGACCCTACATACGTGCCCAGCCAATGCTCCCTTCAACAGCCTCCCCCTGGTTTTGAGCAGTGTGGGAGCTGGCTGGGCACACATGTGGCTCATGCAGTACTGGAGAAGGACTGAAGCCACCAATAATGCAGCTATACCAGCAGTACCCTTCTTTCCCTGAATCAGTAGGAGGTTTGCCAGCACCTCAGCAACCTTCATAGCTGCTGAGGAGATAGAACTGGTCACCTGGAAGCACCCAGTGTGGCTATTGGCTATCCTGCCAAGCCATCTCAGCAGCCGTGCTAGTTGGGCTGCAGAAGGCAGAGGGGAGGAATGATGGGTGCCTGCACACTCTGTCCAGCCAGAGAAGGATTGTGGCTGTTGGCAAGCAGGACTTCTTCTTCAAGGCTTTCCCTTAAACATTTCCTGAATATGTCCTTGTATGTGGGCATGCATGCTAAGGTACCATTCAGCATAATAAACAACTAACACATTTGAGTGATCATGGAAGACTAAATAGAACTGCAGGTCAGACTCAGAACTGCAACTGCAATGTGATAAATAAAGGGAAAATGCAGCGACTGCTGAAACTAATTATTCAAGGACTCGGTGGTCATGGAGCAATTTCACAAAGAGTGAATTTTATGCCATCAGCCTGCACAAGACCCAGTGGTGGCTGGTGGGTTCCAAGGCTGGTGGGGCACAGGGTGGGTGTCAGTGGGAGGGGGTAGGAAGGGGAAGAAACGCCACCCACGCATGCCACTAGCACACCAGGAAACTCTGCTCGCGTGATGCGGAGGAAAGAAACCCATCAGAATAGTATGTGGGTCTGTCTGTGTGCTTACGCACAAGGAGCTTGGACCCTTATCATCATAGGGCACAGAGCGGTATGACAGGGAAGGGGACCCACTCTCTCCGTGCTCACACACAAGGGAGGAGGCAAGGAGGGTCTGTGAGGGGGGTGTAGGTTTGACAGGGGAAGGGACCAGGTCCAGGGGAAAAAGGTTAATGGGACTTGCACGCTCAGGGGAAGGAAAGGGATGGCCCCAAGGGCAAGGAGGGGAAGCACCCACATGAGCCCGCAGGCTCTCTCACCCACCCACTCACCCACCCAGGGAGTCATGGGGAACAGGGAGCAAATGTGAAATCCAAACACACTAGGGCAATCACAAATACATGAGGAAATGAAGGTCAGGATAGGGCAAGGAAGGATAAACACACACTAATAACCCAAATCAAGGCAGTCACAGATCAGACACTTATCTCGTAGGGGGCCCAGTCTCTCCAGGCGTTCTCGCTCTGTTCACCGGCGCTGTTGGTTCCTCAGCACCAGCATTTTAAGCACTAGCTCCGCCCCCTGTGTGTGCCTGGAGGCGTGCGGAGCACCGCAATGGGGGGTGGGGCTCCGCAACATCCTGGGAGGCTCTGGGGCCGCCCGCCATGTTGCCTGCACCGTTGGAGTCTCCGAAGGGGGGTGGCCGCGTTGCCGTCGGTGCCTTGATCGTGCTGCGGGTAAGGGGGGTGGGGCCTCGCTGGTCCGGAGACAGTCTCCGAGCCGAGAAGCAGCTATGGCGACTGACAGTGGGGCCAGAAGTGGGAGGGGGCAGCCCAATGGTAGGCGGAGCCAATGGTAGGCAGAGACTAGCCAACGGTAGGCGGAGCCTAGCCAACTTTCAAGTTAATATGAATGTTTACAACCTCAGTTCCCCATGTGTAAAAAAACTGGAATCGGTGTGTTTCTCCCTGTGCTCCCCTCATTCTTGTCCTTTGATTATAAGCCCACCAGGCCAGGGACCTGTCTCCCAACAACTGTAAAGCACTAGCCAGGTACACTGCTAGCACTATCTATATGCTTAACAATAATATGCAATCAAGAAAAAAAACACCACACTGAATACAGGTCTTGGACTCAAGGCAAGGGTTTATTAACCAAACACACAGCATTAACCAAACAGTCACATCCTCCCCCAAACACAACCTAAACCACAACAAAAGACACCCACACACAAACCAGCCAAGAACTCAAACAACAAACTCTCCTCCTTCCAGCTCCTTTGCCTCACCAGTCAAGCACCTCAAAGGGTTTCCCATGCACTCCAAATACAAGGTCTATTGCTTGTACAGCAATGGCACTTGACAGTCTTTGAGACGTGCAAACTGTCCAATTGTCCTGTTGTTGAAGTCAGGTATTCATTGGATCAACCTTTTCTCTATTGACAACATTGTCAATGCATTCAGGTTTTCTGCTACCATTGTGTTCTCAGGAAAGTTTTTATTCTCTGTAGAGCTGAGAAAGACTGTTCAGATTCCACTGTTGTCATTGGTGTCGTGATGACAATTCTCACTAGATTCAAGGTTTCAGCAAAGCTGTCCTGATGAAGTAGCTCTGAGGCATCCTTCATACCATAGAAGTCGTTCTTATCATGCAAGACAGAAAGCTCCATCCTCAGTCTGTCTTTGTGTCGCATAGGGTAGGCATCCACTGTTTTGTTCAATGCTCATGCTGGAAAGCGTTGGTTGTGTGTTGCAAAAAGCGCCCCCTGTAATAATGTTGTGCTTACTAGGTGCTTTGTGAATGCAATGCCGGCATTGTCACCGCCGCCGCTGCCGCCTTCATCCCTGCCGCTGCTGGGTCTGCAGCCGCTGCTGCTTCGTCCCCGCAGGATACCTGCGGGGACAAGAAGAACAAAAAAACTGTGAGTTGGGGGCAGGGGGGGGAACGCAGAGGGCAGCCACGTGGGCTGTCCTGTCCCCTCCCCCCCCACCCGGAAGTAGCAGGGGCTAAAAGCCCACAGGCAGCGGCTGGAGCCGCAGGCTGCGGCCGCAGGCTCGCGGCCGAAGGGCCGCGGCCAAAGGGCGCGGCACTTCGGGGGCACTTCTGGGGGACTGCGGGGGGGGCAGGGGGTTTTTTGTGTTTTTTATTGGGCAGGCTTTTTATCTTTCAGGGCTAGGGTGGTAGGGTGGGGGTATTGACACGGGGGGTAATGTGGGGGGTGGACCCAGGGACTCCCCCTGGTGAGAGCAGGGGGAGGACCGGGAGGGTTGGGGGGGAGGGGGTGGCTCGGTCTCCCCGTGAGAGGGGGAGACCGAGGGAGAATGGGGAGGGTATGGTTGGGGGGGGAGGGTTATGGGGGGGAGGGGGGGAGGGAGGGCCGGGGGGCAAGCAGCCGGGTCTGAAGGGCCGGGATTGGGTGGACGGAGGGGAGGGCATGGCCATTGGGGTCGTGATGGGGCGCGGACGGTATGGTCCATGGGGTGGGAAGGCACGGGCCCCTAGGGGTCCACGGTGCCTGAGGGAGGTGGAGGTCATCACCCCCCCACTAAGGGGGAGGGAGGTGCCGGGTCCAGGGTCCGCGCGTGGGGGGCTGGTGCTGATGAATGCGAGGTCCGTGGTCAACAAGGCCCCGATTATCCACGATTTGATCGTGGATGGGGCCGTGGACCTCGCATGCATCACGGAGACCTGGCTGGATGATCTGGCCGGTCCAACTTTGGCGGATCTGGTTCCAGCTGGGTATGCCGTGCAGCATCAGCCCCGCATGAGCGGCCGGGGAGGAGGCGTAGCTATTGTTTTTAGGGAAGACTGGCCTGTTAGGAGGTATCCAGTGCCGGAGATTGTGGGTGTAGAGGCTCTGCACGTGGTGATCGATTTGGCTGGGGGCAAGCTAGGGGTGCTGCTGGTGTACCGGGCCCCTTCATGCCCGGCGGCATCCCTTACCGCTCTAGCGGAGCTGGCCTCGGAGGTGGTGTTGGGCTCCCCCAGGACTTTGGTTCTGGGGGACTTCAACGTCCACGCCGATGCCGGCCTTGTTGGGGCGGAGCGGGAGTTCATGGCCGCCATGGCAACTATGAACTTGTCCCAGGAGGTGATCTGCCCGACCCACGTGGGGGGACATATCCTCGACCTGATCTTCGGCTCTGGCCTTGAGGCGGGGGGTCCGGTTGTGGGGGAGGTGACAGCGGTGCCCTTGTCGTGGACGGACCATTACCTCCTTCAGGCCGGTCTTTTAGCGCGCCCCCTCCAGAAGGGGAAGGGACCAGTTAGGATGGTCCGCCCTCGGAGGCTGATGGAACCCCAGCGGTTCCAGGAGGTCCTGAGGGAACTTACCCTGGATGTGGACGGTCACTCTGTGGATGAGCTGGTCCGGCATTGGAACATCTTGCTGGAGGAGGCCATTGACAGGGTGGCTCCGAGGCGCCTTCTGCCTGGGTCTCGTCACCGCAGGACTCCTTGGTTTACTGAGGGCCTGCGGTGTATGAAGCGTATGGGCAGGAGGCTAGAGCGACGCTGGCGTCGGACTCGGTCTGTCTCCGATCGTCTTCTCCACAGGGCCCATTTGCGGTCCTATGTGGAGGCTGTGAGGACGGCGAGGAAGGAATTCCTCGCCGTCCTCATAGCGTCTGCGAAGTCACGTCCAGCGGAGCTCTTTCGGGTGGTGCGGGGGCTGGTGAGTCCGGCCTCCCTCCGCCTGGATGGGGACTTGTCCCGGGCCCGCTGTGAGGAGTTTGTCAACTACTTCGCAGACAAGATCGCTCGGATTCAGGCCGATTTCGACGCTGGGTTAACAGCAGTAGGGGAAGAGAGCGGGGGGACGGAGGGTCCGTCTGTTCCATCTTTATGGGGCGAGTTTCAGGAAGTGACGTCAGCCGATGTGGTGGATGTCCTGGGGTCTGTGAGGGCCACGTGTTGTCAACTAGATCCATGCCCGTCCTGGTTGGTAAAAGCTTCCGGGGAGACATTGGGGACGGTGCTGGCGAGGGTGGTGAATGCGTCCCTTCGGCAGGGGAGGTTGTCGCCTTGCTTAAAAGAGGCTGTGGTGCGCCCCCTGCTGAAAAAACCATCGTTGGACGTAGACGCGCTCGCCAGCTACCGACCTGTCTCTAACCTTCCCTTTTTAGGGAAGGTTATTGAGCGGGCAGTGGCGCTCCAGCTCCAGGGTCATCTAGATAATATCGGGCTCCTTGACCCGTTTCAATCTGGGTTCCGCCCCGGCTATGGCACCGAGACGGCGTTGGTGGCCTTGGTGGACGACCTCCGCCGGGAGATGGATGCGGGATGTTCGACATTTCTCATCCTGCTCGATCTCTCGGCCGCTTTTGACACCGTGGACCATGGGCTGCTGTTGAGACGACTGCGTGACCGGGGGGGTCTGGACGGAACTGTTCTTGAATGGTTCCGTTCATTCCTCTCGGGGAGGAGCCAACGGGTGGTGTTGGGGGAAGAAACATCGAGCCCCCGCGCCTTACCGTGTGGCGTTCCGCAGGGATCGATCTTGTCTCCATTATTATTTAACATCTATATGCAGCCCTTGGGGGAGGTCGTGAGAGGGTTCGGGGTGCGGTGTCACCAGTATGCTGATGATACTCAGCTGTACCTCTCGTTTTCTACCGACCCAGACCCTGCTGTCTCGGTGCTATCCCAATGTTTGGAGGCCGTGGCGGATTGGATGCGACAGAGCAGACTGAAACTCAACCCAGATAAGACGGAGGTAATGGTGGTGGGGAGGGCGAAGGGGGTGGTGGCCCCCCTGATTGGGGGGGTTTGCCCCCCTGTAGCTCAGCAGGTCCGGAGTCTGGGGGTCATTTTGGACGCAGGCCTGCGGCTGGAGCAGCAGGTGGAGGCAGCCGCGAAGGCTGCCTTCCGCCAGCTTTATCTGGTACGTAGGCTGCGTCCGTATGTCTCTGGCCCGGACCTGGCCTCCCTCATCCATGCCTTCGTCACCTCGCGACTCGACTACTGTAACGCGCTCTACGTGGGGCTTCCCTTGTTCCTGGCCCGGAGGCTGCAGCTGGTGCAGAATGCGGCGGCCCGTCTTCTTACGGGGACGGGTCGCCGGGAGCACATTACACCGGTGCTCCGAGCGCTGCACTGGCTGCCGATAGTGTGCCGGGCCAGGTTCAAGGTCCTAGTAATGATCTATAAAGCCCTATACGGCCTTGGCCCCTCTTACCTTAGGGACCGCCTCGCCCTTCGCGCCCCGGAACGACTCCTGCGGTCTGCCGGGGGTGCCCTCCTGGAGGTCCCCCGTGTTAAGCGGGGGGCCACGATGGAGCGGGCATTCTCGGTGGTAGGGCCGCGGCTGTGGAACTCCCTTCCGGAGGAAGCTCGCCTGGCCCCAAGCCTTTTGACTTTTCGGCGGAACTGTAAGACCTGGCTGTTTGCCCAGGCCTTTGGGAGGGAGGGGGGGGGTGATTTTTAATCCCCCACCTGTATATTTATTTTTATACCACCAGCTTTATTGATATGTTTTATGATTGTATTTTAAATGTTTTTAAATGTTTTTTATTGTTGTTAACCGCCCCGAGCTGCTGTGCAGGATGGGGCGGTATAGAAATCTAATAAATGAAATGAATGAATGAAATCATTCCTTTATATGTGAAATTATGATATCACAAACTTCAACTTTGATTTGATCCAGGCTATCTATAGTGCCACCTCTTGGGAGCTGAGACTGCTCTGGCAATTCGGAGCGCAGATCCTTAATAGAGTTTCTCACTCTATTGATGCTGCTGACAAACTCTGTAGTAAATGTCTGAACACCTACAGAGTCAATCACTCTCTTTTGCAGTTGATCATAAAGCACCTTAACATGAGGCATTATTTTATGGAATAAAAACAGGAAGTAAAGGAACTTCCTATCCTCTTCCAACTTTCTACCAAATCCCCATGCCTCACAAGTTGCACTGGCATCAAAATTACCACTTCTTATGTGGTTGAAGCACTGTATCAGATCCTCTCGGTGCTCATAAACTACATTTACTTTCCTAACGTTAAAGTTCCAGCATGTGACAGGTGCTGTGGGAAGCCTTCTCTTTACTATCATATCCAGAACATCTGTCCTTTTTGCAGATGATGAAAAAAAGGCTGTTAATCCACCCAAATCTGCAAAAAATACTTTCACCATTTTTATTTGGGACACAGCTTGTTGCATTATCAGATTTAGTTGATGTGCATAGCAGTGTACATACTGAATATTTGGGTATAAGTCCTGTATCCTCTTTTGGACACACACCCCAATGATGCCCACGCAGCACGCTCATACCATCATAGTTCTGAGCAATCACTTTCTGTTTATCATCACCCTGTGGAAAAACAGCATTCATCTGCTGCAGCAATGCTGTGACAATGGTTTCTGTACGAGAGTCTTGCAACTGAGTAAAAGTAAAAAAACGCTTTACAGCTGAGCCTCTACCATCAATGTACCTATAAATTAGTACTGACTGGCAGTGAGTTGACACATCTGTTGTGTCATCAGCCTGAAGAGCACAGAATATGTGGCTATTCAACTCCTCGATAATGAAATCCCTGGACGCTGTGAGCATGCAGTCTAGGAGTTCATTTTGGATCATTTTGGAAGTACCTTTGAAAACTGTGGCAGTTTTCAAATGCTTCTCCATCGCAAAATCGATGCTGCCAATAAGATCAACCAAGGCTCTAAACACTCCTGGGTTCAAGGAGTCCTCCATTTCATCGTGGCCACCCAGTGCCAACTCAAAAGTACCACAGAACCAAATACAACCAATTATTTTAGACAGAATGTACCGGTTGTTGTCAGCTTCCTCATTGTGCCTTCTAACGCTCACAAGGTAACCACCATGTGCCACTATGTTGGTCTTACTAAATGCTGTAAGCCTGAAGCAGTTATCGATATGACCTTTGCAATCATCATGCTTCTTTATCTTCTCAGCTAGATGCTTTAAGTCCTTCATTCCAGTCTTGGTTCACACCACCTCACCCCTGAATAGCAAACATGGAAAACAAAAAAATGCAGTCTTGGAAATGCTGCCACGCAGCCACTTCTTCTTATACCACATTGTGCTGAACCGGCATGTCCTTCCCTCTATCATGGGAAGCTTGTGCAAGCTGAAGATCTGGATGGTCAGGTCCCAGTTCTTTCACCTGACATTTTTCAGCATAAGAGAGCTGTGAGAATGGCTTTGCCAGTAGTGAATCCATGGTGTTCACTTTAGTGACTTGCTGTTTGATGCTTCTGTCCTGCAAAATAAGAGAAAATTTGGGGGAACTGTATCACAGCGAGCTTTCAGCCATCATTATGCATTGTACTATAATGGGTGCAAAGACAAGTCCTGAATGAAAGCATAACATGTTACACACACACACACACACCTACCTTTCCCTCTACCTTTCCCCCTTGCAAATGATATGTGCACAACACGCCATGCAGGCAGCAACTGAAGTTGCTAGAACACTCTGGAGATAATTCATAATAGTGCATTCCAACTTACAGCAATGTCTCTTGGCACCTGCCTCAATGTACTCTCTGTTCTTCAGCCAAGTCCCTTGGAACTAGATTAGCAATTCCTTGGCAGCAGTGGCTCCTGCTCCATCTGCTCACAACAAACAAACAAACAAAAAGGTCAGTTTGTCTCCGAGAAGTCATGACCACCACACAATAGAAGTAGCAAAGAGAATCCCACACTCATGATGGCTGCTTTTTGAATAACACCACACATTATATAAGTAAATCTGCAAGCTTGCTGCCACTCCCACACACACACTTTTCTGAACCCCACCATGGGAAAAGAAGTTACCTGCTTCTGTAGGTGATCTTCAGAAACAGGATGGATACCTTCTCTATGGGTAGTTCAGTGTCCACTGCTGTAGATTCTACATACATTTTAGAGAGTAAGTTAGAGTGACAAGAAATTTGGACCCCAGCAACACATACTTATGAAAACCTACACATCTCTTCAAAAGCTGGAAATGCTGTAAAGTCCCTTAAGATACTTAAAAACTATAGAATGGTGAGAGAAAACACTCCAGGTGTTAAGAGCAAGCACTTCCTGAAGTTTCCTATGCAGAAATTTGGGGGGAGGGAAGCATAAAATGGCCCCAAGTGTGTCTGAACATGCTTTCAACCTTCACAGAAAATGCCAAGCAAACTCAAGCAGAGAAACCATCCATTGCACATGACGAACCCACTACCAAGGTTTCCCCAGCAGCACCCAAAAACCAGAAAGCAGAAGACAATTAAAAGGGGGGGGGGGAAATCAGCAGAGGCCACTAGCCATTTGAAACAGCAGTAGCTAGCCATGTGGCCAGGCCAGTGGGGACAGCAGGGAAGGGAAGGACAAAATGGCCCTGAGTGTGTTTGGACATGCTTGCAACCGTAACAGAAAATGCCAAGCAAACTCAAGCAGAGAAACTATCCATTGCACGTGAGAAGCCCTGCACCCAGGTTCCCCTAGAAACACCCAAAAACCATAAAGAAGCAGACAATTAGTGAAGAAAAGCAGCAGAGGTCATTTGAAACAGCAGAAGCATATGGCCTGGCCAGGGGCAAGCAAAGGGTCTACATGGCAATTTGGCAAAGGGGTCTGGGAAGGGAATTCAATCTTACCAGTTTCTAAGCAGTTGCAGCCGTGCTGTAGTCGCTGCCTCAGTTGTCCAGGCCAGCAGTTCCTCAATGCCACTAATAGCAGGCTGCAGCAGCAATGTGCACGTGCTGCTGTGGCTACCAAATGGATAGTTTGTGGGCAGCCTGGGCAGCTCCTCCTGTGATCTCTGGTGGTGAGGCAGGCTCCTCCCCTGAAACTCCTCCCCCCCAGCCTATCTAACCTCCCTCTAGTCATGACTCATGGTCATTGACATGACGGAAAACAGGCGGTATTTCTAAGCGCCCAGCTGCCACCTACTTTGGAACTCAGCTTTAGGTTTGAAAAGCCCCTTCTCCCTGCCCTGAGAGAGCGCCATGCAGCAGCGGGACGGCACCTGAAGCACACACTCTCTCTCATGGTGTTGTTTTGGATCATGTTGCCAATACCACCCTCTCTCTCTCATCACCCCTCCCACTCTCAGTAAAAACACAGCACACACAGCCCCGCCTCCTCCCTGATGCAGCCTATCAAGCCCAGCCCAGCGCCTCACTAAAGTTCGGGGGAGGAGGAGGCGGAGCAGACCGAGCCTAGGGAGGGGGGGAGGAGTAGAGCCAAGCCAGGGGGCGGGGAAGCAGGTGGCGGTGCTGTAACTGACAGCACGCACGACACAGAGACTGAGTACAACTGGGCGCATGCGCAGGGGGCGCACAGCACGCAGAAGACTCTCTGCGCATGCACCCACTCGCTAAAGCAGCCGCAGTGCCACGGTGGCATGCAACTGCAGCAATTCAGGGGCTCGGGCTTCTGACCAGCCCGGAAGGAGTTGGGGGGGCGGCCACCCGGCCGCCCATTTATAGAAACCGCTGCTGACCAGGCCTAGACACTTCTTGAATCCCACTCAAGGTAGGTTTTAAGAAGTTCAAAGCCTTTGTGCAGCCCCTCTGCAGAGATGAATTTTGTCAACAGAGCCCAGCTGGCTATATTTTAAGAAGGATGTGCTTTATTGAAAGATAACATTATACATTTCTTCCATGTGGTCAATTATCACAGTTTAATGAAGTCTCATGAGGCCAGCATCATATAGCTTTTAGGGGTGTGCAATTCGTTTTCATTTTGTACAGTTTCTAAAACAAATGAAGTCCCATTCATTTTAGTGACTAGGAAACTTAAACAAATTAATTAGGACACAAATTAAATGAACCTCATTTGTTCTAATTTCCCATTCATTTCCCATTAATTTGGCAATAAGCACAGCTCAAACTGCAAGTAAACAGAGGGGAAGGAGAGTAGAGTCATGTGGCAGTCAGGATGTCTGATTGACATCTCTGCTGGCCAACTGGCATTGCAAACACATCTCAGTGAGCTCACATCACAACAAAAACATGGGCACACACAGAAGAGATACCCTTCCTTGCACATGCTTCCAACAAATCAGGGCTGTGAGGGAGGGCACTGGAATCAACAAAACCTTCTGACCCACAGAATCTCACTCTGCATAGCTCTCTCTGTGCTTTGCAGGCAGATACTTGTGCACTGCTTTGGAACTTTTCATGCTGCTAACTCTCTCTCTCAGATGTACTGCCCTGCTGAGTTGATCTCTTCAACTGGACCCCCTGCCACTATTTGGGAGAGCCAATCCTGCCCTGATGGGGTGATCTCTGTGACTGGACCCCCTGCCACTATTTGGGAGAGCCAATCTTGCCCTGTTGGGGTGATCTCTGTGACTGGACATCCTGACACTTTGCGGGAGCCAATCCTGCCCTGATGGGATGATCTCTGAAAGTGAACACACCCTGTCACACTTGAGGTGCAAATGCCAAAGGCAAATGCTTGCTTGCTGCTCCTCTCTGCCCCGTCTTCTTGCTGCTGCTGCCCAAATGTGTCTCTCTCACCTATCTCCTGCCCCCCCTAGGGTGATCTCTGCAATTTGACAGCGTGACAGACTTTGGGGTGCCAGTGTTGACCTGATGGGGTGATGTCTGTGTAGCAGCTTTAAACTTTCACATTTTTTTCATTATTAAACTTTAATTTATCATCATCATTCGACAAGGAACAATTTTTTCAGAGTGCATTAAGTCTGTTTCTACGTAACTGCATTCTGTACAACACATTGTATAATGTTCTCTACAGTCACATTGTTAAGTTCATTGTATGAAGTGTATACAATGTGTACACATGTAAAGAACAGACTTAATGCACTCTTTAAAAATTGCTCATTGTCGAATGATGATGATGATAAATTAAAGTTTAATAATGAAAAAATGTGAAAGTTTAATTATTGATAAAAAGGAATAAAATTATGTATGGTAAGTACATATATAAGATTTATGTTGATGAGTATAAAATATTAAATATTCATCAAATTCTGAAATAATTTCAATGTTTTTTTGCATTTATGTCTTGTTGCAATGTATGGAGTTGAATGAATGAGTTTTTTTAATTGCAATTGCAATTGTAATTGTAATTAATTTGTATGTTTTTTGGACTTTAAGCTAGAGTCAAAATGATATTGTGATGTTTTCAAAGAGGAAAGTTTTTAGTTTTAAATACTGTTGTGCATTTAAGGTTTTTTTTAAACTGTAAAGTTTTTTGTTTTGGTGAATTTCAAGGTTTTTTTGATATGATATATGAGTACATTCATATATTAGTTGTTGCACAACTTTTAAGTGAGTTGTGGAATTATTTTAACAACTGAATAGCACTAGGGATGATAGGAAGAGGAGGCAGCTCTCGGGTTATGGAGACAAGGTGACAGGTAGGTACAAGGGGTGGGGGATCAATTTGGGGCAGTGGGGGGATGACAGGTAGGAGTGGGAGATGGGGCTAAGTAGGGGGCTGGGGATGTTGTGCTGGGGCAGGAGGAGAAGCGAGGGCTGTGGGGTCAGTTCAGGGCAGGGAGGAAGTAGGAGTGGGGGTTGGGGGGTCAGGAGTTATGTGAGGGTGGGAGAAACAGGGGTTGGGGGTTATGTCAGGGCATGGGATGTTGTGCTGTGTGAGTGAGGTAGGCGCAGCGGTTGGGGCGTTAGGTCGAGACTGGGGATGTTGCATGGGGGGTGGGAGAAGTAGGGGTTGGGGGTCAGGTTGGGGATCTGGGAGGTCACATTGCGGCTGGGGATGTTGTGTGGGGGGAGGGCCATAGCTTTCTATATTAGAGGAGCTCAAGACCATCATGTGGTCTATTTGAATAGTGAGCATGCAGAACCGAGTTGTGAGGTAAAGAAGGTTTCCCCTATGCACCTCCACTGCCTGCCAGCTCCCCCCTCACCACATGCACCCCGCACTGCCTGCTGCCCAGCTCCCCCCTCACCCCATGCACCCTCTACTGCCTGCCGCCCAGCTCCCCACTCACTCCATGTACTCCGCACCGATGAACATACCATCCCTATTTCTATAACTATTTCCTGGCTATGACCCTGATGGAAATAATATCCTATTATAATTGTTAATCAGACAGAAAACAGATGTAACATTTCCCATACAAATGCAATTCCCCTTTTACCGAGGCGATAAAAAAGCGGCCCTCTTTGTGTACAAGAGAGATGAAAATAGAACCTGGCCTCAGCTACTGCTCTCACTGTTCAACTTAGGTGTTGCTTAGTGCTGCATGTAAGAGACAGTGAGCGAGAGATATGGGGGGGCTGGGAAAAGAGGGGGGGGATATGAAAATGCCTCCCTAGGCTGGCAGCTGGGAAGAGGTCACTGCTGGATCTACTCTACTCTATCCATTCCCCACTGAATAAGGGCCAAGCGGAACTTTTGGAGAGAGATCTCCCGCCAGGGGAAGGGGGGAGGCGGCCGGCCATCAGATTGCACTTGGCACATCAACAGCTGGGTCCATTGCTAGGTTACACAAAGAGGAGAGCGGCTGCCTCAAGTTATGCTTTTAGTTGACTTGAAACCCTGTCAGTTTCATCAGTAAATCACGTTCCCAAGGAGCCTGGACTTTATTTTGGAATGATTCACCATCCCCCAACCACCCCGTGAATCCGCTTCTCTCTTCTTTAAGAAACGTGGGCTTGGCCCAAACCAGCTATCCCTTCGGGGCCCTTTAGGTCAATAGCTGAAAGAGAAAACAAGCACCAGTGCCCGTGCTCCCCGGGGGAGCCCCTACCCGCCCCTCAAGCACTGACCCAAAGTTCCAGTGCATTTCAGGAGGGATGAATCATTTGTGGGCGGGTGGGGGGGAGGCACCAGCGCCTGAGTCTGTTTACAAAGAGGAGCTTAACACACGCAAGTCCCATGTGTCGTCTCCGCTGGTGCATTCCGTCCTGTCCTGGGGAAGCGAGTCCTGCACTCACCTCCTCACCTGTGCAGCAGCAACAAAGCCTGGGGGGGGGGGGTGCACTCCCTTGCCATCCAGGTGATCGAAAATGGGTGAAACAGCAGGCACAGCACCGGCACATTCCCTCCGCTCGCTCGCTCGAGCCCAGCCAGTTAAAAGCAATGGCCTCGGAGTAAAAGCCGAGCACGGACTGGCTCCGCACTAATCCTGCCCCCCCTAATCCGTAATCCTCCCAGGGTAGGCAGCTGTAGCTGCTGCCTTTGCCGGGCATTCCGATACCTACCTTCTGGGGGCTGCTGCAGCTGCTGTCACTACATTATTCCCACTTGTTCCAGTGTCCAAGAGGAAGAGACGGTCCCACCCCCCAGGCCAGGTGTGCGATCCCCCCTCCGCTTCCCTCCTACCAACTGTGGGTGAAAACAGACATGATACTAACCACCCTTTAGCCACCCTTGGTGGTTATTTATGCATGTTGCAGGGCTGTATTGCTGCCCTATGCAGCCCTGCAACATGCACAAACGACCACCAAGGGTGGCTAAAGGGTGCTTAGCGTCATGTCTATTTTCACCTGTGTGCACCCTGGAAAGAAAGAATGCCCTGTGAAAAGATCATGTTCTCCTCTTGCAAAAACTGGGCAGCTATTCTGCAAAGAACCACCTTTCTTTTGAAAGATACCTGGCTTCTGAAAGATATGTGATTTTAAAAAGTAGATTTTAAACCCTACTATTAAAAATCACGTATCTTTCAGAAGCCAGCTCCGTCACACACACTTTACACTCCAGTCAGTTTCATGTCAGTTACACAGCGCCCCACTTCCTGGCTCCGCTTCTCTGCCCTCTCTAGGAGCCGGGGAAGTGGAGCACTGTGTAACTGACATGAAACTGACTAGAGCTTAAATTAAAGTCTTTGTGTTGGAGCTGCCTTCTCATAAAGTTGCATGATTTTTTAAAAGTAGAGTCACGTACCTTTCAGTTCAGCAGCTGCTCAACTGAGCATGTGTGAACCTGCAGAACTGAGCTGTGTTTTTTGCCCTCAATTGAGCATGTGTGAGCCTGCAGAACCAAGTTGTGTTTTTTGCCCTCAACTGAGCATGGGCGAGCCTGCAGAACCCATTTTAAATCTTTAATAACTTGGTTTTGGCTGCACCAATCACTATCATANAAGGGGTGGGGGATCAATTTGGGGCAGTGGGGGGATGACAGGTAGGAGTGGGAGATGGGGCTAAGTAGGGGGCTGGGGATGTTGTGCTGGGGCAGGAGGAGAAGCGAGGGCTGTGGGGTCAGTTCAGGGCAGGGAGGAAGTAGGAGTGGGGGTTGGGGGGTCAGGAGTTATGTGAGGGTGGGAGAAACAGGGGTTGGGGGTTATGTCAGGGCATGGGATGTTGTGCTGTGTGAGTGAGGTAGGCGCAGCGGTTGGGGCGTTAGGTCGAGACTGGGGATGTTGCATGGGGGGTGGGAGAAGTAGGGGTTGGGGGTCAGGTTGGGGATCTGGGAGGTCACATTGCGGCTGGGGATGTTGTGTGGGGGGAGGGCCATAGCTTTCTATATTAGAGGAGCTCAAGACCATCATGTGGTCTATTTGAATAGTGAGCATGCAGAACCGAGTTGTGAGGTAAAGAAGGTTTCCCCTATGCACCTCCACTGCCTGCCAGCTCCCCCCTCACCACATGCACCCCGCACTGCCTGCTGCCCAGCTCCCCCCTCACCCCATGCACCCTCTACTGCCTGCCGCCCAGCTCCCCACTCACTCCATGTACTCCGCACCGATGAACATACCATCCCTATTTCTATAACTATTTCCTGGCTATGACCCTGATGGAAATAATATCCTATTATAATTGTTAATCAGACAGAAAACAGATGTAACATTTCCCATACAAATGCAATTCCCCTTTTACCGAGGCGATAAAAAAGCGGCCCTCTTTGTGTACAAGAGAGATGAAAATAGAACCTGGCCTCAGCTACTGCTCTCACTGTTCAACTTAGGTGTTGCTTAGTGCTGCATGTAAGAGACAGTGAGCGAGAGATATGGGGGGGCTGGGAAAAGAGGGGGGGGATATGAAAATGCCTCCCTAGGCTGGCAGCTGGGAAGAGGTCACTGCTGGATCTACTCTACTCTATCCATTCCCCACTGAATAAGGGCCAAGCGGAACTTTTGGAGAGAGATCTCCCGCCAGGGGAAGGGGGGAGGCGGCCGGCCATCAGATTGCACTTGGCACATCAACAGCTGGGTCCATTGCTAGGTTACACAAAGAGGAGAGCGGCTGCCTCAAGTTATGCTTTTAGTTGACTTGAAACCCTGTCAGTTTCATCAGTAAATCACGTTCCCAAGGAGCCTGGACTTTATTTTGGAATGATTCACCATCCCCCAACCACCCCGTGAATCCGCTTCTCTCTTCTTTAAGAAACGTGGGCTTGGCCCAAACCAGCTATCCCTTCGGGGCCCTTTAGGTCAATAGCTGAAAGAGAAAACAAGCACCAGTGCCCGTGCTCCCCGGGGGAGCCCCTACCCGCCCCTCAAGCACTGACCCAAAGTTCCAGTGCATTTCAGGAGGGATGAATCATTTGTGGGCGGGTGGGGGGGAGGCACCAGCGCCTGAGTCTGTTTACAAAGAGGAGCTTAACACACGCAAGTCCCATGTGTCGTCTCCGCTGGTGCATTCCGTCCTGTCCTGGGGAAGCGAGTCCTGCACTCACCTCCTCACCTGTGCAGCAGCAACAAAGCCTGGGGGGGGGGGGTGCACTCCCTTGCCATCCAGGTGATCGAAAATGGGTGAAACAGCAGGCACAGCACCGGCACATTCCCTCCGCTCGCTCGCTCGAGCCCAGCCAGTTAAAAGCAATGGCCTCGGAGTAAAAGCCGAGCACGGACTGGCTCCGCACTAATCCTGCCCCCCCTAATCCGTAATCCTCCCAGGGTAGGCAGCTGTAGCTGCTGCCTTTGCCGGGCATTCCGATACCTACCTTCTGGGGGCTGCTGCAGCTGCTGTCACTACATTATTCCCACTTGTTCCAGTGTCCAAGAGGAAGAGACGGTCCCACCCCCCAGGCCAGGTGTGCGATCCCCCCTCCGCTTCCCTCCTACCAACTGTGGGTGAAAACAGACATGATACTAACCACCCTTTAGCCACCCTTGGTGGTTATTTATGCATGTTGCAGGGCTGTATTGCTGCCCTATGCAGCCCTGCAACATGCACAAACGACCACCAAGGGTGGCTAAAGGGTGCTTAGCGTCATGTCTATTTTCACCTGTGTGCACCCTGGAAAGAAAGAATGCCCTGTGAAAAGATCATGTTCTCCTCTTGCAAAAACTGGGCAGCTATTCTGCAAAGAACCACCTTTCTTTTGAAAGATACCTGGCTTCTGAAAGATATGTGATTTTAAAAAGTAGATTTTAAACCCTACTATTAAAAATCACGTATCTTTCAGAAGCCAGCTCCGTCACACACACTTTACACTCCAGTCAGTTTCATGTCAGTTACACAGCGCCCCACTTCCTGGCTCCGCTTCTCTGCCCTCTCTAGGAGCCGGGGAAGTGGAGCACTGTGTAACTGACATGAAACTGACTAGAGCTTAAATTAAAGTCTTTGTGTTGGAGCTGCCTTCTCATAAAGTTGCATGATTTTTTAAAAGTAGAGTCACGTACCTTTCAGTTCAGCAGCTGCTCAACTGAGCATGTGTGAACCTGCAGAACTGAGCTGTGTTTTTTGCCCTCAATTGAGCATGTGTGAGCCTGCAGAACCAAGTTGTGTTTTTTGCCCTCAACTGAGCATGGGCGAGCCTGCAGAACCCATTTTAAATCTTTAATAACTTGGTTTTGGCTGCACCAATCACTATCATATTACATAAGCAGTTGTTATTGATCTCATGCTCTACACCTGTGTTGTTTGGGGGCTCAACTCATCCAGGGGGAGGAGATATTGATGATTCAAAATCGTGAGGATGTCTGCATTTTGACCACAAGCAATTAACTTTTAAACAGTCATAACATTTTATTTTCCTGATAGATCTTCTTCAAACTTTGTACATATGATGGTCCTCACAACTTATAGCCATGGATAAATTTTCAGAAATGTAGCTCAAGCGGTTTCCTCATAATCGGGGCTTCAGCAGTCCCATGTTTATAAACAATGGAGAGTGGTTGTGCATTTAAGTTTCTTCTAGTTACCGCTGAAAGAAAATATATTTCTGTGTCTTAGTGGAGTCACAGCCTGAAAGCTTTGGGTCCCACTGATCTGCTTAAAAACTGGGGCACTACACTAATTTATTTGTCTCCATTGCGAAAACCGAATATTTGGGCCTACCCTTTGTTACCTATCCTTTAACCAGTTACCTATCGACAATAGGACACTGCCTCCTATCCCATGACTCTTTAATTTCCCCATGAGTCCCTTATGAGGGACCCTATCAAACACCTTCTATAATCCAGATACACTGTATCCATATGCTTATTTATACCTCAAAAAATTCCAATAGTAGTGCTAGACAATTTTATTTGTTTCGACCATTTTTTTTTTAAAAAACGTTAAATTTATCGGTCGCCCCGTCATGCCTACGGCATCTCAGGGCAGCTTACAACATCATAAAAACACAATAATACTAATACTATAATTGTCACGGAGAAACATAGGGTCACACACGTGTTATACTGGCCTACCTGTAGACTACAAGTCTAGTAAATATGTAAAGCAAAAGGTGCAACATGTATGTAATGTTACAATTGAAAACTGTGAAACCCAAATCAGGACTGTGACACTGACAAAACTCCAGGAAATACAAAGAGATAAAAAGAATGTGTATTGGGAACCCTGGCCAGAAATACCTGTGGAGATGCAAATCGACCTTCAGGTTTGCCTGGGTTGCCTATGTGACGGACCTCATGTTTCTCCAAGGTGGGAACGAAAAACAAAGAGACCATGCAAGGTACTTAAGCGAGGGCCATTAACCCATCTTGTCTCTTGCTTGGTCAGAGCCATCTTGAGCACTCTCATCTGCATCCTGGATCCTGCCAGCCAGCAAGGCTGGAAACTAAGGACTGAGACCAGGACTTTGGTTTCTAGCATCTCTAAGACTGAAGACCAAGTCGCTTACCATCAAGGACTGAGAGGAACTTATGGACCTTTGTAGGGTAAAATCCTTATTTAGGAACTCAACCAGTATAGATCAGGAATACGTTATATTTACCTTTGATTTCTAGTAACCACTCTGTATCAACAATCTTGCTTATGTAATCAATAAACTGACTTCTTATCTTTATGAAGAAGTGTCTGTGTCTAACATTGGAACACAAGTGAGCAACAAG